>CM033406.1:10047778-10647778 GCA_019426215.1 Buddleja alternifolia
TGACACGCTAAAAGCTAACGTGCTATGATAGCAAGTGCACTAGACGTATGTAGTAATAAGTGGACAAAAAGTCCGGGTTGTCGAACCACGGAACTTGAATTTTAGTTTATGATTAATGAAAATGGACAAAAGTAGATTGCAATAAACGAGTAAGCAAGTGACGAACCAAAAAGAAACGAACTATAGATTAAATCTCACGTATGATAAAATGACTAAGGCACATGCTACAACCGAATCTACTCGTCATATAGATGAGCTACTCTTCGAATTATTAGACTCCTATTGCTTTGGTGGAAATTCCTTAGATAATTATTACCCGATGTCTCGGCACATAATAATCCTATGATTAATTGATGGTTCTCTAAATATGTCTATCCGAGAATCTAATCAATAACCACGCATTAACGTTCTAGAGTTTCCCCGGATAAATCCGGCTAACCGCACCCGGAAATCTTTACCTATTTCTAGGAGCAATTCCACATTAGTTTCGGATGATGTGTTGATTCATTTGAACCCTAACCTATCTTCTCTCGAATGACTAGACTAGGCAAGATAGCAAGCATATGGTGATCAAGCACATGATTGTAATAAAAGCTCAAAATCAACACACAAAGCAATATGAGAATTAATACGAAAATTCACTTCACATATATTGATTCATAAATTGGCTTTCACATGGCCTTAGTTCTACAATATTAGCCTCTCATCAAGGCTTAAGAAAATCTAATACAAACATATACATACTCATGGAAATAAACATGTAAATGCAAATAATTAAAACTCCCTCAATTGATTGATGATGGATCCTTGCTTTGAACTTCAATCCTTAACTCCTCTCTCTTTGTTCCCCTCCAAAGTGATGAAGAATGGTGATGAATGATGATGAGTGAAAAGTGATGGCCAAATGCCTCCTCTCTCCCTCCTCCAAGATGTGATCGGTCAAGTGTGAGAAAAATGCCTTAAGAAGACCACAAAATCTGAGCTCCTAGTGTGTGTCTCCCCTAGTGTGTCCTCCACTACTCTTAAAGTGAGTAGTATAAAATTCCATAAAGTAGATCTACTAAGAAACATACTTATGACATCCCTCCCATACATGTGATGACCTCTTGGCTTTAAATGTTCCATTCCCCCATCAAATGATGATCTTTTGGCTGAAAGAATCAAAATTCGGGTGTGGACACGCCTAGGCGTGGCATTACGGCGCTTGGGCGCCGTTATCAGAATGCTGAAATTAAATGCAATGTGTCCTGCGCAGCAATCGTATTTCATTCATAACTTTCTCCACGAAACTCCGATTTGGATGATTCAAGTCCTCATTTGAAGCTAACACATAGTTCTACAACATTGTAGAAGGGAACTTCATCCAATTCGGCCTCTAAACATACGGAAATAGCGCTCGAACGTGGAAAGTGGTGTAGATACGGGCCCGGGCGTGGGTTTTTAGGCGCTTGGGCATAGGGGTGCGTAGCAATTTGGCCTAAACTTGTTTTATACGTCGTTTTTCATCCCGTTCTTTGATTGTATCCATTTAAGGCCTGAAATCACTTAATGCACGAATTAAACGCACATGTGGCAAGAATCAAGCGATAAATGAACCTAAGACATAAACGCAAAGGGGCTTAAAACACGTAAAAATGCCTCTTATCAACACCCCCACACTTATCAATTGATCGTCCTCGAGCAATAAGAGTTTTAAGATAAGGAAACATCATCAATCAAAGAGAGAAACAAAAGAAAACTACCTAACTCACTTTCGTGGAGTAAACGGTTGCATTTAGCGAATGCAACAAGCCTTTGAACCTTTGAGTTACCTCAAAGGACGAGTTATAGTCTCGTGAGGGTTTGCAGACGATATACCCACAAAATCGAAAGATTTTCAACCCCGATCACTCAACGTAAATTACAATGATTAATAGCACACAATGGTATGAATTCACCTGTTTAAGCTCAAGTTACATATATATACACGTCACCCACTTGCTCATGTTACGCCTTAACATCGAAAAGATCATCCTAAGGGTGTAGTGTAATAAATCTCAAATATTATAGTCGAGTGGCATTCTTACCACTTTTCAAGCATTAACCCCATATTTATCAACTTTTGATTATTCACATGGTACGAGAATTGAATACAACTTCATAGCCACTTAAAAATTCATCACTTCATTCCACTTTCGGCTTTAATTTATGCACTTTCAACTCGAAACATTAGAGGCTAGACCATGTGCAATGTTCGATCCTCTTAGGCTTTCTATGACACCCGTGTAACGAGCTTTAGGCCAATAACTCCTAAACCAGATGGCTTTAGGGTATCAAGTGTGGAGACACTCCTAAGGGCTTAATCGCTCGAGTGTCAAAGGCCACAAAATCAAACTAGGTCCCTATTTACTCAACACTTGTATTGGCTTGAGCTCTAGCTCAAATTAGCTTAATAGTACAGTATTCTAGGCATGGTGCTCTTCGCCCCCAGTATCCATTAAGCCTGACTTTTTCAGTCATACCAATGTTCAACCTCTTTTTATTATTATTAAGCACACGAAGTTAACGTTCTCAACTCATAACACATGTGAAAATTCTAAGTTGATATTTCCGGGATCAAGCCTTTAAGTGTTTCAAAATGATTGCCCACTCAACTCCTCTACCTTCGATTTAGGTGCATATGTGAATCATCTTAAGGTTAATCTAGTCTAGTTAGGGTTTCACAAACAAGGAATTGCGTGTATAGCCATTAAAAACCAAATTGATAGAGAATGCATACCATGTATTCACGTTAACCATGCTCAATTCATCAAGTGACGGGTTGAAATTCTATCCAAAAAAATAAAAATTGCACACATTTCACATGTAGAGGTACAACACCCCCCCAAAACTTGGACCGAAATATGTAAAACATGAATAAACATGACTATAATGGATCTAGTGTACCCCCCCACACTTATCATGAACATTGTCCCCAATGCTTGAAAAAGAGAAGGGCAAAGTACACGTCACCATAGGGAAGCTGAAAAGCAAACCCGAGTCCACTTAAGGCAATCAAGTCCAAGGATGGCAATCACTGTGTCGATCACTACATAGGTAAACAAATGCTAGCCATACAAAGCATCAAACATTGGATAGAATAGAATAAAACAAAACGAGACAAACAAAAACGAGAAACATGCATGGAAAGAAACATCAAGCATCCAAACATAAAACATAAAATATCCAACAACCCAACAAAAGATATCCAAAAACAAAACGAAACATGCATGGAAATAAAACAAGATAAGCCTAATCGGTGGTGCCAAAACGGTCAATGTAATCCTCATCCGTTCCGCCGAGATCATCCAAATCAATCAACGGGCTACCCTCATCATTATGAGCCTCATCATCACCTCCTACAGGAACGAGAGCACCTGACTCGTGCAAATCTGCGGGCTGCTGAGGCGGGGGGTGCGGGTAAGGTGGAGGAGTAGAATAATCAAACGGCCCCCGACCGACAAACTCATTATGCTCTACAAGAAGCTGACGGAAATAAGCACAAGTGTCGGACATGACCACCCTCATCTCATCTCGCAACTCATCCCTCAATTCATCCTTTAATTGTCTAATGGCGGCGGCATCCATAGGTGGAAACTGTGGGGAACTAGTAGACCGGGATGAAGACGGGCGAGGCCTCTTGGAAGTAGCTGGTGGTGGAGGAGCCTGGGAGTCGTCATCTACCACGGTGAGATAAGAACCAGGGAGCTCAGTACGCTCCATAGGAAATGTGGGAACCTTAGCTGCCTTGCATAAAGCTGTGATCAGTGACGGGAGAATGATGGGATTCTTCCGAGTGGGACCTTCGCCCTTTTGCTTAGCCAATTCTTTGTTAATCAACGGCCCTAACTCATTCTTCAACTTCCTAAAGTGGTCCGTCAAAGACTTGTGGATTACCCGGGCAAAGTCCACAGCTTTCTTGGACATAATAGCATAGATGAGGGTGGCCCGTTCCTTGTTTGCCTCTGACCGATTGGTACTCGGTATTAAATTGAATCGGATGAAGTCGAGCCAGAAAGCAGCCTCGGGTAATAGAGCCCTACGGGGGACATGAGCTTCTCCGGTACCCATTCCCACCCCTCTCGGCCAATAACCCGCAAAATATCCGACAGGCTAACTCGGAGGCGCCCTGCATTGTAAAGAGTGGTGAACTCGCATGTCTGAGGGGTCGGGGTGCCTATGCTCTCCCTAATCTGTCTCAACTCATAATTGACATGTTTGCCCCGTACCAAAAGGGTAGTCCCCAGCCATCCTCGTGTCTCAATCTCATCATAAACCCCGGAGCTGAAGAATTCCAGGACCCAAGGAAGACGAATGGCCTCGGGCTTTTGACAGAAAAACTGTAAGTGATGGAACTGTATCAATTCGTGCACAGAGGGCTGTCCCCGGGTGGTTAAATAGTGCTCCTTAATAAGGGTGCGGGGGGTGCT
This sequence comes from Buddleja alternifolia, assembly GCA_019426215.1. Taxonomy (NCBI): domain Eukaryota; kingdom Viridiplantae; phylum Streptophyta; class Magnoliopsida; order Lamiales; family Scrophulariaceae; genus Buddleja; species Buddleja alternifolia. Next base: position 10,052,227 of record CM033406.1, read on the forward strand.
CAAACTCTGACACATAATTTGGACTTGGGAGTTTTCGAAACGGGTATTATCGGGAGTCTCGGGCTCATTAGAGGAACCCTCACCCACTTTTTTCTTACCCTTGGACGGTCTGTTGGTAGTTCTCGTCATTTGCAACAACAATGGTCAACTTCTCAACTACTCAAATCAACCCAAATGCAACCAACCCAACACAACAATCGTCAACGCCCAACAACACACCAAAATCAGAGAGCAACCCACAATCTAGCAACAATCCACGGATTTAACAGATTCCTCAATTTTTAAGCAATAATCCACAGATTTAATCAACAATATAGCATCCAATTTCAACAACAACAACCCACAAATTCAATTTCAACCCACAAATTGATAACAACCCACGGATTTAGCAACAATAGACCATCCAATTCAACAACAACAACCCCCATTTTTTTATTACAACCCACAAATCCAATAAAAGTCCTCAAATGCAATAACAAAAAAAATCAATCACAATCGGACAATGCCCCAATTAATCCTCAAAATATAACGTAAGGCACCTACTCGTCGGCTATGAATCGGAAATGGAAGAAGGGTAAAGCCAAAACTCACCTTTTATCCCCAAAATTTTCGCACCGAGTCGATGTGAAAGAAGAGCCTCTTGTGCAACGAATTATGTTGATGGAAAGTGGCGGTGAAATACGGTGGAAATGGCCGGAAATGGTGAGAGAGTCGCCGGAAATCGCGTGGGAGAGGAGTTGTGAAGATTTTGTGAGAATTTTGACCGTTTTGACCCACATATGTGTTTAAATCAGAAACGGGCGCCTAGGCGCGCGTGTTTGGGCGCCTAGGCGCGCGACACAGCGTACCTGGATTTTTGAGTGGTAATGCCCGCGCCTAGGCGGGCGTTTTTTCGGCGCTTGGGCGCCCCTTTTCGAACCGGACGCCTAGGCGAAAGTTGTTTCGGCGCTTGGGCGCCCCTTTCAGAACCGGGCGCCTAGGCAGGCGTTTTTCGGCGCTTGGGCGCCCCGTTCAGAAATATTATGTAAAGAATTTCATTTCCTGTTTCAAAAGGGGAGAGACAAAACACTTAAAACACAAACTAACAAAGATGTAAGACTAGAAAATAAAGCAACAAACGGGATAATAAGAGAAAAAGAAAAAGAAACGGAAAGAAAACATGGGTTGCCTCCCAAGAAGCGCTAGTTTAGAGTCATTAGCTCGACTGAAAGCGAAGAATCACGAAGGGTCCGCGAGGATGAAGGACTCTTTGTCTCTTGGTCCATCCATCCCTAAGTAAGGTTTTAGATGTTGAGCGTTGACCAAGAAAGTATGTCCTTTATCTGTTGTAAGCTCGACGGCGCCGGATGGATAGACATGGGAAATCAAAAATGGGCCCGACCATCGAGACTTAAGCTTCCCGGGGAAGAGTCGGAGTCGAGAGTTGTATAGCAACACCCGCTCTCCCTTGTGGAATTCCGGGGGAGAATATGTTTGTCATGCCACATTTTGGTCCGCTCCTTATAGAGTTTCGCGTTCTCATAGGCAAGATGACGCCATTCTTCGAGCTCGTTGAGTTGTAGCAAACGTTGTGTACCTACACTTTGAGAGTCAAAATTTAGAAACTTAATGGCCCAATAAGCACGATGCTCGAGTTCAACGGGCAAGTGACATGTTTTGCCAAAAACAAGACGATACGGGGACATGCCAATTGGGGTTTTATAGGCGGTCCGATAAGCCCAAAGAGCATCATCCAATTTAAGGGACCAATCCTTTCTTGATGCGTTGACAGTTTTTTCTAAAATACGCTTAATCTCCCTATTCGAGACCTCCACTTGGCCACTAGTTTGTGGGTGGTATGGGGTCGAAATTTTATGCTTCACCCCGTACTTGGTCAATAAAAGTTCAAACTGCTTGTTGCAGAAGTGGGTGCCCCCGTCACTAATGATGGCTCGGGGAGTTCCAAATCGAGTAAAAATATGCTTCTTCAGAAAACGAGTGACAACCCGAGCATCATTAGTAGGCAAGGCCACGGCTTCCACCCATTTGGAGACATAGTCTACCGCAACAAGGATATATTTATTTGAACAAGAACTGGGGAAAGGGCCCATGAAATCCACACCCCATACATCAAACAACTCACACTCTAACATGCTATTTAAGGGCGTTTCATGATGTTTAGAGATGTTCCCCATTCGTTGACAGCGATCACAAGATTTGACATAATGATGTGCATCTTTAACAAGAGTAGGCCAGAAGAAACCTGATTGGAGGATCTTAGCTACCGTTTTGGAAGGCCCAAAATGGCCACCTACCGCCATATCATGACAATGAGATAGGATAGCATGCACGTCCGTTTCGGGTATGCAACGTCGAATTAAGCCATCTGCACAAACTTTGAATAAAAAGGGTTCGTCCCAAAGATATTGCTTTACATCAAATAGAAATTTCTTCTTTTGATGAAAAGTGATATCCGGGGGAAGACGGCCCGTAACAATGTAATTGGCAAAGTTAGCATACCAAGGTGAAATTTTGTCAGAAATAGCAAGGAGGTGTTCATCCGGGAATTCCTCACGAATTGGTATCTCATCTAACGGATCATTCACTAGCTCTAATCGTGAGAGGTGGTCGGCTACTACATTTTCGGTGCCTTTCTTGTCTTTTATCTCTAAATCAAATTCTTGGAGTAACAAAATCCACCTAAGAAGTCTTGGTTTAGCATCTTTCTTGGCAAGCAAATATTTTAAAGCCGAATGATCGGTGTAAACTATCACTTTGTTTAGCACGAGGTAAGAGTGGAATTTATCGAATGCAAAGACTATGGCTAGTAATTCTTTTTCCGTGGTGGCATAATTCAATTGTGCATCGTTAAGAGTTTTACTAGCATAGTAAATGGTTCGAAATACCTTCTCCTTCCTTTGGCCAAGGACCGCTCCAACCGCGGTGTCACTCGCATCACACATCAATTCGAATGGTAAGCTCCAATCGGGGGTGACATGATAGGGGCGGAAACTAAGCGTTCCTTCAAATCAAGAAAGGCCTGCATACAAGAAGAATTGAAATCAAAAGGTGCATCTTTGACAAGCAAATTAGACAACGGTTTCGCAATTTTAGAGAAATTCAAGATGAATCGCCTATAGAAACCAGCATGCCCGAGAAAACTCCTAACAGCTTTTACCGAAGTGGGCGGGGGAAGTTTTTCAATGACCTCAATCTTGGCTTGGTCCACTTCGATCCCTTTTTGAGAGATCTTGTGGCCAAGCACAATCCCCTCCCGGACCATTAAATGACATTTTTCCCAATTCAAAACAAGGTTGGTTTCTTCACAACGTTTAAGCACAACATTTAAATGAGCAAGACAAATATCAAAAGTTGTTCCGAAAACAGAAAAGTCATCCATAAAAATTTCAAGGAAATCTTCAACCATATCATGAAAAATAGCCATCATGCATCTTTGAAAAGTGGCCGGGGCATTACACAAGCCAAATGGCATCCTTCTATAAGCAAATGTGCCATAAGGACAAGTGAAAGTGGTTTTCTCTTGGTCCTCAGGATCTATGGCAATTTGATTATAGCCGGAGTAACCATCTAGAAAACAATAGAAATCATGCCCGGCTAATCGTTCAAGCATTTGGTCAATAAAGGGGAGGGGGAAATGATCCTTACGGGTGGCATCATTCAACTTACGGTAATCTATACATACACGCCACCCACTAATTATACGAGTTGGGATAAGCTCATTATTCGCATTCTCAATTACCGTTATCCCCCCTTTCTTAGGCACCACTTGGGTAGGGCTCACCCACGCACTATCAGAAATAGGATAGATTATACCTGAGTCGAGCAGTTTAATCACTTCCTTCTTTACTACCTCTTGGATTTGTGGGTTTGATCTCCTTTGGGGTTGGCGTGTAGGCTTGGTGGAGTCCTCCATAAGTATTTTGTGCATACATATCGCTGGACTAATGCCTTTGATGTCCGCAAGTTTCCACCCAAAAGCCCGTTTGTGAGATCTCAACACCGTCATTAATTGCTCTTCTTGTGATCCTGAAAGAGATGAGGAAATGATCAATGGGAGTGTTTCGTCGTCGTTCAAGTACACATATTTAAGGTGGGAGGGGAGGGGTTTGAGTTCGAGAGAGGGGGGTTCTTCAATAGATGGGCGAGGTGATCCTGACAATGATCTATCAACTTTGATGAATCCTCCCGAATGAGAGGAAGATTTGTACTCCAAGCTTAGAACCCTTTCCACTAGATCATCTTTCTCCGAGTCCACTTGCATGGATTTCATAAGATCCTGTTCGAGAGAATTTTCAATTGTATTGTCCTGTAAATACTCAACAATCAACTGGTCAAATGTATCAATTCGATAACACGAGTCATGATCAATAGGATGTTTAAGGACTTTGTAAACATCAAAGGTAACTTTGTCATCGCCCACATTCAAGGTAAGCTTACCATTAGCAATGTCAATTACCGCCTTACCCGTGGCTAGGAATGGTCTCCCTAGGATTAATGGTACCTCCACATCTTCTTCCATGTCGAGTACTACGAAATCAACGGGAAAATAAAACTTGTCGACTTGGACAATAACGTCTTCGATTATCCCCTTGGGCCTCTTGATCGATCGGTCGGCTAGTTGAAGGCTCATTGAGGTCGGCTTGGGATTTCCAAGGCCTAGCTTTTTAAATAGTGAGTATGGAAGAAGATTGATGCTGGCCCCCGAGTCACATAACACCTTCTTGAACGATAGGGATCCAATCGTGCACGGGATTGTGAGGCTCCCGGGATCTTGGAGCTTAGTTGGCAATTTATTGAGCAATACGGCGGAGCATTCTTCCGTGAGGCACACCGTCTCATTCTCTTCCCACTTCTGCTTGTTGGAGAGTATGTCCTTGAAGAACTTCACATAATTCGGCATTTGGAGAATGGCGTCAATAAACGGAATATTAATTCTCACTTCCCGAAGGATTGCCAAAATTCGAAGAAAGCTCGGATCCATCTCCTTTTTCTTCTTTTTGTGAGCATTTGGGAAGGGGAGACGAACTTCGATAGGGGGAGAAAGCGTTGGATTAGACGGATGAAAACCCACTGAAACAGTAGGCGGCGCCTGGGCGCGGATCTGCTAGCGCCTGGGCGTGCATTTTGGGGCGCTCGGGCGCGGGATTCAGAACTTATGCATCTGGCAGGTTTGTGGGTGGCGCCTGGGCGCGTATATCGGCGCCTAGGCGCGGATCTGTAGGCGCCTGGGCGTGCATGTCGGGGCGCTCGGGCGCGGGAAACAGAGAATTTTGTCCAGAACAGGGTAGATCAGGCGCCTGGGCGTGTATATTGGGGCGCTCGGGCGCGGATGTACTGGCAGTGTCATTCTCCAATTGTTTGCCACTTCTCAAGGCTATGGCATTGCATTGGGCCTTCGGGTTCTTTTCCGTGTCGCTTGGGAGAGTCCCCGGGGCTCTACCGTTAACCGCATTAGAAAGTTGCCCCACTTGTGTTCGCAAATCCTTCATCTCCATACACATATCCTTTATCATACCCCGAAGTTCGTTGAAAGATGTATCGGACTTTTTCATGTGAGCATCTAGTTTCTCATCGATTGTGGGAGGTCGCATTTGCACTTGACCTTGACTTTGTCCATTGAAATTGCCTTGCCTCGGGGGTGGGTTATTGAAGGGTGGCCGTGGAGCTTGATAGATCCCTGGTTGATAGATCCCCGGTTGTGCATTCTGTGCGGGGTTGGGCCTTTTTGGAAAATTCTCGGGTATATGAAAGTTCACCCGAGGTTGATTTTTATTCCCCACATAATTAACGTTGCCAACCTCCGGTTCCAAGACTACTACTTCCTCAACTACTTCCTCAATACAAGCAACCTTTTTAGAGGATGAGGCCTCTTCATCGTCGGGGTAAAGCTCGTCTTCTCGGGCCAACTGTTCGACTTTGTCCCATACACTTTGACAGTCTAACCCAAGGAGATCTCCTCCCGCACCCGCGTTGAGTCTATGCCGAATACGTGACCTAACCCCATCATAGAAATGGAGTACTTGTTCATTCAACCCAAAATTATGATCGGGACATTTACGGAGCATGCCCTTATATCTAGCCCAAGCCTCGGCTAAAGATTCATTGCTCCTTTGCCTAAACCCTTTTATATTACTCCGTAGCTCATTGATTTTTGAGGGTGGAAAGAATTTATTTAAAAAGGCATCGACCAACTCACTCCATGTTGTAATAGATTGTGGAGGTAAGGATTTGTACCATGTTGCCGCCCTATCCTTCAATGAGAAATGGAAGACTCTTAGACGAATCGCATCAAGATCTCGTGGGTGATATTGAATGGTCACAAGAGCCTCATCTATGGTTTCCAAATGAGCGTGTGGTGATTCGTGCGATTCTCCATAGAAAGGATCTCCTTGCACCATATTAAAAATGTGAGCCGGAATGTGGTAGTTTGATGTGAAGAAATTAGGCACGACTACGGGCCCCGGAATGGTATGGACCCTAGGTGGTAAGCTACCCTGAACCAACGGGAGTTGTGGAGGAGGTACCGCTTGCATGGCTTGTAGAACACCTTGTAACCACTCCCTAGTTTCCGGTGAGTTCATGTCCGGGAAATTTCCATTCGGGTTTTGGTTGAGATTATTGGCCATTTCTCTTGCTCGCCTACTAGTCCGAAGAACTCGTTCAATTTCGGGCTCCAACTCGTACAGAGGCTTGTTTGAGGAGCGGGTCATGCACCTCAAGAACCTAACAATTAAATACAAGAACAAAATTAGACTAATCACGAAAATAAAAGAAAATCAAGAAATAAACGAAAACTAAGAATTATGAAAAATGTAAACGAAAATCAAAAACTAAAATAAACAAGTCCCCGGCAACGGCGCCAAAAACTTGACACGCTAAAAGCTAACGTGCTATGATAGCAAGTGCACTAGACGTATGTAGTAATAAGTGGACAAAAAGTCCGGGTTGTCGAACCACGGAAACTTGAATTTTAGTTTATGATTAATGAAAATGGACAAAAGTAGATTGCAATAAAACGAGTAAGCAAGTGACGAACCAAAAAGAAACGAACTATAGATTAAATCTCACGTATGATAAGATGACTAAGGCACATGCTACAACCGAATCTACTCGTCAATATAGATGAGCTACTCTTCGAATTATTAGACTCCTATTGCTTTGGTGGAAATTCCTTAGATAATTATTACCCGATGTCTCGGCACATAATAATCCTATGATTAATTGATGGTTCTCTAAATATGTCTATCCGAGAATCTAATCAATAACCACGCATTAACATTCTAAAGTTTCCCCTGATAAATCCGGCTAACCGCACCCGGAAATCTTTACCTATTTCTAGGAGCAATTCCACATTAGTTTCGGATGATGTGTTGATTCATTTGAACCCTAACCTATCTTCTCTGGAATGACTAGACTGGGCAAGATAGCAAGCATATGGTGATCAAGCACATGATTGTAATAAAAGCTCAAAATCAACACACAAAGCAATATGAGAATTAATACGAAAATTCACTTCACATATATTGATTCATAAATTGGCTTTCACATGGCCTTAGTTCTACAATATTAGCCTCTCATCAAAGCCTTAAGAAAATCTAATACAAACATATACATACTCATGGAAATAAACATGTAAATGCAAATAATTAAAAACTCCCTCAATTGATTGATGATGGATCCTTGCTTTTGAACTTCAATCCTTAACTCCTTTCTCTTTGTTCCCCTCCAAAATGATGAAGAATGATGATGAATGATGATGAGTGAAAAGTGATGGCCAAAATGCCTCCCTCTCTCCCCTCCTCCAAGATGTGATCGGTCAAGTGTGAAGAAAAATGCCTTAAGAAGACCATAAAATCTGAGCTCCTAGTGTGTGTCTCCCCTAGTGTGTCCTCCACTACTCTTAAAGTGAGTAGTATAAAATTCCATAAAGTAGATCTACTAAGAAACATACTTATGACATCCCTCCCATACATGTGATGACCTCTTGGCTTTAAATGTTCCATTCCCCCATCAAATGATGATCTTTTGGCTGAAAAGAATCAAAATTCGGGTGTGGACACGCCTAGGCGTGGCATTACGGCGCTTGGGCGCCGTTATCAGAATGCTGAAATTAAATGCAATGTGTCCTGCGCAGCAATCGTATTTCATTTATAACTTTCTCCACGAAACTCCGATTTGGATGATTCAAGTCCTCATTTGAAGCTAACACATATTTCTACAACATTGTAGAAGGGAACTTCATCCAATTCGGCCTCTAAACATACGGAAATAGCGCTCGAACGTGGAAAGTGGTGTAGATACGGCGCCCGGGCGTGGGTTTTTAGGCGCTTGGGCATAGGGGTGCGTAGCAATTTGGCCTAAACTTGTTTTATATGTCGTTTTTCATCCCGTTCTTTGATTGTATCCATTTAAGACCTGAAATCACTTAATGCTCGAATTAAACGCACATGTACTTAATACAAATTCACAACACATAGCAACACATGAATTGATTCAAACAAACAAATATTATATAGATACTTCACAAATAGGCCTTCACATGTCTTATAGATCTAGTTCATAAACAATGGTACAAGAAAATCTAAAGCAAACATGTATTTATTCATTGACAAATATATAATGAAAGCAATGGAAAACTCCCTAATACACTTGGTTGATGATGAAATCAAGTTGGAAGCTTCAATTCCTTGCCCTTCCTCCTTCTTGTCCTCCAAAATATGATTTAGATGGCTATTTTTAGCCCCAAAAGGGCCTAAAAACCGAAACCCCCTTTCTTTTCTTTCATTTTTGGCCTTTATACCTTCAAAACCGCTGTATTGGCGCCCAGGCGTGACCTAAATGGCGCCTAGGCGTGGTCCAGGTGGACTAAATGGCTTGGGGAATAAGTTGGCTGGCGCCTAGGTGCGGGTGAGGTGGCGCCTAGGCGCCTGATGCAGAGTCTGAACCGTTTTCTTGTTTTTCAGCGCAGTAATTGTATTTTCTTCGTAAATTTCTCCACGGACCTCGGATTTGGATGATTCAAGTTGCCACATGAAGCCAAGACAGAGATTTACAACTTTGTAGAAGAAAACTTCCTCAAATTCGATTTCCAAATACACTTAAATACTGTGTTGTTGTGCACTTTACGTCAATTGCAGTGATTTTCCACGTTTACTCAATAAGCACATAGATTATACGCATATGTGGCATAAATAAACTGATAAATGAATCTAAAACATAAACGTAAGGGCTTAAAAACACGTAAAAACGACTCTTATCAACCCCCCCACATTTATCAATTGCTCGTGCGTGGGTTTTTAGGCGCTTGGGCATAGGGGTGCGTAGCAATTTGGCCTAAACTTGTTTTATACGTTGTTTTTCATCCCGTTCTTTGATTGTATCCATTTAAGACCTGAAATCACTTAATGCACGAATTAAACGCACATGTGGCAAGAATCAAGCGATAAATGAACCTAAGACATAAACGCAAAGGGGCTTAAAAACACCTAAAAATGCCTCTTATCACCTTTTTAAGAGGAGATCAATCCAAAAGAAGAAGGAGCTTGGAGCCCAAGAAGAATAGCTAGGCTGATTTTTCATTTTTATGATGGCCCATTGGCTTGGGCCCTCTAGATAAACCCCATGGATAAATGTGTTGGATTTATTGCTTTCGATGCATGTTCATTAATTATGTGAAGCATGTATGTTATCAACTACGTGGACTAGCTAAGGAACTTGAGAATAGTTCTCAACATGGAGTCATTGGGATATGTGTTGGAAGCTGACATCCCTGCTCCGCCTGCCAGAACACGTGCCAACGAGAAAGAAGACCAAGATCACGAAAAATAGGTGAAGGACGACATCCGAGTACGTGGGTACATTATTGGCTCAATGACGAACGAGCTTCAGAGGTCCCACGAGAAGATGACCACTGCGAGGGCTATCTTGGCACACTTGGTTGAGCTCTTTGGTGAGCACAATCGTACTGCTTGATATGAGATATCTAAAGAGCTCTTTGGGGCCAAAATGAGAGAAGGTGAGAAGGTTAGAGATCATGTCCTCAAGATGATCTCAAGGATCGAGAGATTGGAGGCTCTCGATTTTACTATGAACCAACATCTTCAAATCGATCTTATTTTGCAGTCACTTCGTGATTCATTTTCCCAATTTGTCACGAACTTCAATTGCAATGAGATTGAATGCAACTTAGTTGGGCTAATGAACAAATTAAACACTACACAATATCAATTGAAGCCCAAGGGAAAAGAAACTACATTGGTAATCTCTCCTGGGACCAAAAGAGCGAAGAATAAGAAAAAGAAAGCCAAAAAGCAGGGTGGCGAGCTTAGAGCTCAGGGTGGTGTCGATAAAGGAAAAGGGAAAGCTACTGTGAATCGCAGCCATTAGGGGTCACAGAAGACAGATAGATGCCTACACTGCGTTGAGCTAGGCCACTTGATGCGTATTTTCCTAGCAAGTATACTAGATCGCACAAGTAGTAATAATGGATGTAAGTCCAAATATCGTTCCCACAGGGACTAAATTATCTAAGTACTGAAAAGTTAATATACTTATTCTAAGTTAAACCAAACGATAATTGATGATTATTCTTAAACTAAAATTCTAACACTAATTACTACTAAGAACACTAGAAATTAACGATTTTAATCAAAAGCTAGAAAGATAACCAAGACAATGATCCAACCAAATTATGCAAGTTAATTATGAATGCCGTTTAAATCAATTATTAGATAGGTTATGCAAAGGCGAAATTTCCTAAAGTACTTACTACCCAATCTCTCGGTGCAGCAATTCTACCCCTTTCAACAATCAACTATATCTCTATATGAAGATTTAATTAAAAGGAATGCATTAAAAAGACACTTAGAAATTCCTCGTTAAACGAAAAGCCACACAAAGGAATCGATTTTATCTCTAGTCAATTCTACAATATAGTTTTGTAATTTTAAATGCTTATCTCTCAATATCTAGACTAGGCATTTAATCAAACAATTAGTGATCAAGCAATTGTAGGCATTAAGAACAAATCACAAAAACATTGCATAAACCCAAATTAATCGATTAAAAACAATATTCAAACATAACAAGCATAAATTCAGCCTTCACATGGCCTCGGTCTATAAAAGTTTAAGTCATAAATACGAATTTAAAAGAATGCAAACGAATTCCTAAAGACATGGTTTTTAATCCAATCTAAAAGAAAACATAAAACACCCAAAGAAACCGTATGTTTGTTGGTGTAGATCTTAAATCCGTCTTTGGTGTAGGCGAATCTTTGATCTTCCCATGTATTTTCTTCTCCCCTCCCGAGCCTCTTTTCTTCAAAGGATCTTTTTCTAGAGTGTTTAGAGTTGAAAAAAGTGAGAAGTCCCCAAGATTTGACCTAAAATCCATGTTTTAAAGAATCAGTCTGCGTCCGTGGCGCTGTGGCCCCAAATCTGGCGTTGTGACGCCATGTACAAAATAGCTTCTGCATGGTTGGCGCCGTGGCACCAAAACCGGCGCTGTAGCGCCACTTTGACAGCTTTTTCCTTATCTTTTTTTCTTCTTTTTGATTTCGTTTTCGATTCTTTTTCACTTAGATCACCATTGATCCCTACAACACAAAATATATGCAATTATATGAAATATGTAGGACAAAATGGATTGAAACTTACTCAAAATTAAGTAAATACGGGCATAAAATGTAATACAATTATGAACTTATCAACTACCCCCAAACTAATCTTTGATCGTCCTTGACCAATAAGTGAAGAACACTCATAAACTCAAAAAATTTCGACTTAACACACACAAAGATAAAGTATTTCACCACAGAATGAGAACTTGAACAATCACACAATACTAGAACATTAAAAATTTGCTAACCTCAATAGATTTTCAACACTACCCCTAAGTCATGAACTCCCAAGTCGTTTTCCATGTCAAGACTCCACATTAGACAAGATTATGCAAATGAATTGGACTATAAAGACATCAATTAAATTCAAAGTCACTAATCTATCCGAATGCACAATATGCAATGACCACGATCAACAGGTCTTTTCAGCTTGTAACGTAGGGCTCGGGAATGGCTTGGACGGGATAATATGGATAAAGTGACTAAAATTAAGAGAGCCTAAAACTCAATGTCATCAAGCTATATGCACTCCTCAATGTAAAACAGATCCGACCATCACATCACTTATCTCATTTATTTCTCTTTTTCGTACTCACAACCCCCAAAACTTATCTCTTTTTCTCCCGGGTTGAACTACAATTCCAAAGACATTCGATTAGCATTGACACATAATCATGGCCTAGTCGAGAACTCTTTTTTTTCTTTTCTTTTTTTCATTTTTCTCACATTTTTGTTTTTCCCTTTTTTTTCTTATCGACTATTTAGCCAACTTTTCATTGGTTTAATAAACTCATTGTTACCACTCTAAAACTACAAAATATTCTAAACCTCCAGTTCCTCCACACGTAACAACATAAACACCACCACTAACTCCTTTGCACGTTAAATCCCTAACAGAGTGCATTCCCACACAAAAGCCAAAAGACATAAGGTTCTAAGCTCTCTTAATTGGGTAATATACATTGTTTTTCTTTTAGGTTAGAGGATGGTTGATGTGGTTTATGAACGAAAAGAGAATGGTGGTTTTAGTGTGCTTAGCACACTCCATTCTTATCAATTAAGCTCAAAACAAGGTCTAGAGATTATGTATTCTAGTGCAAGCTAATGTTAAGGCTTAAGAAACATGAAAGATGGCCTAAATCATCTCGTGGCTTTGCAATATCAGTACATCCCTCAAGATTAATAACATTAAAATTTCAATATCTCAAGTCCTCAAAAATTAACATAAGCAAGTCTAAAAAGGTACATCAAGGCACAAGATAAAAACATGTTGATCATTGACAAGGGATTTCGACTTAGATATATTAGAGCAGCAAAGAATTTAACCTCTAAGTAAAGATGTAATCATTCATGAAACAAATTCAATAGCGTCCTACTTGCAAAGGTGTGCATAAATAAAAAAAAATTGAGCAAAAGTCCAAATAGGACATATATAACATGGATCCCACCCCCAAACTAATCTAACACATGGTCCCCAATGTGCACAGATAAAGACAAAAACAAAAGGAGTGATGAAACTTCCCTGAATAGTTAAGTGGAGAGAATGGAGGTGCAGTCGAGATTCTCGATGTAGCATTAAACAACCTCTAAACTGAACAGTGACCTGTGGAAGGAAGAAAATAGACAGATCATCAACGACAATACGAACTAGACTCAAATAAATAAAAGGAAAGAACAAAGCAACCTAGCATCTAAGGAAAACAAAGCAACGAAACATAAAAACTAGAAGCTTAGGTTGCCTCCCAAGAAGCGCTTGTTTAAAGTCATTAGCTTGACTTTTTTTTCAATGCTCATGGTGGATCATGAAGAGCAATGATGTCTGCATGTTGGTTGGTGCTCCACCCCAAATATCTTTTATGTTTTTTTCTAGTTCCGCAAAAGCTCTTTCATCTCCCATTGAGGTAGTTGCTCATCAATTGAGGGCTTTGGATGCGGTGATGATGTCCTTTCAAAAACCTCAAAATTTGGCCAATGGATTTTCTTAGAATATGGATTAGCCGTCAAGCTCACAACTACTTCCTTCAAGCTCTCACTCTCTAACTCCGTGTTGGTCTTCAGGTCTTGAGATGTCTCATCCTAAAAATACTCAAAGATTAAAGAGTCGCAAGCATCTATTCGAAAACAAGTTTGATCATTAGAAGGATATTTCATAGCTCTAAAAACATTAAATATCACTTGCTCATCATTAACTCTAAGAATGAGCTCCCCTTTTTGTACATCAATTAAAGCTCTACCAGTAGCTAAGAAAGGTCGACCTAAGATAAAAGGAACTTCATAATCTTCCTCCATATCAAGAACTATGAAGTCAGCTGGGAGTATGAACTTATCAACTTTAACTAACACATCCTCCACTATACCTCTCGGGTACTTAATAGATCTATCAACTATTTGGAGGCACACAGTAGTGGATTTCACTGCACTTAGGCCAAGATTTTTAAATACAGAATATGGCTTTAGATTTATGCTAGCACCTAGGTCACATAACACCTTATCAAAATTACAACTACCAATAATACAAGGGATGGAGAAACTCCCTGGATCCTTAAGCTTTGGTGGTAGCTTATTTTGTAAGATTGCTGAACATTCCTCAGTGAGATTGATAGTTTTGAACTCCTCTAATTTTCTCTTGTTAGACAGAATATCCTTCAAAAACTTAGCATAACTAGGCATCTGAGCTATAGCATCAGCAAATGGAATGTTAATATGCAACTTTTTAAACATTTCAATAAACTTAGAAAATTGCATGTTTAACTCTCTTTGCTTAGCACTACGAGGGAAGGGAAGGGAGTTCAAATCAATTGGTTCAGAAGGAGACTCACCTTGCTTACCTCGTTTACCTTTGTTGGATGACGTGTCGATTTTTGTTCTCTCAGTAACAGTAGCTTAGGTGTGATCATCCTTAGGCTGCTCATCTATTGGACTCAGTACCGGTGTCTTATTATCCATAAGGATGCTTGAGTGAGGATCCTCCAATTGCTTTCCTCCTCTAAGAGTTATTGCCTTCACTTCTCTTAGGTTCTTCTCTGTATCACCGGGCAATGCTCCTTGTTGTCGTGCTGAAACAAGGTTGGAAAGTTAACCCATCTGAGTCTCTAAATTTCGAATACTCACATCTTGATTTGCCATCGTTGTCTCAGCACTGCTTATAAACTTAGCCATCATCTCTTCTAAAGTAGATTTATTTTCCAGAGGCTGATGAAATCCAAGGGGTAGAGGTCTCAATGTATTGGAATTGTTGCTCCAGGAAAAATTTGGGTGGTTCCTCGTGTACACCTGCTAATTTCTTTGTTAGCAGCCTCTCAGTTGGCCACTGATAATTATTGGAAGCCATCTCTTCTAACATTTCCATTGCTGCCTCTGGTGTCTTACTCATGATCGTTCCATCAGCTGCTACATCTATCATTGAACGAGTCGTGGCTATGAGACCTTGGTAGAATGTCTGGACTTGTAGCCAAATAGGAAGACCGTGATGTGGACACTTCCTCAGTGAGTCTTTGAACCTTTCCCATGATTCATATAATGATTCACCATCAATTTGCCCAAAGTTGGTGATCTCATTTCTCAGTCTCGCTGTCTTGCCTGGAGGGAAAAATTTAGTCAAAAACCGTTGTGTCATCTGCTCCCAAGTTGTAATTGAACCAACTTGGAGAGAGTTTAACCAAACTTTCGCCTTATCCTTAAGAGAAAATGGAAATAGTCTGAGGCGAATAGCATCATCAGAGGCTCCATTGTGTTTGAAAGTATCGCATATTTCCAAGAAGTTGGCAATATGTGAGTGGGGATCATCACTTGGCAACCCATAGAACTGAACCATTTGTTGTATCATTTGGATCACTGCCGGCTTGATCTCGAAAGTATTGGCCTGAATGGGTGGCCTGATGATACTTGTTGCAGCTCCATTAAGTGTGGGTACCGCATAATCTCTCATGGCTCTCGGTGGATTAGCAGCAACTTCTGCACCGTGAACATCATTATTTTCTTGATTTTCCATTACTTTCTCCTGTCGAAAGTTTGCTTTCTGTTCCCTTTTTCTTCTATTAAACGTGCGTTCTATTTCAGGATCAAATTTTTCGAGTGCTTCGTGAGCAGTACGGGGCATGCAAATCTACAAATACCGCGAAAACAAGAATAAAAAAAAATTAAACAAGAAAATAGTTTAATCTAAAAATAAGTAATTGGATTTCAATATTAAATAAAAATTAGTCCCCGGCAACGGCGCCAAAAACTTGATGCGTATTTTCCTAGCAAGTATACTAGATCGCACAAGTAGTAATAATGGATGTAAGTCCAAATATCGTTCCCACAGGGACTAAATTATCTAAGTACTGAAAAGTTAATATACTTATTCTAAAGTTAAACCAAACGATAATTGATGATTATTCTTAAACTAAAATTCTAACACTAATTACTACTAAGAACACTAGAAATTAACGATTTTAATCAAAGGCTAGAAAGATAACCAAGACAATGATCCAACCAAATTATGCAAGTTAATTATGAATTCCGTTTAAATCAATTATTAGATAGGTTATGCAAAGACGAAATTTCCTAAAGTACTTACTACCCAATCTCTCGGTGTAGCAATTCTACCCCTTTCAACAATCAACTATATCTCTATATGAAGATTTAATTAAAAGGAATGCATTAAAAAGACACTTAGAAATTCCTCGTTAAACGAAAAGCCACACAAAGGAATCGATTCTATCTCTAGTCAATTCTACGATATGGTTTTTGTAATTTTAAATGCTTATCTCTCAATATCTAGACTAGGCATTTAATCAAACAATTGGTGATCAAGCAATTGTAGGCATTAAGAACAAATCATAAAAACATTGCATAAACCCAAATTAATCGATTAAAAACAATATTCAAACATAACAAGCATAAATTCGGCCTTCACATGGCCTCAGTCTATAAAAGTTTAAGTCATAAATACAAATTTAAAAGAATGCAAACGAATTCCTAAAGACATGGTTTTTAATTCAATCTAAAAGAAAACATAAAACACCCAAAGAAACCGTATTTTTGTTGGTGTAGATCTTGAATCCGTCTTTGGTGTAGGTGAATCTTCGATCTTCCCGTGTATTTTCTTCTCCCCCCCCGAGCCTCTTTTCTTCAAAGGATCTTTTTCTAGAGTGTTTAGAGTTGTAAAAAGTGAGAAGTCCCCAAGATTTGACCTAAAATCCATGGTTTAAAGAATCAGTCCGCGTCCGTGGCGCTGTGGCCCCAAATCTGGCGCTGTGGCGCCATGTACAAAATAGCTTCTGCATGGTTGGCACCGTGGCACCAAAACTGGCGCTTTGGCGCCACTTTGACAGCTTTTTCCTTATCTTTTTTTCTTCCTTTTGACTTCATTTTTTATTCTTTTCCACTTAGATCACCATTTGATCCCTACAACACAAAATATATGCAATTATATGAAATATGTAGGACAAAATGGATTGAAACTTACTCAAAATTAAGTAAATACGGGCATAAAATGTAATACAATTATGAACTTATCACCACTGGAGAAGGAACTTTCCAAATATGGGCTCGGGCACACAAGGTATGGAACTTTATGTTCATGAAACTTATTGTTCTATGACCGTTTTCTCTACACCTTGAATTCTTGATTCTGGAGCTAGTGCTCACATTTATTGTATGAATCAGGATCTAGTGCGAGGAAGGAAGTTGGACAGTGATGAGGTGAAGATGAGAGTAGGCAGCGGACAAAGCGTCGCAGCTACTGGAATTGGATCTACCTCATTGCTTTTAAATTCTGGACATTTATTTTTTCTGGATAATGTTTTAGTTTTTCCCATTGGGCTTACAAACATTGTTTCAATTTCCGTTTTAGTTAAAATTGGTTATACTTTCCGTTTCGTTGACGAACATTGCAAAATTTATTATGGTAATAAATTAGAAGGCTTTGCTTCTTTAGTAAATGGATTGTATTACCTTAATGTCCAGAATGACTGTTCTGTGAATACTATACGAAGGAAACATAGTAGGCTTGGAATAAACCAAAGATTGATCTGGCATCTTAGAATAGGCCATACCGGTGAACATAAAATTCACAAAATGGAGAAAGATGGACTAATTGGTCCATTGGGATTGGATCCCTATCCTACTTGTGAATCTTTTCTGAAAGGCAAGATGGCTAGATCCCACTTCACAGGGACTTTTGAAAGAGCCTCACAAATCTTAGGTTTAGTGCATACTGATCTTTGTGGACCATTTGGAGAAATGGCTCGAGGAGGTTTCCTTTACATCATCACATTTACTGATAACCATTCAAGATATGGTCTGGTGTACCTGATGAGGCACAAGTCTGAATCTATTGAAAAGTTCAAGGAATTCAAGGCTTTAGTGGAAAATCAAACTGGTCAACATATAAAAACTCTTCGATCAGATCGAGGAGGAGAATATACGAGCGATGAGTTTGATGTATACCTTAGAGAGAATGGTATAGTATTACAGGTCACACCTCCAGCGACACCACAGTTAAATGGAGTTGCAGAGCGAAGGAATCGGACCCTGTTGGAGATGGTTCGCTCCATGCTCAGCTACACTGACTTACCCATTTCACTGTGGGGTCATGCGCTACTTACAGCTGTACACATTTTAAATAGATGTCTATCCAAGTCCGTTCCTAAGACTCCATATGAGATATGAAGAAATAAGAAACCAAGTTTTAATCACATCAAGATTTGGGGGTGTCCGACTTTTGTCAAAAAGACTAAAGTGGACAACTTGGAGGCTAAATCATTGAAAGGGCATTTTGTTGGAGATCCTGAGGATTCAATGGGATACCTCTTTTACCTGCACGATGATCAAAGGATCATTGTAGCTTTACAAGCCCATTTTCTTGAAGATGAGTTCATTCAAGAATGAGGAGCGGGTAGAAAGATTGTTCTCGAAGAACAAAATGAAACTCCAGTGGATACATCTACACAGGAAGTGAGAACCAAACCTTCTATAACACAACCACAACCGCGAAGGTTAAGTAGAATACCTCAACCTCCTGAGAGGTATGGATATCTAGTACAAAGGGAGCTGGATCTTCACTCTGTATTAGAGGAAGATCATGGAGATGATCCCTCTACTTATGATCAAGCGATAGTGGATGTGGATGCTACTAGATGGCGTGAAGCTATGCAAACTGAGATCGATTCGATGCATGAAAACCAAGTCTGGAAACTTGTGGATCTACCTGATGGGATAAAACCAATTGGGTGTAAATGGATCTACAAGAGAAAGATTGGTGTTGATGGAAAGGTTGACATTTACAAAGCCTGGCTAGTGGAGAAAGGGTATAGTAAAAAAGAAGGGATTGACTACCAAGAAACCTTTTCGCCAGTAGCTATGATCAAATCAATAAGGATTCTACTTGCAATAGCGGCACACCTAGACTATGAGATATGGCAACTGAATGTCAAAACTGCTTTCCTAAATGGATTCCTAGAAGAGGATATCTATATGGAATAACCTAAAGGTTTTGTCTCCGAGGACCATATTCATAAGGTGTGTAAGCTTGAGAGAACCATTTAGGGACTCAAGCAAGCATCTCGTAGCTAGAATCTGCCTTTTGATGAGGCTGTCAAAGGATTTGACTTCATCAAAAACAAATACGAGCCATGTGTTTACAAGAAGGTTAGTGGGAGCAAGATAACATTCCTTGTGTTATATGTGGATGACATATTACTCATAGGGAATGATATAGGAATGCTCGCCCGCCACTGTTAAGAAGTAGTTTTCGAGTACTTTCTCCATGAATGACTTAGGAGAGGCAACTTATATTCTAGGAATTCGAATCTATAGAGATCGAACAAATAGAATGATGGGGCTCTCTCAAGCCCTTTACTTAAAAAAAGGTCCTAAAGAGATATAGTATGGAGGATTCTAAGAAAGGGTTCCTGCCAATGAGGCATGGGATACATCTCTCGAAATCTATGTGTCCTCAAAATGAGGAAAATAGAAAAGAGATGAGCGCTATACCCTATGCATCTGCTGTGGGTAGCCTGATGTACGTGATGTTGTGTACTAGACCTGACATAGCTTATGCAGTAAGCGTTGTTAGTCGATTTCATGCAAAACCTGGCAAGGCACATTGGATAGCTATAAAGAATCTCCTAAAGTATTTGAAGAGAACTAAGGATATGATTCTCTTCTATGGGAGTGGTGACCTGAGAGTGGACGGGTACACTGACCCAGATTTTCAATCAGATGTCGATGACCGAAAATCCACCTCAGGATTCATATTAACCCTCAATGGTGGGGCGATGACTTGGAAAAGTTCTAAGCAAAGCACAACTGCAGACTCCACAACTGAGGCTGAATACATAGCTACCTCTAAGGCAGCTAAAGAGGTTGTTTGGCTTAGGAAGTTCATAAAAAAACTTCAAGTGGTTCCTAGCATAAAGCTCCTGTTGCCACTTTACTGTGATAACACCGGAGCAATAGCGCAAGCAAAGGAACCTAAGTCCCGCAACAAGTCCAAACACATCGAGAGGAGATATCACATCATAAGAGAGATCATCGCTTGAGAAGAAATATTTGTTCGAAAAATAGCCTCAGCTGACAACGTCGCTGATCCATTGACCAAGCCATTGGCACAGGCGGTGCAAGATAAACATCTCGAAGGGATGGGTATTATATACCATAGCAAATGGCATTGAGCGCAAGTGGGAGATTGTTAGAGTATATGCCCTCCAATGCCATAAAGAGGATAGATTTATGGGGCATTGACTTGTAACTAAACAATATTTTTTAGTAATATAAAGCATTATTTTGTTGTTTTCTTATAGGCATTTGTAAGGTTTTCATAAACAACGTAAAGTCCTTGATAATAAGGCAAACCTTCTACTTCCTATTGGTTAGGAAGAATGGCACTAGAAAAGTTTGATCCTTATTATCTAAAACTTGTTCGCAAGTCGAAGAGAGTATTGACTGAACATCAATATTGGATAAAGACTTGTATGATGTAAGTTTTGACAGAGAAGTGCCAGTCAATCACTATGGGAATGGTAGTGGAAACTTATGTCATAGACATCTCAGTTAGACTGATATGTTCGAACACGACTCGCATCGTTTTCATCACATGGGTTTTCACTCACTGACAGTCAATGATGAAACTGATAAGTTGTGATAGGTACGCATGAACCTTAGACCTAAGGATTCAAGTTGAAGATCTACTTGTGACATCAAATCTGTCATAGAGTAGTTAGATCCAATTCACCCTTTCGTGGGATCGACCTCGAAGTGCGACTTGATGAGCAAGTAGCAGTCTTAACTAATTAGCAAAATAGGATTTATTCTCTCATAAGTGGATGAGCTAAATATCCTATGCAGTCATGAATGAGTGAGGTTAAAAGACTTTGGCCGAAGCATAAAGAGATACTCTTGTTAGACATAAAGGTATACTCATAGACCTCGATTCATTATGAGCTAAGCATGTGGTCAAGTCCTGTGAGTTTGACTGAACCATGACTCTCACTTGACTGGGATATATGAATAAAAGGTTTATACTCGTACGGTATTCACAACGTAAAAGGTTTGGAATGATCCTCATCATTCGTTCTCAATTGGGGTACGATGTGAGCCACGGGTCTGGCTAGATGTTACTTACATCCTCTTGGTTTCCTCCCAATTGCCTTTTGAGACGAACCTAAAGAGTCGTGCTTAAGGAATTGTAAAAAAAAAATCATGGAATAGATTTGAGAGAATTTTTTGGTATTGGATATCAAAATTAATTATTAAATGATTTTATTAATTAATTAAGTTAATATATTAATTAATTTCTTAGAGAAAATTAATTATAGGATTAACATAGATGTAATTAGTTATTCAATTAACTTATTTATTGGATAAATAATATTAATTATTTAATTAATTAAACAAACAAACATGGACTAAAGCCCGAAGGCTTTCTAAAGCCTAAAGTGGGCGTCCACATGAGGGTTAAAGAAGTCTAGGGTTATTATTTCCTATTGTAGTATAAATATACTACTTAGTGGAAATAATAAGAAGTCTCCTACATTAACTTTCTCTCGAAGTCAAGAAGTCTTCCAACTCTCTCTCTCTCCCCTTGCCGATTTCAAGGAAAGAAAAGAAGAGGATTTTTCACTTCGATTTCTGGCGTGGCAATTTAGAGACAGTGACGATTTTACTGCTCAAGAAAGGATCAAGAAAGCTGGTTCAGAATTCAACATACGCGAAGAAAGGTACATGAATTCGAAACACAATTTGAATATGTGAAATCGAGATGAACCACTTGGGCTTTTCAATTTTAACTTCCGCTGCGTTTTTTATGCATTAAAACCTAATAGTGGTATCAGAGCCAATCTCTGATTTCCGTATTTAATTGAATACGTGATTTTCACGTTTTTGAAGCATGTTATTAGAATATGTTTTTATGATATGAAAACCATGATTTTTCTGCATTTAATTCATGTATATTGTAGTATGATGATATGTGAATTGAAAAATCAAAGTTGTGTGAGAATTGGGGGTGAAAAACCCTGAGACGAGCAAGACACACTCGGCGTGCGCAGTCTGTGCGTTGGGCGAGCAGACAGCACGCTGTGAGCATGCCTGTGTGCACGGCACCGTGTGCTTTTTAGCACACGGCGCCAGGCCACCTGGCCGTGCATTGGGCGCAAAGCATCTGGATCGATGGGCTCGGGTTTTTTACCCGGGTCCTAACGGGTTGGGTCAAAATTTCTTGGGTCCAATTTTAAATAAATGGGTTTTGGGATATTTTAATTATCCGGGTGGGTCAAAAAGATGATGACCCGAATTTAATTAAATAAGCCCAAATTCATTTAATTAAAATTATCAAATTTCAATAAATTAGTTATGGGTCAAAAGGATGATGACCCAGATTGCCTTTTCCATAAATAGAAATAATATTTGCATATCTTAATAAAGTTCCCTGTTACAATCTAATTACTCGTTGGCATCAAGGGTATACACCTAAAACAAGCTCGACTCACAAATTGATTAGATTTAATTTATAAGCTCAAACTCAACCTTGCTCATATTCAATTTGGTTTGGCTAAAAAATAAGAAGACCGAATGATTGGGCTTCGAGTAGGTCCGACTCAATTGACAGTCCTAATTAGATGTGGTCACTCACTAAAGCATGTCTATTAATTAATTGATATTAATTTAATATAATAACCAAATTCCAAATATATAATTTCACTTATTCAACAGGTGCATGCATAAAAAAAATATTTTTTATAAAAAAAAGATATATATATATATATATGTTTTAACTTAGTCGAAATATCTCAAAGTTTATGTTGTCTAGTCATTTAAACTAGGATTCCATATGTTAAACTAGAGATATCGCACACATGAACCCTTTAACTTTAAATAAGTTCACCAAAAATTTAAGCAAATGCATGGCCTTGAGCTCCATACTAGGATCATGAACACTCATAAATGTTTTCAAAATACTATTTGAAGCGACATCACTTTTGACTTAGGTGTCTTTCATGCCATAATAGGTATCGAATTTCACTTCATTAAGAACTACTCGACTCAACCTCTGTTTAGATAACTCTTAGAAATATTAAATGTACCTAGAGTTAGCTCAAATTGCTTATGAGAAGCTTGTTATTACCCACTAAACCTTTTTAACTGGTAGTATTGCTAGAGTAAAAGTTGGGTTCCCACTATTGGTGATTTTATATGGTTGAGCAATAAAACAAATTTGCTCCAAAACTTCATTATGCTTGACCGGTCTCAACTTCAAAGTATTTTTATCCTTTTTAACCCCCCACATTAAATTGCATTCAAATAATATTTTAGGGGAACATAACATATATCAAGTTATTTAACACCACATGTCTTTAGCGGGTAACCTGATATAACAAAATATATATAAATATGTAACATGGTTCGTTACGTCGTACGAACGTGCATAATTGCACGAAACTCCTTAGAGCATTAACATTTGCAAATACTATAATATCCACATGTTTTACTAATTTGGATGGAGTCGACCCATGACCCGATCCAACGAAGCATCATCTGGACCGTCCATTCACTTCTCCTTCTGTACAACATGGGATATCTATAAATACGCTCATTAACAATTAGTTAAGGGCAAAATCTGAGTAATTAATATACCTCATAGTTTGCATCTTATCACCGTTATTTAATTTGTAGACTTGAAAGTACGATCCTAATAAATAAACTTGGGTATTATCGTGTACGAACATCGACCATAGCAATGGAAAACATATCAAAAATAGGGACTATGTTTAGACTTCTTCCTGATAGAGGCACGCATGCAGCTTGGCTAACACAAATGCATTCTATAATCTGAATTGTGTTACTTATGATTCGTAATTGAAGCTACCCTGACTGAAATGGTTTGATCCTTAAAATCGACTTAAATAAGTTGGCACCATCTATGGTACACTACTTAGAGTTGCTGAGAAAGGATATTGAGGATGGATGCAACAAACCAGAAGGACAAACATGTTTAGTTCAAGGAGTCATCGTCAAATAATAAGGAGCAATCACCTCGAAGAGAGGTTGGAGATACCAGTGTTGTAGTGATAACTCTGACTATGGATGAACTAATTAGAAGGTTGAAAGAACATGCTAATGATATATTGAAAAAGTGTATGGCACAGACACCAACCACTCCGATTATTCAGCAGGTGCACCTGGTTCCTACCACTCTTTGGAGATTGTTTCACGAGCCTGATGCTATTAAGGGACGGAATGGAAATATTGTGAAAAAGTTTCAGACGAGGGTATCGAAGAAGAGGTCCAAGGAAGAGGTGGCAAGTTATGGTGAGCCGAGGTATGAAGTTCGAACGGGAAAGGCAATGATGAGGGATGATCAGGGAGAGAAACCAATCTTGTCGAGGGCATAGATTGATGAGATGTATGAGAAGTTAGAGATGGCAAGCTAAAGAATAGAAATGCCGAAGAAAAAACTTATGCATGTGTCTGCGTTAATAGCAAAAAACTTCACCTTTGTGTCAGAATATATTAGCCGAAGTACCACCTTCGACTTTCAAAATGCCAAGCTTGCCTACTTATGATTGAACAGGAGATTCTAGACCTCATTTAACTTCATTTGAATTGTTGATGTTGTTGCAGGATCAATATGATGATGTGAATGTGAGGGTATGATAACGAAACTAGTAGGACGAGCACAAGAATGGTTTACGATCTTGGTCTCGGGCACCATCGTATCATATACCCAGCTCATGAGAAAATTCGAACATCATTTTGCCAACAACAAGAAGGCTAATTGTCTGTCTCAGCAATTTTGTTTTATATATCAATTGCTTATTGGCATCTATCGTTATCTAGAAATCTACAGTGTAGTAGATAGAATCTCGGGGATCATAGCATAGCTATGGGAACGGTTGCTTACAGGAGGTGGCGATTGTGGAACGTTCTCCAGGGCTGTTATCATAAACTAGTTCTAAGCCATAGAGACATAAGAAAAAGGAAAATCATATTCTCGTCAAGGTTTGCTCATGCAAACACTCATTGAAAGAGTGCATTATTCCATGGGCATTCATTGGGGATTAGTATATGCACTGAGAGTCTGTATTTGGAGGTACACGACTAAACACCCTGTATGATTCCATGTTGGTTTCATGTCGAACTTTAAATCCTAAAATTTACGTAGTGTGAGATAATCCTCATGACCTGTGATGTCATGGTGCAATGTGTGAACCCCACTATGCTTTGACTTATTCCAAATTCCAGGAGAATCATGAGATAGAACAATGTTTGGTATAGTGTGGTGTTGGGTTTCGTGAAAAATCAAATAAACGCAGCGGAAGGATTTCAAAAATTTTAATTTAAAACCCAAAGTTTTATTCTTTGATTTGCATATTCAAATCTATTAATTCGCGTAACGAATAACTACTTACCCGTTAATGCGAAATGGTTGGAGAATCCGATTCCTCCTCTAAAACTTGAATTGATGAAGTCTTGATTTCTTCAATCCTCATATAATCTTCAATTCTTGAATATGTTGACTTTCTTGAATTTGATCCAAATAACGAAATTATGCTGTCTCTAAATTATCACGCACGGATTGATTGACGAAAATTTCCCACTTTTTCTCTAAGGGAGCAACGGCTAGAGTATAGAGAGGGGAGGAGGATTTTCTTCTTTTCTTTTTAGGAGAGTTATGAAAGTCTATATCTTGTTTTAGGTTAAAGAATCCTTTTATATCTGATGACTTATTGACCAAAACAAACAAAAGATAACTTGTAAGTTGGGCGTCCATGCATGACCTAATAGGCGTCCTCTTAGACGCCCAATGTAAGTCTTGAGGACTCTTTTGTTTTAATTAATTATCTATTTAATTAATAATTTATTATATCCAATAAATAAAATAATTAATTAAATAATCAAATTAATTAGATAAATTAATTCATTAATATATTTCCAAAGAAAACTAATTAACAATTAATCTTATCCTTATAATTAATTACTTCATCCAATGAATAATTAGTTATTTAATTTATCCAATAAATTAAAACTCCTAGAAGAAAAATAGAAACTCCTTTTATTCATTTTTCTTTATCAATCCTTTAGCGCGACTCTTTAGGTGCGTTTCGTTTGGCAATGAAAGGAAACCAAAGGAAGTGGGTAACACCTAGCCAGTCATATGGCCCACTTTGTAGCCCAAACGAAATCGAATGAATGGATCATTCCACAACCTTCCAATCATAAATACCGTATAAGTATAAACTCTTTGTTCGCGTACCCCAGTCAAGTGAGAGTCATGGTTATGTGAAACTCACTGGACTTGACCATATGTATTAATTATAATAATACGAGATCATTGAGATCAATTTAGTGCCTCGCACGATGGTCTCTTTTTGCTTTGGCTAAAGACTTTGATCTCTATTTATCTAGAATCACATAGGGTACTTTCTCACTCACTTATGAGAGAACAAATCCCATGTTAGATATCAGCTAAGACTACCACTTGCCCATTAAGCCCATTTCGAGGTCAACCCCACCAACGGGTGAATTGGGTTTAACTACTCTACTGAAATACTTAACGTTACAAGTGCATCTTCAGCCTGATCCTTCAGGTCAAAGGTTCACTTATACCTGTTACGCATAATCAGTTATGTCATTGACAGTCACATAGTGAAAACCCATGTGACAGAACCAATGCGAGTCGTGTTCGACATAACCATGTAGTTGATCAGAAGATCCTTGGAGCTTGTCATGTGCCTTGACGATCCACTATTGATGTACCAAATAGATGTATCGGCTCTAGCTCTAGGTACCTGCAATCAAAAGGGAAGTTCTATTTCTATTTAGGTACCCATTGTTGCTTGGGTCCTTTAACATTAGTAGCATTGTTAGTTTGAACTAGAACTTTAGGAACCCATATTTGCTTAATCTTCATTGCGGGAGGATTAGCCTTCTTGGGTTTCACATTGTGTTGTGTGTGATTTTTGTTCACCTTGTGTTGTGTGTGCTTTTTGGGTGTATAATAATATCCTCGATTATAATAGTAATCATAATCATAGGCATAATCATAATCATCATAGTAGCGATAATATGATCTAGACCGTTGTGGATATTGAAGCTGGTATTTCCTTGGCGCTGGCTTGGGGTGCACTTTTGGTGATGGACGCTTAGCGCTTGATTCACAGTGGTTAGGTTTATTCTTGGCTTTTTGAGCATTTGGATCAACATTTCTTTGTGAATCATTTGCTTTCACCTTTCCCGTGCCTGAGTCAGCTTTGGCTTTCTCATTTGGCCTCATACCATTGTCGCTTGGTTCATTTGGTGTTTGACTTTGTGAACCTTTCTCAACAAAGAAAACACCCTTTCCTTTGTTGTTTGTCGTAACATGAGAATTGTTTAGTTGTTTACCGAATTTATTGCATCCTAAACCGGTCTTTTCACCAAATAACCTTGTTACCTCAGTCACATTGTCTAGCTTTCTTGATGTTTTAGATAATGATGAGACGAGCTGTTCTGATTTAGCAAGTCTAGCAATCAGCTCAGCTTCTCTCTTGACTATTATATCAAGATCACTTTTCAGATTGGTTATATCACTTTCAAGTGAGTTGTTCTTCTCAATGTATTGTTGCTGAACTTGCAACTCTGCCTTGAGCATCACATTAACACTCTTGAGTGATGAAATGATATCGAAGTGATTTTGATATAATTTGGCGGCGTCTTGACAATCATTGTAATATTCATTGACTTTGTCAAGTAGTTCTTCATAAGAAAGAGGGTAAGATATCTCAATGTTTACCTCAGGGAATGCTTCATCATCTCTGGCCATGAGACAAATGAGCGCTGAGTCATCCACTGGCTCATCATCATCACTACTCTCCTCTGAAGACTCCAAATCTTTAGGTGCGGACGCTGGTTCTGATTTCGCTAGCAAACCTTGTTGACGAAGGTTGCTCCTGAATTGGTTTCTATCCACGTAATCCTGCCTTGAAGGCTTAGATACGTTTGGCTAAGGGAAATTTACTTGGTAGTGCCCTAGTTTCCTGCAATTATAACAAAGATTAGTTTTCATCTTTTGTTCATTTGTTAACCTTGCAGTGTGTGGTTTTGAGACCATGGGTGTTGAGAGATTCTATTGATTAGACGCTTGGTACTGAATCGGCGCAGAAAGAGAAGGTGCAGAATACTGAGGCACTTGATACTATTGTCGTACTAGAGCAGGCGCTTGATATGAGCCCTGTCCTTGATGTTTAGGACTGTTTCCTTTCTTTTCATATCTTAAGAACTTTCTGAATCTATTCAAAAGAGCTAGTTCCTCATCCTCACTGATATCCAAACCTTTCCCTTGCTACCCGATTTACCCTCGATTGATGCTATAAGCGCTCCAGACTCAGTTACCCGACTACTCACAACATCACTGGCAGAATTCAACTCAAACTCTAAGGCTTTGACCTCTGAAAAGGCGTCTTCAGGACTTAAATGATCCAAATTATTTGACTCTCTCATTGCAGTTGTCTTCATCAAAAATCTACTAGGTAGACTTCTAAAGATTTTGATCACCATTTCCCTATTCTGCAAATCCATACCCAAAGATTTTAATTGTGTAGTAAGAGTTGTAAATCTTATGTCTAATTGCTCTAGCGTCTCGTTAGGCAACATCTTAAAATCATGAAACCTTTCCTTGGCAATGGAAAGCTTGTTTTCTTTGATCTGTGCTGAACCACCACAAATTGTAGTCAACTTATCCCATATTTCCTTAGTAGTGTTGCATGACTTGATCTTGTTGAATAAGTTGTCATTATCACCAATAGCCATATATAGAGCATTACGACAAACATTGTCCCAATTCGCTCTTCGACGCTCATCTGGAGACCATTCTTGCTTTGGCTTTTCCACATAGCCATCTGAAGTTTCTTCGGTGGCTCCAGGCACTCTAGTGATAACCTTATATATTTTGATTGACCCATGTGAAATAATATCGCACATGTCATCATCACATGAACAGAGATATGTAAATGCTTTGACTTTCCATGTGTCATAGTTTGACTCAGTCAGTTTAGGAACTTTAGCAAATGCCATAGAAAATTTTAATGCAACTAGATTTGAAAGAGGGTCTAAACAAGCAGTTATGCATGGAAATTTTAAATTTTCAACTTTAACAGCTCTGATACCACTTGTTGGTCCCAAGTGGCATATGAAAGGGTCTAGAAGGGGGGGGGGGTTGAATAGACCCTGGAGTCTTTTTCGACTTCAAAAATATTCGTATTAAAATTGGTTTGGACGCTTAACAATGTAGGTGCTTGACTGAGTGTCTACTCGAAGACTGTTTTATAAAGTTAACTTAAGACTTCAAGATTTGAATACTATAACCAATTAGGTTTAAGTGTTTAGTTCTTTAATCAGTGCTAGCACAGCGAAATGATTTTAAGGCTTTCTCTTTGAAAGTTTTAGCGTCACATGATGTTTCTTAGTTGCTTAGCGTTTGATTGAGTTTCACTTAACAGATTTATGCAATGATATGATACTAAGGAAATTGATTGTAAAGTAAATAAGACAATATTTGTAAGGTTCGTTGGGTGGTGTAATCCCAACTACGTCCTTCTTCTCCTTGAACACTCGGAGGTAATCCACTAAAATAATTCTCAAAGAATCACATAGAATCTTCTACAAATTAGGGAGAGATGGATATTGATGACTTGAGCTCCTTGGTCACACAGATTTCAGCCCCAAGACACTTCTATCCCCTTGCTTCTTTCACCCAGAAATATTACAAGTATCCGACTTCGACTTCACATAGATCGCGAGGCTTGGATGAGGTTTTTCTAACGGTTTGTTTGATTTTGGTGAAGTTCAAACAACTAGGAATATCTCAATAGTAATGTAGGTTTCTTCGAAAAAAATATTTGAGATATTGGTTGACTGTCTCAGAAATTTAAGAAAAGCAAAGAGAATGTTTGCTTGAATATTCTGGCTTTTCAGAGAGTTTTAGTACTTGAGACTTCAATGCAACAACAATTTGGCTTGTAATACGATTGATTTTTTTGGCTTGTTGTTGAAATCCTATTTATAGGCATTCTTGGAAAAAGTGTCTGTTTGACACATGCACAGGTGCGTGTTTCTCACTTCTGCAAGTGAACAACTTTTGTCCTTTTTCCAAAAAATCTGCTGCACAAAAGTTGGTGCTGCAGTCTGTGAATAGTTGACAGTCCAATGGGGTGGCTTCTTCGCACGTCCGAAAGAGCTTATCACATTTAATGCTCTTATCCGCATTTAATGTATTTGAAATAAATGCCCGTTGGCAATTAATGTCTGGGAATATTTGCATTAAACTCCTTCTGGACTTAGGAATAAATTCAGGTGACATTTGGTCATTTATGGACGCTCAATCACTTACTGAATGATTTATGTCCTTAATCAATGCTTGATATAGCTTGATGCTTGAACGCTTGGAATCTTCATCTTCATTTAGACTTCAGGCGCTCACTCGGACTACTGATAAGCTCACTCGGAATTTATCAGACGCTCAGTCTAAGACGACTTAGCCTAACAATCTAGAATAAAAATAAAAACAAAGTCTATAAAGCCTATTACAGATCTAACGCTCAAAACTTATACATAAATTCTAATACAATCGAACTTACATATTTTGGGGTCTAACAAGAATCCTAATTGTCATCATCAAAACATCTAACATGAAATTTCCTAACAATAGATGAGAATCATATCCATAGTTCTTTTGAGATACTTTAGGATATTCTTCACAGCTATCCAATGTTCCTTTCCCGGGTTTGCCTGAAATCGACTCACCATACTTACAGCATAGGCAATGTCAAGTCTTGTACACAACATTGCATACGTCAGGCTACCAACTGCAGAAGCGTAAGGTACATTGCTCATCTCCTTTCTATCTTCCTCACTTTGAGGACACATAGATTTGGATAAGTATACTCCATGCCTCATGGGAAGAAACTCTTTCTTAGAAATATCCATCCCAAATCTCTTTAGGACCTTTTCTAAGTAAAGGGCTTAGGAGAGACCTATCATTCTATTCGTTCTATCTCTATAGATACGAATTCCTAGAATATATATCGCTTCTCCCAAGTCTTTCATGGAAAACGTACTCGAAAGCCATTTCTTGACAGTGGTGACCATTCCTACGTCATTTCCTATAAGTAGGATATCATCCACATATAGTACTAAGAACGAGATCTTGCTCCCACTAGTCTTCTTGTAGACACGGGGTTTGATGGTCCCAAGTGGCATACGAAAGGGTCTAGAAGGGCGGGGGGGTTGAATAGACCCTGAAGTCTTTTTCGACTTTAAAAAGTTTTCGTATTACTTTGAAGAATTTGAACGCTAGGAAAGCTTGGCGCTAGGTCAGGCGCTTAAAGTAAAATACCTTAGACTTAGTGATTTCAACAATTAAAAAAGTAGGGTAATGTTTCAATTGCTTAATCAGGGTTAGCACAGCGGAAATGATTTTATAGCTTAGTGTTCTCTTGAACTTGAGTTAATCGCTTAATTGTTTTGAATGCTTTTTCAAGATATAATATGCAAATGTAACGTAAAGCAGTAAAACAGTAAATAACACAAGATATTGTAAGGTTCACTGGGTGATGTAATCCCAGCTACGTCCTTTTTCTCCTATGCACTTGGAGGAATTCACTAGAATGATTATCAAAGAGTCACACAGAGATTTCTACAAAATAGATGAAAGGAAAGATGATCTTGCGCTCCTTGATCACACAAACTTCAGCTCCAATAAAGATCTTTTTCAACAAGCTTCTCTCACATAGAAATATTGCTTGTAGAATCAACAAACTTTCTCACTCAGATGAAAGATGTTGAGGGTTTTGTCACGGGTTTGTTTGATGTTGGAAAGTTCAAACAACTTGAGATATTTTAATAGGAATTTAGGGTTCTTCTCTGAAGAGGTTTGAGATATCTATGACTGTCTTTGGAATGTATTATAAAAAGATTGAAGGATTTTGGCTATGGAGTTTGTAAGCTTTTCTTTCAAGTAATTTCAGCAAAGTTTTTGACCTTTTTCTTGTGTATGTACGTATATTTTTAGGGTTTGCTAAAGGGTACTATTTATAGGGCTTCTTGGGATTTGTCCGTTGGACACATGTGGGCGCGTGTACCTCACACAGTGCGTTAAACAGTCCCTTTCTGACATTCCTAAATTTTTGCTGGTTCTGATTGGACATGAGCAGGTTTTGAACTCTGAAATCTGACAGTGTAGTCAAAAGGTGGCTTGTCCACAAGTCATAATATCTTATCACATTTAATGCATGTATCAGGCATTTAATGCATTTGAATTTATTTCCAGTTGGAAATAAATATCCGTTGATGATTGCATTTAAGTCCTTTATGACTTGAGAATTTATTTCAGGTGAATCTGATCCTTGATCGCTTGAGTTATTTGAGCGCTTGATTTAACATCCCTGAAACAGTCTTTTAGCGTTTGACAGACGCTAAGAACAAATCTTTATCTTCACTTGATTTCAGATGTTGATCTTCAACTTCATCTCTAATAGACTCATCTAGAATTCTATTAGCGACTCTGTATCTAATACTTAGTCTAAAATCTACAAAGATAAAAATTACAAGCCTAACAAAATTACAAACTTTCAAAAGCTTATACAATTTTTCTATGAAAACATAAACTTACATTATTTTTGGGGTCTAACATAAAATCCTATCTTGTCATCATCAAAACATCTAACATGAAATTTCCTAACAGGGTTCATCTTCATTCTTGATGAAGCCATATCCCTTTACTACTTCATCAAAATGAAGATTCTAGCTTCTAGATGCTTGCTTGAGACCGTATATGGACCTCTCAAGTTTACATACTATATGAATATCGGTCTCGGATACAAGACTTTTTGGCTGTTCCATATAGATGTCCTCTTCGAGGAATCCATTTAGAAAGGCCGTTTTGACATCCATCTGTCATATCTCATAATCTAAGTATGCAGTTATGGATAACAGTATTCGGATGGACTTTATCAATACCACGGACGAAAAGGTTTCTTGATAGTTAATTCCTTCTCTTTGACTATACCCTTTCGCTACGAGTCTGGCTTTAAAGGTGTTAACCTTGCCATTGCTACATATCTTTCTTTTGTAGATCCACTTACATCCTATAGGTTTGATACCTTCAGGACGATCTACCAAAGTCCAAACTTGGTTCGATTGCATAGAGTCCATCTATGTTTCCATTGCTTCTCGCCATCTTAAAGCATCGACATCCACCATCGCTTGATCATAGGTACAAGGATCATCTTCATGACCTTCTTGTACTACAGTGTAAAGCTCTGACTCCCCCTGCAGTGGATACCCATACCTCTTAGGTTCATGTGGTATTCTACTAGATCTATGTAGTGGTTGTGCTACTATTGGGTCAGGTCTTAGTTCTTGGACAGATGTCTCAGAGGGAGTTTCTTTTTGTTCTTCTAGAATAATCTTTCTACTTTTGCCCCTTCCAAGATGAATTCATCTTCAAGGATGTGGGCTTGTAGGGCCACAATGATTCTCTGATCATCATGTAGGTAAAAGAAGAATCCCATGGAATCTTCAGGATAACCATTGAAACGTCCTATGAGGGATCTTGTCTCCAATTTCTCCACTATAGTCTTCTTGACATAAGCAGGACATCCCCAAATCTTAATGTGATTAAGACTTGGTTTCCTATTATTCCACATCCCATGCGGAGTTTTAGGAACGAATTTGGAGGGATGTCTGTTCAATATATAAGTAGCAACAAGGAGCGCGTGTCCCCACAACAAAATGGGTAAATCAGTGTAACTAACCATGGAACGAACCATGTCCAACAGCGTTCGATTCCTTCTCTCGACTACTCCATTTAGTTGAGGAGTTGCTGGTGGTGTAAGTTGTAACATTATTCCTTTTTCTCTAAGGAATCCATCGAACTCAGTGCTCATATATTCTCCTCCACGATCCGACCGCAGAGTTTTTATATTTTGCCCAGTTTGATTTTCTACCAAAGCTTTGAATTCTTTGAACCTTTCAAAGTATTCAGACTTTTGTTTCATCAAATAAACTAGACCATATCTTGAATGATCGTCTGTGAAAGTGATGAAGTAGTAGAAACCTCCATGAGTCATTTCTCCAAATGGTCCGCAAACGTCGGTATGCACTAATCCTAAGACTTGAGTGGCTCTTTCAAAAATCCCAGTGAAGGGTGATCTAGCCATATTGCCTAAGAGACATGATTCACATGTTGGATAGGGATCCGACCCTAGAGAGCTGAAAAGCCCATCTTTTTCCATTTTGTGGATCTTGTGCTCTCCAGCATGGCCTAGTCTAAGATGCCACTTTAGTCTTAAATCAGCTTCTTGCCTACAACGTTTATTAGTAACAACATTCACATCAGATGAATTACGGACATTTAAATAATACAAACCATTAACTAAAGAACCATTGCCAACTAATTTATTTCCATAATAAATGTCTCAATTCAAATTAGAAAAACGGAATGTATAACCAATCTTAACTAATATAGGAATGGAAACAATGTTCTTAAGCCCCTTGGGCAAAACTAAAACATCATTTAAAAATAATAAATGTCCAGAATTCAAATATAAAGAAATAAATCCAATCCTAGTAGCCGCAACGCTTTCCCCACTGCTACTTTGATCGTCACTTCTTCTCGGCCCAGCTTTCTACTTCTCTGCAGATCCTGTTCCAAACAACACACATGCGCACTAAGCCCTGAGTCCAGAATCCATGAAGTAGAAAAAACGGTCATAGAACAATTAGTTTCAAAAACAAAAAGTTCCACACCTTTTGCGCCTTTGCCTAATTTAGGACAGTTCCTCTTCCAGTGGCCAAGCTCACCGCACTCGAGACATCTGTCCATCTTCTTAGGCCCTTTGCTCTTATAATACCTTTGAGCCTTTCCCTTACCCTTTTGAACATCCCCTTTAGCTCCTACCCCACCAACCTGCTTCTTGTTCTTCTTCTTCTTAGACTTAGACTTTTTACGTCCAAAAGAGATGACCAAGGCAGTTTCCTTTTCCTTTGGTTTCATTTGAGATTGTGAAGTAACCAACTTGTTCATTAGCCCAGCTAAATTGCACTCTATCTCATTGCAGTTAAAGTTACCCACAAATTGGGAGAAGGAATCAGGAAGAGACTACAAGACTAAGTCAGTTTGAAGGGTGGCGTTCATGGTGAAGTTGAGAGCTTCCAATTTCGCAATCCTCGATATCATTTTGAGGACATAATCACCAACCTTCTCACTTTCTTTCATCTTGGCTACGAAGATCTCTTTCAATATCTCATATCGTGCAGTTCGACTGTGCTCACCATAGAGCTCTACCAGGTGAGCTAGGATAGCTCTTGCAGTGGGCATCTTATCATGTGACCTTTGAAGTTCATTGGTCATAGATCCGAGCATGTATCCTCTCACCTGGATGTCGTCCTGAACCCATTTTTCATAGGCTTGGACCTCTTCCTCACTAGCACGTGTTCTAGCTGGAATTGCCGAGATATCAGCCTCTAAGACGTATCCCAGAGATTCCATATTGAAGACAATCCCCAAATTTCTAAGTCAATCCACATAATTGGGTCCAGTAAGGATATTCTTTTCGAGTAGGATAGAAAGTGGGTTTGTCATATTTGAGAGAGATAAACGAGAAAATAATTGCAGAAATAAACCACATTAATTAGATTACTTGTATTTGACTTAACCAAGAAAAATTAAGGACTTAAAATTTATCTTGGCTCCCACTGTATTTTTTGAATCCCACACTCCCATGTGAAAAACGAGAATCATCATTGGCATCGATTCCACAGTGGGTATTGAGGTCCTTAATCAATTACATGGGTTGCAACCTAACCAATTTTTGGCCCATTAATTAATTGAAGTGATGTCTAACATCAATTTATCCAATAAATATTTCAATACCTTTCCCCATAGTTCACCAAGCAACAACCTAACCGATTTCTAAGCTCGTGAACTATCCGAGTTCATTTCCACCAACTCCTATAATCTAAAATTTGAATTTCACCTTGTCACCTAGCCGGTTTCTGTGGTGAAATATGCTTCGATTAAGGCATTCCATGCACTTAATAAAATTTCAAATTATTTCCAAATGCATAACCCCCATAACTGGGAAGCATTACACATTTGTCACACATGCGCGACAATTTTAATTTTAGTAAGCTCAGTGGAGGGCGAGGATGTCACACATCCTTTACTAACTCGGTATTATTTATTTGGAAGAATTTAATTTGTCAAATGTTTGGTCTCACTTTGCACATTAATCAATTTATATAGCGCAAATATCACATATTGAACATGCATAATTCATATTACTAATAATCATGTTTATCAATATTAATATGGAATTAAATAAATAAATTCATTTATACTCGATCATGGACTTTTGCTAGAGGGCCCGAGCCAATGGGTCATCACATTGAAAGGTAAAGGGGAAAAACTAAACTCTATGGGCTTTAATAATTTTAAATTATTTTACCACAACAACCCATAATAGAAAAAGTAAATCGAACATAACCTAAGTCCATGATCGTTGGTTCCATCATATAAGACATGCTCGTATCAATTATTACATGCTTGCAACATTTAATACATGCTTGCTATATTAAAACACTTGTGTTGTTTAAATAAAATTTTAGTCCAACTAAAAAGTTTTTTATTAAAATTCCCAACTTTTATATATTGATTATTTCAATTAAAATCATTCTAGTCCTACTAGATGACTTAGATATACAAAGTTATAAATTAAGTATATCTACCTTTAATTAAAATAATATTAGTCCAACTAAAATAAATACATAAAATATGAAATCCTATTTTATTATGACTTAAAGCATTCTTTAATTGGAAAAACTTTTATTTGATTAAAGAATGAATTATTAATTCTCCAAGAAAAATAATTTGTATTCTTTATTCAAAAATTAAAGTAATTTCCAGATTGAGGAAAAATTAATAATATTTAATCCATAAATTAATTATTAATCTCCAAGAAAAATAATTAATTATTCTAATTAAATATTTTATTCCAATTAATCTTATTGGGCCCGATTTCATCAAACCCAAGTTACCATCCTATTAGTCTACTTGGACTTAATTCAATTGGGCTCAAATTAATTAATTAGAAAAAATATGCTAGCATAATCGCATGCTTCAAAAACACAGATTTAATTAACACATAATCGCATGCTTCAAAAACACATATTATGCATATCATAAATCACATAAACACGATTAAATATGCGAATCAGAGATTGACTCTGATACCACTGTTGGGTTTTGCGAAAAACCAAATAAACGCAGCGAAAGAATTTCAAAATTTTTAATTTAAAACCCAAAGTTTTATTCTTTGATTTGCATATTCAAATCTATTAATTCGCGTAACGAATAACTCCCGTTGAAGCGAAGTGGTTGGAGAATCTGATTCCTCCTCCAAAACTCGAATTGATGAAGTCTTGATTTCTTCAATCCTCGTATAATCTTCAATTCATGAATTCGTTAACTTTCTTGAATTTGATCCAAACAACGAAATTACTTTGTCTCTAAATTATCACGCGCGGATTGAATGACAAAAAAATTACACTTTTTCTCCAAGGGAGCGACGGCTAGAGTATAGATAGGGGAGGATAATTTTCTTCTTTTCTTTCTAGGAGAGTTATGAAAGTTTATGTCTTGTTTAGGCTAAAAACTCATTTTATATCTCATGACTTATTGACCAAGACAAACAAAAGATACTTTGTAAGTTGGGCATCCTCATGGATGCCCAACATGACCTAATAGGCGTCCAAGAAGTCTCGGGGCCTCTTTTGTTTTAATTAATTATCTATTTAATTAATAATTTATTATATCTAATAAATTAATTAATTAACTAAATAATCAAATTAATTAGATAGATTAATTTATTAATATATTTTCAAAGAAATTAACTAATAATTAATCTTATCCTTATAATTAATTAGTTCATCCAATGAATAATTAATTATTTAATTTATCCAATAAATTAAAACTCCTAGAAGAAAAATAGATACTCTTTTTATTCATTTTTCTTTATCAATTCTTTAGCGCGACTCTTTAGGTTCGTTTCGTTTGGCAATGAGAGGAAACCAAAGGAAGTGGGTAACACCTAACCAGTCACGTGTCCCATTTAGTAGCCCAAACGAAATCGAATGAATGGATCATTCCACAACTTTCCAATCGTAAATACCGTATAAGTATAAACTCTTTGTTCGTGTACCCCAGTCAAGTGAGAGTCATGGTTATGTCAAACTCACTGGACTTGACCATATGTATTAATTATAATAATACGAGATCATTGAGATCGATTTAGTGCTTCGCACGATCGTCTCTTTTTGCTTTGGCCAAAGACTTTGATCTCTATTTATCTATAATCACATAGGGTACTTTTTCACTCACTTATGAGAGAACAAATTCCATGTTAGATATCAGCTAAGACTACCACTTGTCCATCAAGCCGCATTTCGAGGTCGACCCCACCAACGGGTGAATAGGGTCTAACTACTCTAATGAAATACTTGATGTCACAAGTGCATCTTCAGCCTGATTCTTCAGGTCAAAGGTTCACTTATACCTATTACGCATAATCAGTTCTATCATTGACAGTCACAAAGTGAAAACCCATGTGACAGAACCGATGCGAGTCGTGTTCGAGCATATCAGTTCCACTGATGTGCCAACAATTTTAAGCTCCTACCATCTCTTGGTACTCGATTGACACTCCCATGTCAGAGCTAAGATTGTACAAGTGTTCTAAGTCCTTATTTGTCCATTAAAGACTTCATTTTACTTGTGAACTAGATTTAGTAATCAAGATCGATCTCTCTAGTGTGAACCTTCCTATCCCATAGGAAACAGAGGGGTCGCACTGAAAACATGGACAAAGCGTTTTACACAACTTATAGATGCAAATAAGATTTAAGTGAAAACTAAATAATGGCTTTATTATAAATAACAAAAATAAGTTCATTACAAGAAAGATGCCCTATCATTCTATCCTCTATTGCATCTGAGGGTATAATCCTAACATGTGGATGTACGATGAAGTAGATGACATATTAAAAGGGGATCCATCCATGGTAGGATACTGGGATATTTCTTATAATGTTGTTAGACATATATGACCAGTGAAAAAATCTCTGTCCGAAATATCAAAGTCATTAAGAAGGATTGGTGATCCTAGCTTAGATGACGAAGGTCACAATCATAGTTATCTATGTTAATAGAGTTTTGACTAAAACTTTAGACTTGGATCATGAAAATGATGGCTTACCCATAGACTGTAATCTGCATAGGTCCTTTGTATAATCACTAGTATCTAGGTTTTCCTGACAACGTTGCTAGATATCGAATCACGATCGATGAGAGTCTTAAATTGACCTTGGTGATAGATTCAAGACCTTAATTACTTATCCAAGTGATAATTATTTAAGCCTTAGGGAAGGTATCATTGTTAACATACTAGTGAATCTAAGGGGTCACACAAACTAGATTAATGATTCTAACTTGTGGAGAAATTAATCCTTTGTGCATTAGATTAATTCTTTAGTGGAATTAATAAAATAGCAATTAATTAATAGGTTTAATTAATTACTTGGAAATAAATATTAAGTTTACTTTTATTAATTATCTTATTTAGATTAATAATTAAATGGTAAATACTAATTAAAATGGCTCGAATTATTTTAACTGTCTATGTGCTTATACATTTTGTTATTAGGAGCATGTAATCAGATTATCCATAAGTTCAAAAATTTTCTAGGGATTGATTTTCTGATTGAGAATCCAAATTTATGAATTTTTTTTGAAAAATTCTTTTAAGCCTAAATTTATCTGTGCAAAACTTTTTCAAAACTTTTTGATGAATCTGTGATGGCGAGGCAGCGACAAATAGCGGGGA
Organism: Buddleja alternifolia; assembly: GCA_019426215.1. Lineage (NCBI taxonomy): Eukaryota > Viridiplantae > Streptophyta > Magnoliopsida > Lamiales > Scrophulariaceae > Buddleja > Buddleja alternifolia. The sequence goes on from CM033406.1 coordinate 10,092,250, forward strand.
AGCTATTCGCCGCCACCGCTGCCATTGGATTAATCTAAAAACACCGAGACAGCGGTGCTGCCATATCGTCTCCGTCGCGGTGCTATTGAGGCGGCGTTGTTTCCACAACGCGAGCAGAAATAGACAAGGGACGTTGTGCCTTGCCGCTCATCCATCCAATGAAATACCTCTGCTTCTTGTGATATCCATAAGTACACATTTCCTAGAAAGTTTAAATTAGTATTTCCAACCACAATTGAAATAATCATAGCCTAATTCAAATATGGATGGCAATCGAGTCAAATTTTCTAAACCCAACCCAATTACCAACACCTAAATGAATATTGTACCTTCAGCTACAATCTTAATTAAATAATAATATAGGAAAAATTGCATATTACCTCCTGTGTTATCAGTTTTTTGCTGAAAACTCTCTTATATTAATTTTTTTGCACGAAGCCCCTTTGTGTTAGCCTAAATCCTGCACAAAACCTCCAACCCTACATTAAATACATTGCGCGTATATGCTACTTTTTGTGGATTTAACACAAATTGGGGGTTTTGTGTAGAGTTTAAGCTGATATAAAAGGATTTCGTGTAAAAAAATTAATATAAGGGAGTTTTCAATAAAAAAATAATAACACAAAGGGTTATATGCAATTTTCCCAATAATATAACATAAGCACAGTTACCGACAATCAATCTTTTGAAAAATGTAACAATATTTCGCTTTGTTGATGAGTGTAAAAGAAAGCTGTAATAAAATATAAGCCGAAAAATGGAAGCAGGGAAATATGCGTCGCTGTGGCTGTGTGTGTCAGGTCAGCAAAAAGGTGAAGATATTTTACAACGTCACTCCGTACATCTCTCCAAGAGAGAGAGAGAGAGAAAAGAGACTATTATTAGTATTATTTTACTCACTAGTATTATACATACATATACATACATACTACTTGGGTTTGATTCAATAACAATCTCTTAACAACAGACTCCAAACTTGAAAACCATCATAATTTTGGAAACCTCACTTTCCATATTTATAAATACATACATAAATTAGAAGCAAATAATTCAGTTTCTCCTCCATTTTGTTTAATCAATCAATCATAGATTTAGATTTAGATTTATTTATAGTTTCTTGTGTGTTTTGTTTTGTGATGGTGGGGTGCGATTATTGCGGTGACCGGCCGGCCATACTGTACTGCCGCGCAGACAGCGCGAAGCTTTGCTTGTCATGTGACCAGCACGTGCACTCCGCCAACGCCCTCTCCAAGAAGCATCTCCGGTCCCAGATCTGTGACAATTGCGCCGCCGAACCCGCCTCCTTCCGATGCGCCACCGACGGTCTCGTCCTCTGCCAGGAGTGTGATTGGGACGCCCACGGCAGCTGCGCCGTCTCCGCCCCGCACGATCGCTGCCCTATCGAACCCTTTTCGGGATGTCCGTCGGCCTCCGATTTCGCATCCGCTTGGGGTTTGGAAATTGAGATTGAGGAGAAGAAAACGTCGGAGTGGGGCGGGTGGCTGGAGGAGCTGATGGTGCCGAATGGGAGTTCCGTGATTTACTCGAAGAAGAAGAAGATGAACAAGATTAATCCCAGCTGTGGGAAGCAGAAACAGGTTATTCTGAAGCAGTTGTTGGAGCTGTTGGCGGATGGCGGCGGCGGTGGTGGAGAGGAGGTGGAACCTCGGACGCCGAGCAACGGTGGCGGCTTGTGGCGGCAGGAGAATTGCTGTGAGGAGCAGCCACCAGATCCGAAGGAGGGGGAAATAGAGCAGAGTGGTTTAGGGTTTACGTCATTGTTAATGATGCAGGCGTCCGCCAATCCGAAAGAGGGAGGCAACAACATGTTATGGAACAACACCACATCTGATCACAGCCCGCAGGTATTCTTTCGAATTTCGATCTTCTGTTTTCATGTTTGATGGGACGAAATGTAACAACTTGTGGGATGTTATAAGTGATATCTTAAGGTTACAATGCTGTCTTCATAGATGCTTTGATTTAATTGTTTGAATTAGAGGAAGATGCAGAACTCTATTTAAATTAGAGGAAGATTTAACCATTTCCACAAACTTGAATCTCGTTCAATCCATACCGGTCAATTTATGATCCTTGCCTTCTATTTCTACTGCATATTTTTGTCATTGTTCTGATAATGTTAGTTGGGAAGTCTATTAGTGTTGAAACTCAATGTTGTTTGTGTAAAGTCGACACTTTGGAGGATATTCTTGGCATTTTTGTTACATGCTGACTTGCAAAACTTTGGAACAATGAATTATTAATTTCATGATTTTCTAGTTTGAGACCCTCTTTCCTCTCCTTATTTTTCCTTCCCATAAATGTTAGTTTTGATGTATCACCGATCGATTTGATATACTTAGCATAACTCTTGACTACTGGTTGCCTGCTTTTGCTTATGTTTGAATTATATCTTTTCCTGTGTTATCTCATTGAGTCAATTCACTGACCCAATTCTGATGAAATTTTCACTGCAACAAAGCTACATACCCGGTATTCCGTTTAAGGATATAAACGTGAAGTAATTAAAATTTTAACAATGTAATAAATATACCTGTTGAAGAGGTTTGCAAGTAAAATAGTATAATTGAGAAACTAAAAATTCTCATTACCGCTTTCTGAAGTACAATTTTGCCAATCTGAATTTTCATATTAAAAAGCGGCTTTTTGCAGTATCCTTCTCTAGCATTTTGACTTATTTCAATCGTCTACTGTTAATTTTGTTGCATCGGGTTGTGCAGATATGGGATTTCAATTTGGGACAGTCGAGGGGCCATGAGGAGTCTAAAACCCTAGAAATAGAATATGGTGGAAACGAAATGGTGTACTCTGTGAAAAGTTATGGAGAATTACTGAAAGAAGCGACCTTGGCAACTAGAAGAGGGGTGGACCTCCTTGGAGAGAACTGCTCGATTGTACATGAGGATATGATACCCTTTAATGTAAGCATTTCTTGTGCACATCTTTTTAAGTATTTCTGTGATCAAGTTATTAATGCTGTAGGTGGTGTTTAATTCATGCAAAGTGAGTACAAAATGCTAGTAACCTATTATCTTATATTTATTTTTTGGTTATTTCCACTCCCGCCGACTATATGAGGTCTTCGAGTTCTGCTTTTCATATACATTAAAAAAAGGGTGGTTTCTCAATTTTTTTGTGTTATAATATATGGTCATCTATGTTGAACTACACTCTAATTTGTTTGCAAATTTGTTTTGCCACTTGAACATAAAAGGAAGTTTTTGTCATGTTGGTTTATTGTACCTCTTAAACAATCAGTCACTAAGACACAAAATGTTATCAATGTCAAATTATGCTAATGGCTGCCTGTGGTTTTTCGTAATTGTGAAGTATTTTATGTTCTTTATAATGGAAGATTGAACATGAGATGAATAAAAGTAGGCATTCAAACATTTATTAAAAAAAGTAAAATGCATGGAGAGAAGCACGTTAGCCGAATACAGAGCATGTCGATAATGATAAATTGCGATGCTAAAGGATCTGTTGCTTTGTCAAAATATAGAGTGCCTCAGATAACCTGATGCCAAGTCAGGGGGCTGTAACATCCGAGAGCAATAATGTACCAACATCAAAGCCGTCACCATGTTCAGATTTTACCAAAACCAAATCCTATGGTGGCTCAAAAGATATCCAATTTATGGATGGATCCATTTTAATGAAAAGTGAAAGTGAGATTGCTGCAATAACGAAGGTTGACATGGAGCTTCTGGCAAAGAACAGAGGCAATGCTATGCAACGTTACAAGGAAAAGAAGAAAAACAGAAGGTACCCTTTTTCTTTTCCTTCTCATTTTTTCGTTTTAAGTGAGGAAAATGGAATGAAAAAGGAAAAGGTCTAATTAATAAAAGCATTCATTATTTTTTTGAGCCACAAAAGTATTCGAGTGATGCTATATACCACCAATATTTTTCACCGTTATTAGTAAGCAATGAATGCAATGAATGCATTTAATTTGATTTCCGTAATTTATGTTTACTAATAACGGTGACAAATCGGTGAAAAATTACTGGTGATATATAGCATTTCTCCTAATATTTTTCCTAGTGTTTTTTGCACTAAAATCCAAGATCCAAATATAAGTAATTTTTCCATGGAAATTCCTGTTGTCTTTCTCTGATTATGGCATGCCATTTATTCGTAGATATGAAAAACATATCCGTTATGAATCAAGAAAAGCAAGAGCTGATACTAGGAAGCGAGTCAAGGGCAGATTTGTGAAAGCTAGTGAAGCTCCAGCAGGATGAGAGGTGATCATAGTCGAACAATTAATTTTGTATGTACATATTTGTTGCTTCATTTTATATGTATAATTTAATATATGGCCACATTATAGCTGCATTGTCTCTTCCAAACAAGATGTTGTGTGATGTATCTTGTTTACATTTTGTTCTGATAATTTTGTGTTGCCAAAACGGCAGGAAGCTAATATGCAGTTAGTTGTGGTACTCAGTTTATGAGTTTGATGTGGGAGCTTAACATACTTTTGACAATGACTCAGTTTGTTGTTGTATCTGAAGCTGATCAGATGGATAACAGTGTGAACAATCTTTCTTGGGATGAATAAGCTTATAATTAAAGCTGCGAAAGTTTATTTGATCAATATAATATGTTTATGATTGTAATATCTTTACTTCTGAAAAAAAAATGTTACTGATACATGAACTGCTTCATCTATTGTCCTGGATAATTTAAAAAAATGTTGCCCAATTGGTGTTTGGTTTATAGATGTTGAACCTTCAAAATTGTATCAAGAGACCCTTAAGTGGAAATTTAAAAAGAAGTCAATTGATTTCAATTTGATGAGCTAAATATCAATTGAAAGGAAAGTTCAACACATATATGACAGTTGAAAATTGAAGATAGAAGATGCATAACTGCTTTTATGACTGATTTTCATGTGTCTCCATACCCTCCACCAGCCCTCTAATCCAATAGGCAGCATTGTTCTATAGCATTGCTTTTGTCTATGTGCACCGTAGAATGGCCCGTTCTTGTTAGTGTGTCGTACAATATCCTGTTCAGATTTCTCGTTTCTTGTTAATCATCTTCGCCTTTATTGGAGTTAATCTCTTTTTGTTGTTGATTTGGGTCAATTTTGGCTAGATTGTCTACAATTATCGAGAGGTGAATAGGATGGTCCACGATCTTTAAACTGAAAGAAATTAGTCTGAAATTGGAAAAACACTCCTTAGGGTCAATGTTGCCAGTCTCAGTGAAGACCATCTGAAGGTTAAATCAATGGTGGTTTATGAAATTGGAGCTTCCGCAATACTAGAATGCTACAAAAACGGAAGTGGTGATGAGTATTCATAGCCTCCGATCATATAGCACGGGTGAAGATCATGTGCAAACACTTGTCAGGATTGCAGCTATCCACATGGTCTTGATGTACAATCCACATCCAGGATAGGTGAGTCAAGTTGGATCGAGTATGACCCACGTAAAATATGTGGATCCTTAAAAGTATTTTGGATACACTGGAAACACCCTACAGCTTAGCCCTTTGACAAATATAGTTATAGTATGGGGAAAGAGAGAGAGAGAGAGGGGGCGTCTGATATGGAGCGAGAGCGAGACATTGAAGGGGGGTAAGTTGTTGAGCCATTGATGGGTGATCCGAAACCCTTGAGGGTGTACGTGAGACGCAGCAAGAGGGGTGGCACCAGCGAAGCGACGTCAGCTTAATTTAAGTTTATTCAATTTAATTAATTTATGAGTCATGTTTAATCGAGGAGTTAATTATTTCATCGTTAGTAGTTTCCTTTTTGAAGTAGGAGTCTTATGAAGTATAAATACCTTATTAGGGTTTTCATTTGTTGGATCGAATTGGAATTGGAGGGGAAAGAATCGATTGTTCTTGTTTTCGGATTGTTGATTTTAATTTACATTGTCACAAAATTATCACTCATCAATTTGGTTCGACCTGCTGGATCCCACCCCGATCGAGAAGATGGTTGATACGCGCGCAAGCAGCAATAGCGAACAGCGGGTTAGCCAATTGGAGGAGAATGTCGGTGTGATATCGGAGGATGTTCATCAGTGGAAGTTGTAGATGGAGGAATTCATGAGGGAGATGCGCGAGCAGCGAACTGGTGGCCCAGTGACGCCAACCCCTTCAACCGCGGACACACCCACGATGCAACCGCCACCTGTCGCACCAATCTGGAAGGAGGGTAGCAATGTCCGTCGTTGCCGAGTTTTGATGGGGGTGATCCGCTCGGTTGGCTAGCCTTAGTCGATCAACACTTTGATATTTACCCGACTTCTGACGAATAGAAAATTCCACTATCGATGATGGCGATGGGGGGGTTGGCTCTGAATTGGTTTCGTTGGTTCAAACGTAAACGTCCACAATTCACATGGGTGGAATTTCCACATGCGCTCATTGCTCGTTTTAATGATAGGAGCGATGGTAACGCTTACGAACGATTGGCCTTGACTTGACAAATCGAGACGGTGGACAAATATATTGATTCATTTACCCAATTAGCGAATCAGTTACCCGCTTTGATGGACGAAACAATTTTGGGATTGTTTATGCATGAGTTACATGAGGATATTAAAGTGCAAGTTCACATGCTAGACCCGACTGACTTGGATGCAGCGATGAAGATGGCTCGTAATGTTGAAATTGTGTTGCGGGTTTAGTAGCGGGGCAGGATGGCCGCAGGTCCATCACGGTCACTTGCCCGACTGATCAGGGTTCCGCAGGTAACAAACGGCCGCCGCGCTTGGCTCTTCCGGCCCCTATCCAAATCGGAGGAGTTCGGGTCAACCAACCTGGCCGTACGAGTGGCTCGGCCTCGACACCGGTACTGGCCCCATTCGTTCGAATGAGTACTCTAAGCGGGAGGAGTTACGTCGTCGGGGGTTATGTTTTCGTTGTGAACAACCTTATCATCCAACACAACATAATTGCCCGATGAAATCCTTGAATGTGTCACTGGTGAACGACGACGAGGCTCCGGTGTTAGAGTTGGAGGAGATTCAATTATTCGAAGACGCTACTGAACCAGTTGAGTGTGTGGATGGAGAAACGGGTGATGAGGCGACGTTATCGATGTGCTCGGCAATGGGGATTTCTAGTCCGCGAACCTTACGACTTCGCGGAGTAGTGGGCGGACGTGTGGTGACTATTTTGGTTGATAGTGGGGCAAGCCATAACTTCATATCGCAGATACTAGTGTCGAAATTACAATTACCGGTTGATCACACGAGCCAGTTTAAGGTCAAACTTGGGGATGGCTGGCGTACGGAGGCAATAGGACTTTTGTCATGAGCTTCTGGTATCCTTTGATTCTATCGACATTTCGGTCGATTGCTATGTGTTTCCGTTAGGGGGTGTTAACATGATCTTGGGTATTGCATGGCTAGCCACGTTGGGTAAGATGGAAGTTGATTGGGGCTAAATGAATATGAGTTTTGTGCATGGGGGCCGAACAGTCGAACTCACGGGCGATGGATCCTCAGGCAGCAGCGAAGTATCTTTAAAGGTGTTATGGCACACGGATAAGATCGAATTTAGTGCTATGTTGGTCTAGCCGAGTGCATGTTGGGTGGTCTCGGTAGTGTCAAGCAAGGATGAGGAGGTAGTGGCGCGGGTACTTGGGCAGTTTTAGGTAGTATTCGGTGATCCAGCGGGGTTACCTCCTAGCTGACCCACGGATCACCAAATCGAATTAGTGCAGGGGCGGGTCCCGTTTCTGTGGGGCCGTACCGGTATGGACATTTGCAGAAGGATGAGATTGAGCGATTGGTGTCGGATATGCTTAGGGCTGGAATTATTCGACCAAGTTCCAGTCCTTTTTCTAGCCTGATGCTTTTGGTTAAAAAGAAGGATGGAAGTTGGTGGTTTTGTGTCGACTATCGCGATCTCCATAAAGTTACGGTAATCCAATAGATGTTAGATGAATTGGAGGGAGCAACGGTGTTTTCTAAGATCGACTTACGCTCGGGTTACCACCAAATCCGCGTAAGTCCCGGTGATATGCAGAAAACCGCATTTCGAACCCACAGCGGGCATTACGAGTTTCTTGTGATGCCGTTCGGCCTGTCCAACGCCCCAGCTACATTTCAATCCACCATGAATGATATCTTTCAGCCCTTGTTAGGTAAGTTTGTTTTGGTTTTTTTATGATTTTTTAATTTACAGTCGTTCAATTGAGGATCATTGTAAACATCTTGCACAAGTATTAAGTTTACTTCGTGATAATGAGTTAGTGGCAAACCGAAAAAAATGTGCTTTTGGTTGTACACGAGTTGAGTATTTGGGGCACATAATTTTGGGGGTGACGGTAGCCGTAGATCCGGCCAAGGTTGAAGCAGTGGTGAATTGGCCAATCCCACGGTCGATTAAGGAAGTTCGCGAGTTTCTTGGCTTGACAGGATATTATAGGAGGTTTGTTCGGGAGTATGGGCATATGGCACGGACACTTACACAACTGTTGAAGAAGGAGGCCTCCGAGAAAATGCATGGACAGCCACGACTGATGCGTCATTCCGGGCATTGAAGTCGGCCCTCACTTCAGCTCCAGTGCTCAGGATGCCGGATTTTGCTAAACCATTTATCATTGAATGCGATGCTTCAGGGGTAGGCGTGGGAGCAGTTTTGATGCAGGAGGGGAGACCTTTAGCCTATTTTAGCAAGGCTTTTACAGAAAACTCGTTAGTAAAATCGGCCTATAGAGGGAGCTCATCGGGTTGGTTTTGGCAGTACAGCATTGGCATCCGTATTTGGTGGGTCAGAAATTTATCGTTAAAACGGACCATCATAGTTTGAAGTATTTATTGAACCAGAAAATTGTTACTCCTTCACAACAAAACTGGGTCGCGAAGTTACTGGGGTATGATTTTGAGATTTTATACAAAACAGGTAAATCGAATATGGCAGCAGATTCATTATCACGAAAGGTGACGGTAGAGGCCGAGTGTTCGACTGTCAGTGGGCTAGTTTGGACATCACTATCCAATATTCTTGATGAGCAGCAATGGGATGGGGGCCTCCGCGAGGTAATTTCAGAATTGGAACGGAAACCCGACAGTCATCCAGGTTACAAATTGGTCGATGGTCGGTTGCTTTACAAGGGCCGATTAGTCTTGCCTAGTGGGTCGGATTGGATACCGCTATTATTGCATGAATTTCATGATACTCCGGCCGGCTGACATGTGGGAGTTTTACGTACCTATCGGCGTTTGGCATCGAGTGTGTATTGGAAGGGGATGTTCCTTCGAGTTAAGGAATACGTGGCTAGTTGCTTGACTTGTCAAAAATTTAAGTATGAAGCACAATCCCTGGCTGGTTTATTGCAACCTTTACCTATTCCGGAGATGGTGTGGGAGGATTTATCGATGGATTTTATTACGGGGCTGCCTTAATCGATGGGTTATTCGAGCATTTTGGTGGAGGTGGATAGACTATCAAAATATGGTCACTTTGTTGCATTGCGAGTTCCCAACTCGGCAAAAAGCGTGGCCGAGACTTTTATGAAAGAGGTGGCTCGTTTGCATGGGGTACCGAGATCAATCGTGTGTGATCGGGATCCTTTATTCATGAGCTCTTTTTGGCAGTAGATCTTTCGTTTGCAGGGGACAAAATTGCGGTTCAGTATCGCCTATCTCCCGGAGACGGATGGACAGACGGAGGTCATGAATCAAACGTTGGAGACTTACTTACAATGTTTTACTTCTTCTCAACCTCGTAAGTGGGTCGATTGGTTATCAGGGGCTGAATTTTGGTACAATACATCGTTCCAAACAGCGACGAAGATGTCACCTTTCGAGGTTGTTTAAGGACAGCCCCCACTGAGCGTGCGACGATATTTTTCGGGCGAATGTAAAGTGGCGCAGCGGTGGCGGAAACTTTAGCTAGTCGAGATGAAATATTGAAACAATTAAAGGGGAATTTGGAAAGAGCTCAAGAACAAATGGTGAATTATGCCAATAAACACCGGCGGGAAGTGGAATTTCAAGTGGGAGAGAAAGTGCTTTTGAAAGTGTGACCATATCGTCAGACTTTGATGGCTGTGAGGGGATATTCGAAACTTTCAGCTAAATTCTACGGGCCTTGTGAGATCATCAAGAGGATTGGACCGGTTGCATACGAACTTCGTTTGCCGGCTACTAGTCGTATTCATCCGGTCTTTCACGTTTCACAACTTAAGAAGATGGTGGGCAATCATGAGGTGCAAACTAAATTACCGCCCACATTGGAGGTGTCGGACTCTGGCATTTTTGACCCCGAGGAAGTGTTACAAGTTCGGGTGCGGAAGGTAGGTGACACAATGGTTCGGGAAGTATTGGTTGCATGGAAAGGGAAACCACGTGAAGAGGCTTCTTGGTTCACAATTGAGGAATTGTGAGCACAATTTCCATCTTTTCGCCTTGAGGACAAGGCGAATCTTGAGGGGGAGGAAATTGATATGGAGCGAGAGCGAGACATTGAAGGGGAGCAAGTTGTTGAGCCATTGATGGGTGATCTGAAACCCTTGAGGGTGTAAGTGAGACGCAGCAAGAGGGGTGGCACCAGCAAGGCGACGTCAACTTAATTTATGTTTATTCAATTTAATTAATTTATGAGTCATGTTTAATTGAGTTGTTAATTATTTCATTGTTAGTAGTTTCCTTTTTGGAGTAGGAGTTTTATGAAGTATAAATACATTATTAGGGTTTTCATATTGTTGGATCGAATTGGAGAATTGGAATTGGAGGGGCAAGAATCGATTGTTCTTGTTTTCGGATTGTTGATTTTAATGTACATTGTCACGAAATTATCACTCATCATCAGCGCACCTCAGTGCCGAAAATTAGAAAATTAAACAAACTTATTTAAGTGGCATCTATTGTATGGCCCATATTCACGAGAAACCCATCTTTCCATTTACTATAAAAATAAAAATATTATGAAAGCATTAATGTGAAGTACTAGTGTCAATCTCTTGTGTTCACTAGCACTAGTGTATCAATGAGAATTTGGCTTTGTTTGATTGCATGGGACGACCCAAATTGCATCCATATTTAGTTGATAGGACTCTTCTAGAAGCAGTAGAAGTCCTAGTAGATTTGGGGACTCATCTGTTTAGTTAGATGGATCCCCCCAAATCTCTATTCAGAAAATATACGTAAAAACAGAAAAATTTCTGAATTCTCTCTTCTTTCTATAAGAAAAGACGTTTCATCTCTCCCTCTAGGAGTATCACCATTTTTTCCTCCAAGGGTTTAAGGTGTGGGCATATTGGGGGTTGCTCTAGTAGCTAATCCACTAAGGAAGCGAAGTCATACACGGGGGTTCGTAGAAGAGTCCGAGGATAAGAGCATAACACGTAAATTAACTATTCCGCTGCGATTACCAAAAGGTATGTGCAATTCTTATTACGTGTTATTAGATATTATGATCCTATAGGCTTCATCGATATGCAAGATTTTAAAGAAACAAAAGGGGCGCTTTAAATCTTGCATTGAAGCCAAGCATTTAATATATATATATATATGGCACACACACATAATACATACATGGTGAAATGTAAAGATGAGTTCGGTGGTTAACGAGTCACTCTCTCCTTGTGAATAATAGCTGCCATTTTTCTTCTGTTTGTTGGCATTCTTTTTTATATGGTCATCAAAGCCCTTCAAACTTTTCTACTACTTTTCATGGAGCTGGATGGGAGTCTTGTGAGACTGAGACCACCTCTGTTTTCATGTGAATGCTTTTAAAGCTACGTACGTAACGCCACTCTCTCTCATTTAAATTTATTCATCAATAGGGGTTGATGAATCCTATGCAATTCCATTTCTCAAACAAGAATTTATTTAAAAACTATGAAGGAATTGTCTTTATTTCTCCTCAAGAACACATTTGGATCCAAGATGAGAAAAGGATTCAAAAACTTCTGTAATGGAGAAAACTCCACCTCCACCCTCGACCAGCAAACAGTTGATCCGTTTGGTGTATCCATGGGCCCACCACCACAGCTCGTTAACTCTCCATCGACAGAAATCCAACCCACATTAGAGGAAATGATTTTGCACTTAGAAATGGAGGAAAAGATGGCGAGGAAAGCAAAAAAGCTAGTAGTTGAGCACAGAATGTCATGTGTGAACAGTTCTGATATATTGAGAAGCGCAAGAAACGCGTTAAATCAGTACCCTCGATTTTCTCTCGATGGAAAAGATGCTATGTATCGATCTTCGTTCACAAACTTGGCTCCTATTAGAGCAGAAAAGAGCAGTAGTAGTAGTGGAATATTGCCTGCAGTAGTGGGTGGGGAGAGTGTGATTTGGTGCAAACCAGGGGTGGTGGGGAAACTGATGGGGCTTGATGCAATGCCTATTCCTTTGAATAGCAGCAGCTCATATAGAAGGGAAAGGCTGAGTGCCATAATTAAGAGGCAAAATCTTCGTAAGAGAGCCGAAAGACACGAAATGGAGAGGAGAAGATTGATGGTTGATAGTGGTAAGAACAGGAGGGGTTCTTGCTCAAGAACTGGAGGATATTGTGTTATGAAGCCTGTTGAGTTTGAAATTCCAAATGGTGAAGTTGGTTGGCCGATGAGGCGTTTTCTGTAGAAAAATGAAACGTTTTTATGTGTTTTTTGAGTTGTTTCTTGCAGGGTATAATTTTTTACTGGATTACTTTGTTGCTAGTTTTTTTTTTTTTTTAATTTGTACTATAAGAGATTTAGCTCGTTCATACTTCTTATAATGCTCTCTTCTCTATCAGCTCCTCTGTATACATTTGTGGAAAGTTGTTGTCAAGACTCGATTTTAGACCACACTCGTAACTAATCGAATAATAAATGTATTCTACTTATAATCATGTGAATGACTTAATTTGCTGCGGATTCAAATTCGTCGCTGTTTAATCTCTACTTTCTCTTTGCTTATGGTCTCTTATGCCCCGATGAAATGCAACCATAAAGCTAGCTATCAATCTAAAGTAGCTACGCCGGTGATGCCTAGCCTAGTTGGTTAAGGTTGAGGCCCCATAACCAAGAGGTTATGGGTTCGACTCCCACTGAATGCATGTAGGTTTTCTCTCTACTTGTAATAGTAGTTTGTTTGTAATAGTTTGTAGCTTATGATTGTATTTGCTTATGATGCTTATTTGTAATAGATTCTCTTGCAGCCGATGTATTATGATGTTGTAATCGTTCCTTAAAAAAAAAAAAAAAAAAGAAAATCTAAAGTGGCTACGATTTCAATGTGGAGCTATCAACCTTTCTAAATTTTTGTCCAATAATATTAAACTGGAAAAAATACGCACAGATCCCCTCACTTATTGTATAATTACCAAAACCTCCCTTTTTTTATTTGAAATTACCAATGCATCCCCGCATGTTAAGAATTTTTTTACAATTACACCCCTTGTGTGTTTAATAATTCTGACAATTTTACCCCTGAAAATATTACAAATAGATACCTAGAGGGGGTGAGTTGGTAATCTTCAATAAATGAGGAGGGAGATTCGGTAATTACACAATAAGTGAGGAGGTCTGTGTATAATTTAGTGATTACATAAATCATTTCAAGTCTTAATTATAAGCGATTTAGTGATCTATATTTGATTGGTAAAAGCTTATTTTAAGGAGCTTATAAACCTTTAGTGTTTATAATATGATTTTAGAGCTAATCTCTCTATTTTATAAGCTGTTAAAAAGTAAGTTGGGTCTCCTGACAGCTTATTCTGAGCTTATAAGTCGTTTTATCAAAAACATTTATCAAACACTTTGAAATAGTTTATAAAATAGTTTAAAGAGCTTATATAAACTCAGCCAAATAGCACAGCTGAAGCTCATTATTTACCTTTTATTTCTCTTGAAGCTGATATGAAATTCAACATTATAGGGGCTATGAGGGCCTTTTCGCTTTAAGCACGTAATAGTCCTTTGGGTGGGGAAGGATTATTTTCGAATTAAAATTTGAGATTGATTTCACATCTAATATTGTGAGAGAGGAGAAGGGGACGTGTGCCAGAAAGTAAAAGAGATTTTGGAAAACTCACTCATATGTTCCCGCTGCTTAATATCATGTAGTGTGTTATAATCAATATATTTTTATAATTTCATCTCACATATTATTATTTTTGATGTTCAAGTCAAGCCAACCAATCTCAAACTTTGAATTTACTTTTTAAAATTATCTTGAAAACTATTTTCTCAAGGGGATAATTTCATTCACCTCCCTAGAATTTTGGATATCTGGCATCCACACCCCTTATGTTTTGTATTTTGACATGTGCCCCCCTACTTCAATTTTTCTATTATATTTATTAATTAAAGACTAGAATACCCTTCTCTTTTGAGCTAAAAAGGTTGAACATCACAAAATAAGGTGTTGAGAATGAAAAATTATTAAAATATCAATGAAGGACATATTATTAATAAAAAAATAAAGCATCCAAAATATTTTTTTCTACAAATATAACTCTAAAACTCCTAAACCAAAAAAAATACTTAAAAAATTAAAAAATATGCTCTTGGTGTATCATGAATTTCTTTGGTGATTCGAGAAATTATTGTAACCAAAAACAAAACTCAATAATTATTTTGAAGTATGTTAATCTTAATATAATTTAATCTATTTAATAAACATAAATAATTTTAATTGTCACAAATTCATGTATATTTTCCTTTTCTAAAAAGAAAACTCTAAGCAACAAAGTACAAACCTCGTGAATCTTTTTATAACCCAAAATTCTATATGTTCAAGTAATTTTTTAAATAAAATTCGACAAATTCTTCTCGAGAATTGCTAATTTAATTATTCTATTGCACTGAGAAAAATAATATTAAAAAAATTTACATACACCTATTAGATGACATCACATTTTATTCTTAAATAGATGTAGTAATATATGTAAATAATAAATTAAAGTAATTTATAATTATACCAAAAATAAAAAATAATGTTATAAGTCAATAAAATTCAAATCTAAAAAAACTGTACAACAACATAATATTCTTTCTCTTCCTATCTTAATTGAAAAATAAAGAAAAACCAAATTATACTATATGCAATATAGAAAAAGCAAAACACAAGCACTAATTTTCTCTTCTATTTAACATTTTCAAATGAAATTGGCATAATCAAATTAATAAAATTTGTTCATGACATTAAGCGGTGGTCAAACCAAAAGAGAGTTAAAATTAAGATAATTAATTAATGTGTGTTTGGATCATAATAGTGGAATTTTTTTTCTCTTAATTTAAAAATTTTGCATTTAGAATTATATTTCTACATATTTTAATCTAAGATGCATTTTTTAATTACTTTGTCATTTAATGGTATTTTGTTTCATTAATTCAAATATTTAATTCTTGTTAGCACAAATGTGAAGGTTATTTTTAGTTTTTCATTAGTAAACCAAATGAAAAGGTTGAAAAGGGGGAGGTCCATACCTAGATACAAAAGATGAAATGGTATGGAAGTCAAATGTTTACAGTTGAAGGGAGGTTGATACGATTTTTCCTTTTCTCAAGTGATAAACAATATAGATACGGAATAATTAAGGCTATAAAATGGCTGTATGTTTCTGGAGTCCAAACAAATTAATGATGTTTTCTTAACACACAAAGAAAGGGTTATTTACTTTTATGGTCCCTCATGTGAAGTCATTGTGTCACCTTAGTCCCCCATGTCAAAAAATTAGCACTTTCATCCCTCATGTCCCTAGTTGTATCATGTTGGTCCTTTCTTAAATTTTAGACCATTTTATTCTGGTGAATAATGCACGTGAAACACACACACCCCAAACAGGGGCTTTTACGTGGTTACCATATTTTCACACTTGAGGGAATTGAATGGATTAAACCCATATTTGGGGCTTAATTCTACCAGATTACCCAATGTCTTTCTTCAACGAGCAATCCGCAATTGAGTTTCTAACCTATCCACATTCCTCAAAAGCTCCGAAATCACATATGTAGATCTCTTATATATTGGTGGATCAAACCACTCGAATAATCCACACCCTCTAGAACTTTTGTAAAAAAAAAAAAAGGGTGCAAATTTCATGTTTTATGTCTCAAACTTCAGTCAAATTTAAGTTTAAAAAAATTAGCAAAAATTTTCGGTGAAAAAGTTTACCCGATTTAGATCCCATCCGTAGAACCTTCTTCTCAAATTTAAATCAATTAACCTTCCACCATGGATAGATACAGCAGAAATTAGGCGGGAATGTACATTGATAGGTGTGAGATTTACATGTTTTAAAGCCTCATATTTATGTTATTTACATTGGTTTATGCATGATTTATGCCACATATGCTAGTAATTTGTGTGCTTATTCAGTAAAGGTGGAAAATCAGTCCAATTGAGGACAACTGGACGGAAATGCAGATTTTCAGAGTATTTAGAGATGGAATTTGACAAATGTTTCTTCTACAAAGTTATATATCTGTGTCTCAGCTTCATGTTCCAACTTGAATCACCTAAATCGGAGATCGGAGGAAACAGTTATGAAGAAAACCATATCGCTGCGCAGAATGAAAGTGCTACTGCATCCAATATACGGACGTTGGGTACTTCACGTTCGAACGTTGGTTCTGACGGGAAAAATAGCAGATTTTTGGAAATTTCCAACTCTAATTCAAGTTGGAGTCTTCCCCTTCCATCCTTATATATAGTAGATCAGTTATCTAGGGTAAAGGAGACGAAATACACATAGAATAGAGCCCTAATGGGGTTTAGACTTAGTTTTTACATATTCATGAAGATTTTCAAGAACCCTTGAAGGTGAAGAAATCAAGAAGTATGGAAGAGATGAAGATCGAAGTTCATCCATCAAAAATACGAGGGAGTTTCTTAGATTTAGATTTGTTTTTGTCTATAAATATGAATCTTAATTTAAGTTGCTATCTTTTATCTTTTATGAATTAGATTCTTCGAACTAAGGTCATGTTCTTCAAACTCAAGGAGGCCTTCAAAGCAAACTTCAAGGTGTTCTTGGTGAAATTCATCAAATTATAACATTTAATCTGAGATTAAGGTGCAAAACCCTCGAATAAACGTTATAGAAGTCCAAACCAAGTTGAGGGAAGATCAAAGCGAAGAGGTCGACCTTGAACCTTTCAACTTTCCAAAATCATTTACATCGTTTGATCCGAGATTAAGCTGTCAAGCCGTCATATCAACGTTATAAATTTTTAATTTACATTGGAGAAGATCAAAGAAGCGATTTCTGCTCCAATATTCAAATCAAAGTTCTTGAAGGAGGAATCAGAGGATTAGATTAGGGATTGTACTCCAATTGTGTATTTTAATCAATATAAATTCATTTGTCACTATTTTTTGTGTTTTGTTTACAGACATAAAAAATTGTTGTGTACAAATTTTGCCTTCTTGAATTTGAAGAACTTGTAGAGAGAATTTGGGAACTTCTCTTGTCTTCTCTAGCTCCAATTGAATTTGTGTGTTGGATATTTTTTATCCAAAAATTTGTACACAACAATTTTTTATGTCTGTAAACAAAACACAAAAAAATAGTGACAAATGAATTTATATTGATTAAAATACAAAATTGGAGTACAATCCCTAATCTAATCCTCTGATTCTCCCTTAAAGAATGATTGATTTGAATATTAGAGCAGAAATTGCTTCTTTGATCTTCTCCAATGTAGATTTGAATATTTATAACGTTGATGCGAGGGCTTGATAGCTTAATCTCGGATCAAACGATGCAAATGATTTGGAAAGTTGAAAGCTTCAAGGTCGACTCGTCGCTTTGATCTTCCTACAACTTGATTTGAACTTCTATAACGTTTATTCGAGGGTTTAGCACCTTAATCTCGAATCAAATGTTATAATTTGATGAATTTCACCAAGAACACCTTGAAGTTTGCTTTGAAGGCCTCTTTGAATTTGAAGAACTTATAGAGAGAATTTGGGAACTTCTTTTGTCTTCTCTAGCTTCAATTGAATTTGTGTCTTGCAGTAAAGAAGTCAACGTCCAATCACACTGCGCCAAGTGGATATGTTTGCCAATGAAATGGCTCCAAAGTAATTGATATTTATCTCTTTAAATTAATTTAGATATTAAAGAGATAATATCTATTAAATTTATTCTCATCAAATATTAGCCAATCAAATGGCTCAAAAGTAATTGATCTTTATCTCTTAATAAATATAAATATTAAAGAGATCATCATCAAAGGTGTTTAAAGAATTTGTGGCTTCTCCATCTTACACCTATAAATAGGGACCATGGGAGCTCTACAAATTTTTATGTCTGTAAACAAAAACACAAAAAAATAGTGAAAAATGAATTTATATTGATTAAAATAAAGAATTGGAGTACAATCCCTAATCTAATCCTCTAATTCTTCCATCGAGAACTTTGATTTGAATATTGGAGCAGAAATCGCTTATTTGATCTTCTCCAATGTTGACTTGAATATTTATAACGTTGATACGAGGGCTTGACAACTTAATCTCGGATCAAACGATGCAAATGATTTGGAAAGGTTGAAAGCTTCAAGGCCGGCTCGTCACTTTGATCTTCCTACAACTTGGTTTGAACTTCTATAATGTTTATTCGAGGGTTTAGCACCTTAATCTCGAATCAAATGTTATAATTTGATGAATTTTGCCAAAGAACGCCTTGAAGTTTGCTTTGAAGGCCTCCTTGAATTTGAAGAACTTGTAGAGAGAATTTGGGAACTTCTCTTGTCTTCTCTAGCTCCAATTTAATTTGTAGACAAGCAAAATTTCATCCAATCAAATGATGACAAGTGGAAAATATAATATTAATTATCAAGTTAAGTCTTTAATTTATGTTTTGGGATTTACCAAATTTAATTCTAAAATTGCCAAAAATTTGTACACAACAAATTTTTATGTCTGTAAACAAAAACACAAAAAAATAGTGACAAATGAATTTATATTGATTAAAATAAAGAATTGGAGTACAATCCCTAATCTAATCCTCTGATTCTTCCTTCAAGAACTTTGATTTGAATATTGGAGCAGAAATCGCTTATTTGATCTTCTCCAATGTTGACTTGAATATTTATAACGTTGATACGAGGGCTGGACAGCTTAATTTCGGATCAAACGATGCTAATGATTTGGAAAATTTGAAAGCTTCAAGGTCGACTTGTCGCTTCGATCTTCTTTCAACTTGATTTGGACTTCTACAACGTTTATTCGAAGGTTTAGCACCTTAGTCTCGAATCAAATGTTACAATTTGATGAATTTTGCCAAGAACGCCTTGAAGTTTGCCAAAAATTTGTAAACAACAATTTTTTTATGTCTGTAAACAAAAACACAAAAATGGTGACAAATGAATTTATATTGATTAAAATAAAGAATTGGAGTACAATCCCTAATCTAATCCTCTGATTCTTCCTTCGAGAACTTTGATTTGAATATTGGAGCAGAAATCACTTCTTTGATCTTCTCCAATGTTGATTTGAATGTTTATAACGTTGATGTGTTGGCTTGACAGCTTATTCTCGGATCAAACGATACAAATGATTTGGGAAAGTTGAAAGCTTCAAGGCCGGCTCGTCACTTTGATCTTCCTACAACTTAATTTGAACTTCTATAACGTTTATTCAAGGGTTTAGCACCTTAATCTCGAATCAAATGTTATAATTTGATGAATTTTGCCAAGAACACCTTGAAGTTTGCTTTGAAGGTCTCCTTGAATTTGAAAAACTTGTAGAGAGAATTTGGGAACTTCTCTTGCCTTCTCTAGCTCCAATTTATAAATTGTGTTTTTCATATTAATTCTATTGCTGCTTTGTGTACTGATTTTGTGCTTTAATTCCTATCATATGTTTGACCACCATATGCTTGCTAATTAGCTTAGTTTATTCATTCGAGAGAATATAAGTTAGGATTCAAAGAAATCATCACATAATCCGGAACAAATAGTGGAATTGCCCCTAGAGATAGGTAGAGATTCCCAGGTGCAGTTAGCCGGATTTATCCGGGGAAATTCTAAAACGTGAATGCATGGCTAATGATTTGATTCTCGGATAGACATATTTAGAGAACCGTCACGTAGTCGTAGGATTATTACAGCCGAGAGATCGGGTAGTAGTTAATTAAGGAGTTTCCACCAAAGCAACATTAGTCTAATAATATGAAAACATGATTTTAACCAGAGTTAATTAATTTATGCCAACATATGTGTCTTAGTTGCTCTCTTCCATAGCTATCTTGATTTCGACATCTTGTTTCTTGTATCTTGCTTCCATAATATTTGAGTTAATTCTTGTTTAAGTTTATTTTATTGCTTTTAAAATCTTTAGTTTTAGTTTAATTATTGCTTGCTTTAAATTCAAGAAGTCTAAAATACAAGTCTCTGTGGGATCGACAATCCAGACTTAAAAATCCACTTTTTTATTACACACAACCAGTCCACTTGCTGTGCAAACACATGAGGATTTCTCGTGTCAAGCCAAAAAATTTGTACACAACAAATTTTTATGTCTGTAAACAAAAACACAAAAATGGTGACAAATGAATTTATATTGATTCAAATAAAGAATTGGAGTACAATCCCTAATCTAATCCTCTGATTCTCCCTTAAAGAATGATTGATTTGAATATTGGAGCAGAAATCGCTTCTTTGATCTTCTCCAACGTAGATTTGAATATTTATAACGTTGATGCGAGGGCTTGATAGCTTAATCTCAGATCAAACGATGCAAATGATTTGGAAAGTTGAAAGCTTCAAGGTCGACTCGTCGCTTTGATCTTCCTACAACTTGATTTGAACTTCTATAACGTTTATTCGAGGGTTTAGCACCTTAATCTCGAATCAAATGTTATAATTTGATGAATTTCACCAAGAACACCTTGAAGTTTGCTTTGAAGGCCTCCTTGAATTTGAAGAACTTATAGAGAGAATTTGGGAACTTCTCTTGTCTTCTCTAGCTTCAATTGAATTTGTGTGTCTTGATTTTGAGCTTCCATGGTCCCTATTTATAGGTGTAAGATGGAGAAGCCACAAATTCTTTAAACACCTTTGATAATTATCTCTTTAATATTTATATTTATTAAGAAATAAAGATCAATTACTTTTGAGCCATTCGATTGGCTAATATTTGATGAGGATAAATTTAATAGATATTATCTTTTTAATATCTAAATTAATTTAAAGAGATAAATATCAATTACTTTGGAGCCATTTCATTGGCTAACATATCCACTTGGCGCAGTGTGATTGGTCGTTGACTTATTTACTGCAAGACATAATTTAATTGGTTGAAACACCTCAATTTGACATGTGGCGCGATTTGATTTGCCAATAAAATAAATATTAAAATATCAATTAAATCAATTATTTAATTTTGGAATTAAATTTGGTAAATCCCAAAACATAAATTAAAGACTTAACTTGATAATTAATATTATATTTTCCACTTGTCATCATTTGATTGGATGAAATTTTGCCTGTGTACAAATTCCCCCTCGAGACTCGTTCACTGGACCTTCGTCTTGAAAACGTGTTTCAAAGTGAATGAGTCGCGATCATCATCTTTGATAGGCTAGAAATGCCATCGAACATCTAAAGTCACATATCTAATTTGAGTGGATTGGACATATGAATGCTCCAAAGGATCCAAATCAAAATGGACACGATAAGCCATAACAATTTTTTTTTTTGTAGTTGGACTAAATTAAGTAGCCAAACTAACTTGAACAAAATGGCCCATTAATTGCATTAGGGAGACAATTCCAGTTGGGCCCACTCTAAATTTTTTTACGTTGCCTTGTAATTCAATTTCTCCACCCCTTTATTTTTATTTTTTTTAAAGTTCAATTGGGCCCACTCTCACTTGTGGTGTACATGGTCTAAGCACATGGGAGCACTCTCCAAGTCATCTTCTCCATTCAAGATACTGAAGCTTGCTGTAATTAGGATTTTCCCTTTTTAATTCTTCTGGAGAAACTTCTAAGCATTCTTGGAACTAAAGAATTCTCATGAGATCAGATTGTTGCATATCCAATTAAATTTGCAGGTCATAAATCAAATTCTTCATGTGGGAAGGGAACCCATTACGAGATGAATTCTGAATATTTAAGTTTATCTCCAAATATCCGAATTTGAGTACGAATCAAGAAGCATCCGATTTCCTCAATCCCAAATTAGCTATATCTCTAATTATCCTAATTCAATTTGGATATGGACAACAAGAGATTGATTTAGAGTAAACACATAAACTCTTCAGCAAACATATATATAAATATCTTGGCAGACCCTTTTCCTTTTCCATCTAAGCGACGCATAACAGAGAGGTATCAGCTTTGGCTTGATCAATATCCAACTTTTTGTAGAATGCTTTGCAGATTGCAGTAGCATATGTGGCCCATTTGATCAATAGCAGTACCCAGCATCTTTGTTGCTTGATAATTCTATTTCTCGGTGCTCAATCAACGCAACATATCTCGATTCGGAGCGATGCTCTCAATTCCGCAGCTGCTCACGTTTGCTGCATTCATTTTCGTCGACCAATCCGTACGTATTTGCACAGCAAGTGGACTGGTCGTGTGTAGTAATAAAATGGATTTTTAAGTCCGAGATGTCGAACCCACATATACTTATATTTTAGATTGACAGAATTTAAAGCAATTGAAATTAAATTAATTTACTACGATTGTATTAAAAGTAAATGAAATTCGGAAACAAGGTTAGAAAATGAGATTGAGATTCTTATGAGATAAAATAACTAAGGCACATGCTTCAGCCGTATTTATTTGTAAATATATATGAATCGTTCTTCGACTTATTAGACTAATATTGCTTTGTGGAACAAACCTTAAATAATTACTACCCGATGTCTCGGCTGTAATAATCCTATAACTACGTAACGGTTCTCTAAATATTTCTATCCGAGACTCAAATCATTAGCCATGCATTCACGTTTGAGAATTTCCCCGGATAAATCCGGCTAACAGCACCCGGGAATCTATACCTATCCCTAGGAGCAATTTCTCATGTTTTTCGGATGATGTGTTAATTTCTTTTGAACCCTAATCTATATTCTCCCGAATAAATAAACTAGGCTAATTAGCAAGCATATGGTGATCAAGCATATGTTTGGAATAATGGCACAAAATTAACACACAAAACAATACTAGAATTAATACGAAAGATTACTTCATATATACAAACTCATAAAATTGGCATTCACATGGCCCTAGTTAAAGGAAATTAGTTCATCATTGTAATTGGAAAACACATCAAAGACATAGAATTATTCATAGACAAATATTCTAGAAATAAAAATCTCCCTATTACGAAGTGATGAATTGATGTAGAATCGTCGTTCTCTTCGTCTTGCTCGTCTTCTTGCTCAAAAATCCCTTTCCAAGCTGAAAATTTCGAACCCTAATGATGTTGGAAGAGGATGTATTTATAGATGATGATCTCCAGGTCTCCTAGTTGAATTAAGAATGAAAATTTTCCAAAACTCGTCCAGCCGCCTCTCACGTCCGTACGTTACCCCCTTCACGTTCGAACGTTGTGACGTGGCATAAGCTATTGACTGGGAGCTGACTGGGCCAACGTTCGAACGTTGGTTGCCTCACGTCCGATTACGTGTTTGCACAGCAAGTGAACTGGTCGTGTGTAGTAATAAAGTGGATTTTTAAGTCCGAATTGTCGATCCCACAGAGACTTGTATTTTAGACTTCTTGAATTTAAAGCAAGCAATAATTAAACTAAAACTAAAGATTTAAAGATTTTAAAAGCAATAAAATAAACTTAAACAAGAATTAACTCAAATATTATGGAAGCAAGATACAAGAAACAAGATGTCAAAATCAAGATAGCTATGGAAGAGAGCAACTAAGACACATATGTTGGCATAAATTAATTAATTCTGGTTAAAATCATGTTTTCATATTATTAGACTAATGTTGCTTTGGTGGAAATTCCTTAATTAACTACTACCCGATCTGTCGGCTGTAATAATCCTACGACTACGTGACGGTTCTCTAAATATATCTATCCGAGAATCAAATCATTAGCCATGCATTCACGTTTTAGAATTTCCCCGGATAAATTCGGCTAACTGCACTCGGGAATCTCTACCTATCTCTAGGGGCAATTCCACTATTTGTTCCGGATTATGTGATGATTTCTTTGAACCCTAACTTATATTCTTTCGAATGAATAAATTAGGCTAATTAGCAAGCATATGGTGATCAAACATATGATTGGAATTAAATCACAAAATCAATACACAAAGCAACAATAGAATTAATATGGAAAACACAATTTATAACTCAAATATCATAATTTAGCCTCATCATGACCTTAGTTCGAAGAATCTAATTCATCATAAAAGATAAAAGATAGCAACTTAAATTAAGATTCATATTTATAGACAAAAACAAATCTAAATCTAAGAAACTCCCTCGTATTTTTGATGGATGAACTTCGATTTTCATCTCTTCCATGCTTCTTGATTTTTTCACCTTCAAGAGTTCTTGAAAATCTTCATGAATATGTAAAAATTAAGTCTAAACCCCATTAGGACTCTATTCTATGTGTATTTTGTCTCCTTTACCCTAGATAACTGATCTACTATATATAAGGATGGAAGGGGAAGACTCCAACTTGAATTAGAGTTGGAAATTTCCAAAAATCTGCTATTTTTCCCGTCATAACCAACGTTCAAACGTGAAGTACCCAACGTCCGTACGTTGGATGCAGTAGCACTTTCATTCTGCGCAGCGATATGGTTTCCATCATAACTGTTTCCTCCAATCTCCGATTTAGGTGATTCAAGTTGGAACATGAAGCTGAGACACAGATCTATAACTTTGTAGAAGAAAAATTTGTCAAATTCTATCTCTACATACTCTGAAAATCTGCATTTCCGTCCAGTTTTCCTCAATTGCACTGATTTTCCACCTTTACTCAATAAGCACACAAATTACTAGCATATGTGGCATAAATCATGCATAAACCAATGTAAATAACATAAATATGAGGCTTTAAAATATGTAAATCTCACACCTATCATACATGAATGATTTTCGCCTAATTTTTGGAGGACAAAAGTGAGAAACGTTTTGACTAAACTGTGAAAATATGGGTTAAAAGACAGAAAACCCCTTGTATAGGGGGTGTGTGTGTTTCACGCGCATTATTCATGGGAATGAAATGGCCGAAAATTGCAAGAAAAGACCAAAGTGATACAATTTAGGGACATGGGAGACGAAAGTGCCAAATTTTTTATATGGGGGGACTAAAATTACACAGTGGCTTCACATGAAGCACCAGAAAAGTGAATAACCCCTCACAAAAACGACGTCACAAGATCTATTCTGGAAAAAAAATATTATGTGATATCAGACCTCTCTCTCTATGTATATATCATATCTATATATATATATATATATATATGTGTGTGTGTGTGTGTGTGTTGATAAACTTATGCATTACTATATTTCACATAAATAATGTTAAAGTAGTAATTTTAGTACATCAAAATTCAAGCAAAATGCCACATTAAACATTAAACAAAAGCATTTTCTGCTTAACCTATATCACTGAGAGCAATTTGTCCCCTAAGCTAAAAATTTTGGCACCCGACTCCCCAACCTATGTAAAATATGATACTTCACTCCATTTGACCATTCCTAAAGGAATCTTTTGAAATATTCCATCCGAATTAGTGTCATATGTTGCCCGTATGACTTAGCTAGGGTGCAAAGTGCACATATTATGTAATGAAAGGGAAATGGGATGCAAAGTGCACAATTTTTGACACGCGGGAAGCACATGACAGTATTTCGGACGGAATATTCCAAAAAGTTTCCACTGGAGACGTTCAAATGGAGTGAAGTGTCACATATTACGTAGGTTGGGGAGTCGGTTGCCAAGAGTTTTAGGTTGAGGGGCAAAGTGTTCTCAGCGACATAGATTGGGTTGGGGTGGGGGGGAATGCTTTTGAGCCTATATCATAAGAAGTCGAGGAATTTCTCTAGTTGTGTCCAACTGATGGATATCTTCCTAGCAAGTATACTAGATCGCACAAGTAGTCAAATAGATGCAAGTCCGAATATCGTTGCCACATGGACCAATCTATCTAAGTACTGAAATATTAATTTACCTATTCGTCAATATTGAATGATGAGTTTTTAACTAATACCCTAATAATGGTACGACTAATCACAAGAGAAAACTAAGAATTTCAGGCAAAGGCTAGAAAGACAACCAAGGCAATACTCTAACCAAATTATGCAAGTCAAGTTTGAATATTGTTTAAACTGATTATCAGATAGGTTATTGATGGTCCCAAGTGGAATACGAAAGGGTCTAGAAGGGAGGGGGGGTTGGATAGACCCTGAAGTCTTTTTTGACTTTAAAAATTTTTCGTATTACTTCTAAAAATTTGAACACTTTGAAAGCTTAGCGCTAGGTCAGACACTTAAAGTAAGATAACTTAGACTTAGTGATTTCAACAATTACGAACGTAGGGTAATGTTTCAATCGCTTAATATGGTTTAGCACAATGGAAATGATTTTATAGCTTAGCGTTCTCTTGAGCTTGAATTAGTCGCTTAATTGTTTTGAATGCCTTTTCAAGATATAATATGCACATCTAAAGTAAGGCAGTAAAACAGTAAATAACACAAGATATTGTAAGGTTCACTGGGTGATGTAATCCCAGCTACGTCCTACTTCTCCTTTGCACTTGGAGGAATTCACTAGAATGATTATTGAAGAGTCACACAGAGACTTCTATAAAATAGATGAAAGGGAAGATGATCTTGAGCTCCTTGATCACACAGACTTCAGCTCCAATAGAGATCTTATTCAACAAGCTTCTCTCACATAGAAATGCTTCTTGTAGAATCAACAAACTTTCTCACTCAGATAAAAGATGTTGAGGTTTTTGTCACGGGTTTGTTTGATGTTGGAAAGTTCAAACAACTTGAGATATCTCAATAGGAATTTAGGGTTCTTCTTTGAAGAGGTTTGAGATATCTATGACTGTCTTTGGAATGTATTATGAAAAGCTTGAATGATTTTGGCTATGGAGTTTGTAAGCTTTTCTTTCAAATAATTTCAGCAAAGTTTTGACCTTTTTCTTGTGTATGTATGTGTTTTTTTTTTAGGTTTGCTAAAGGGTACTATTTATAAGGTTTCTTGGGATTTGTCCGTTGGACACATGTGGGTGCGTGTACTTCATGCAGCGAGTTAAACAATGCCTTTCTGACATTCCTGAAATTCTGCTGGTTACGATTGGACATGAGCAGGTTTTGAACTCTGAAATCTGACAGTCTAGTCAAAAGATGGCTTGTCCACAAGTCATAATATATTATCACATTTAATGCACTTATTAGGAATTTAATGCATTTGAATTTATTTCTCATTGGAAATAAATATCCGTTGATGATTGCATTTAAGTCCTTCATGACTTGAGAATTTATTTCAGGTGAATCTGATTCTTGACCGCTTCAGTCATTTGAGCGCTTGATTCAACAACCTTGAAACAGTCCTTTAGCATTTGACGGACGCTAAGAACAAATCTTTATCTTCACTTGACTTCAGACGCTAATCTTCAACTTCATCTCTAATAGACTCACTTAGAATTCTATTAGCGACTCGGTATCCAATACTTAGTCTCAAATTTACAAAGATAAAAATTACAAGCATAACAAAATTATACACTTTCAAACGCTTATACAATTGTTCTATAAAAACATAAACTTACATTATTTTTGGGGTCTAACATAAAATCCTATCTTCTCATCATCAAAACATCTAACATGAAATTTCCTAACAATTTTCCTTTTTTTGATGATGTCAAGACCTTAACTCTTACAACTCTTCTATAGATTAAGAGTTTAAAGAAAAGCCCAAAATAATCATAAGTTAGCGTTTAGAAATTTAGTTATGTTAGCTAATGTTAGATTAGCCTCAACAAGATGTTTCAGCGATAAATCATTCATTCATATATATAGAATTTAAAGCATACATGATTTATACTGAAAAATAAATAGCGACCACATTCACAAAGAAATAAAAGATAAATAAAATAGAGAATCATTTTCTTTGTCGCTTCTTCGAAGCCTCTTGTTGATAAATATCATTCGCTAGATCTAGCAGGACTCAATCGATGTCTATCATTGTTGTGTGATAGACTTCATCATAGTCATCGCTTCGATTCATTTCAAGTAGCCTTTCCACCCAATCCCTTGCAGGGATACCTAGTGTCCTGATAAGATCATGCTAAATATCACGCATTCGGTCATTGGAAGGTTTCCAATCGAGAGGTCTTCTTAGCGGTGCCGCATATAGATTAAAACCCATACCTTCTAAAAATTCTACATCAATGTCCGGAAGCCTGTGCCTGCCTTGGTAGTATCTTGGCTTTCGCTTCTTAGTGAGCACCTTCTTAATGCTTACTAACTCTTCAAATATGGAGCGCCAATGCTTATTATCAGTCTTAGAAATTGGCTCTGTCAAGGCTTTTCCTTTGTCTTTGGACAAAAGATGCTTTCCTTTCTCTTCTTTCCCCTTCTTGGCATCATCAAGGGAGGTCTTGAGGTCAGCGATATCTCTTCGCATTAGCCTAACTTCTTCAACAAGTAGAACAACTTGTTCAGCGATACTTTGAGCAATTGAGTTGGAAGTATTATGTCGCTCAGTGTCCGCAGAAGCGTTCTGGGCCTGGCGATTGAACTCTTTAGACAACCCAGAAATCAATGGAGTAATTGTATCAAGAATTTTGAAGGAGCACTGAGATGCTTGATATTTCATGTCAGTCACTCTCTGTCTTTTCACTGTCCGGATTATCTCTTTAGAGGATTCAGCTAAGCGAGAGCAGGAGCCCTGAATATTAATTAGTGAGTTCTTGACCGCTTTCTTGAAGTCTTTGGCTTCAGAATCACTCTCAGAGTCTGATAAGGCTCTAGAAGATGATATTTCTTGAGAAGGCATCGCTGGAGCAGCCTTGCCTTTAGCTTGATCTCGGATAAGAGGTTTTTCCTCAGCAACTTCTATTAGCTCAACTTTTACCTTTGCAATCACTTGCTCAACAGATTGAGTTGCAGCATCAATTTCTGCAACTTGAGCAACAATTGGAACCTTGACTGCTAGAGCGCTAGGAGCAACTACAGTTTGCATGTCAGCGTCTTCAATAGAAGCAGCTTCTACAGCAGGAGTTTGTTCCAATTCCATTTCAACGACCTCCACTTGAGGAAAAGGTTTCTAAATAGCAATGACCCAGAGTGGGCCAATCGCTTCCATGATATGTTGTGCACTTATGATGTTCATATGCTGGATAAGGAATATAGCATTTGCGCGCTCTTCAGTACTGAGTGCAAAATGCGCATTCTCTGGCAGATCGATACCTGAAATATAAAGATTATAGAAGTCCAAAACAAATGGCATGAACATCTGAGCAGCTTCTTGATCCACTGGCCGAATAAGCGATAGAATCTTAGCCACTTGGATATTCTGTTCACAGAAGAGAACGGGATGAAGGTTGTATCCACGAAAGTCACTGAAACCAAAGTTATGGTTGAGGGTGACATCTAGCGCTTGAGCATTCTCAATAACCGCTCTTCTATCTTGATAAAATTCAAAAAGGTCAGCGTGATCATCATTCAAAATCATATGATCTTCACGTGGAAGAGGCTTGACACCCCTCTTGCTTGTAGATGCATCCTCATTCAGATCTAATAAGATACACTGAACAAATGCTGGACGAGGAGGATTTGTCATCTCTGGATGAAAAACATAGCGTCCTCCTCGGATGATCAGATCCAGCTGCTGGCGAATATAGCGTTCGATATGGTGTCTGTAGGAAGGCAAATCGCTGATATTCCCAACAAGATTTTTTTTGCTACTCAAGTAGAAATATAGCTAATCCTCAGTGTCTGTATTCTACTCCAAATTCAAAACGAAAAGTATATCTCACAATCTCTTCAAGAGTGTAGAAATGCAGCACAAATTCTTCAGCCCATCGAGCAGTATCCATCATGCACCGCTTGCCAAGTTTGTCAGATTTCTTTTTGTCTGTTCTAGTGGCGAGGTACTTCTCAAAGCGTTCGAATTCGCTTTCATAATCGTCTTCCCAAAGTCTTGCAAGATATTCATGGGCTTCATCTTCTAGCCAAGAAGTGATTGGATTAGGACGCTCAGCAACGACTGGTCCTTTTCCTTGTGAGGAGAATGAACAACCTTTAGCAGAGCAGAGTATCTAATTTTGTTGAGATCCTCTTCATATGGATTCTTCAGCTAATCACCCATGTGGAGATTCTTGATGACAATTTTGTTCAGGCGAAGAGGATAGAACGATTCTTCAGAGTGACCTGTGAAGTTGAAACGCTCTTGGTCAAAATCTTTCATGTTGATCGTTGGTCGCCGAATATATTCAAGACGAGATTGCAGGCGCTCTAGCAAGTACTGACCAAGGTCGGAAAGCCTCTCGAAAAACTCATATTTCTTTGAGTTAGAGAGTTTTGAGTTGTGGAGAGTATCCTGAAAAGCAATCTCCATTTCAACCAACTGCCTGGTGTCACTTTCTCTTGCGGCAAAATAATATTCAACATCTGCATTATAGCCGCGAGGAAAGAAGTTGATGACACGAGGAAGAGGTTCGGCTGGAGTAGGGACAATGGCAATCGATTCAGTTGGGATAGTGGGGGCCACTTCTATAGACCGCTCAGCTTGAACAGTCGCTTCACTGATTGGAGATGTTTCAGTGTCAGGAAGGACTTGAACAATTTCTTTAGCTATGTCCACAAGTATTGTCATATCTACATCCAATTCAACATTGACCCCAGAAGGTGGAGGTGCATCGGCATTTGGGACATTTTGAGCTGACACATGCAAGCGTTTGAGAAAACAAACAAAATTTCCACAAAGTAGAAATAGACGATAAAAAGACTACAGCGCTTACCCTGAGGAATCTCTTCGACAGTTTCAGTCGCTTGATTTTTGGATTGGTCCATATCCTCAGGCTTCAGAACTACTTCATCATCTTCAAGATTAATGAGTGTAGTAAGGGGATCAGCACAAATAGGGATTTTGAATCCTTCTAATAAATTCAAAATATACTGGATAGTATGTTCCCTAAATGTTGAAAGAAATAATTTATCCTAGCGTTAAAAAGAAGAACACAAGAAAGGATAAAATACATTGTCTAAGACAAGTACTTACCCCGATCACTCGCTAATTCTGTCAAAAGAGCTCCGGAAATGGGAATTCATTCGGGAACAACGTCAGAGGGCGGAGGGGAAGCAACACTCGCTTGTCCTTCAAGCGCTGGCTCTATTGGAGCACTTGTTGATCCTGTTGGAGTGGACCAAGGAGTACGCTTGCGTACTAGCGGTACTTCTTCCTCTTCTATTTCTTCTTCTTCAAGAGAGAAGTTAAACGCTGGAGAGGGAGAAGGCAATTTGGGAGAAAGAGAGGGAGACTTCTGCTTTTTCTTGATCCCCTTCTTCTTCGCTAGCTTGGCTGGCTCAGCGACTTTTAAGACAGTTTTTCTTTTCGGTCGCTTAGCCACAACTTCCTCCTCAAATGATGATGATGAAGACGATGTCGCTTGTTCTCATCATCACTACGAACAACTCCTTTAGCAAGAAGTCGCTCACGTTTCTCTTTGGGAACCACTGCAGCACCCCGTCACTTGGGTTTTAGTAGTTCGCCAATCATTTTCTTGCTGTAGAATTTAAGCGCTGGAACCTTTTTACCAGTGGTGTTAACGTAGCCACTAGCTCTTAACAAGAAATTCAACACAATCCCGTATGGCTTGGGATTAATCGATTGTTTGATTGCTGCGTTGAAGCGATTAAACACATATCTGGCCCAATTGACCTTCAGCTTCATCAAAATAGCAACCATCATTTTGTAATGTATGTTGGTCACCTTATCAAAACTTTCATTTCTGCACTCGATCGTCTTTGCACAGATATTAGCCAGAATGACATATTCGCCCTTCATGTCATTCTTCTTGAAATTTGATGCGTAGGTTGCATCAATGTCATCTTTTTTTATCAGATCTCAGACCTTGAGAAAATGTTGTTCGTTGAGCGCTTTGGTGAAGATATCTGCCAATTGTTTGTCAGTACCTATGAAATGCATGGAGACATCTTTCTCTTGAACATGGTCACGCAAGAAATGATAGCGAATGTCAATGTGTTTAGTTCTGGTTTCGGATCATAGCTAAAGTGCTTTGGTTATCACAATGGATTGGGGTAGGACCTAAGATTGTTCCATAATCTCTAAGTTGTTGCCTCATCCAAAGGATTTGTGCACAACAACTTCTAGTGGCTACATACTCTGCCTCGGCGGTAGAAGTCGCTATGGATTGTTGTTTCTTACTATGCCACAAACCACTAGTAATCTTTCTATCTATTTTGCATCATGTAAAATCTGCGTCTGAATAACCAATTAGTTCAAAAGGAGAGTCCCTTTTGGACACCATAAGCCCACATTTTGTGTGCCTTTTAGGTATTTAAGGATATTCTTGGTAGCAATTTGGTGTGATTATTTTGGATCAGCTTGAAAGCGTGCACATATGCATACCGAAAACATAATATCAGGCTACTAGCGGTAAGATAAAGAAGTGATCCAATGATATCTCTATAGTTAGTGATATCTGTTTTCTTCCCACTTTCATCTTTATCTAACTTAAGCTTTTGGCTCATTGGAATTTTTAAAGATGATGCATTTTTCATACCAAATTTCTTAATCATATCTCTTGTATATTTAGCTTGTTTTATAAATATGTCATTAGGGAGTTGTTTAACTTGTAATCCTAAAAAAAAAGTTAATTCACCCATCATGCTCATTTCAAATTGATCTTGCTTCATTTTCGAAAATTTCTCACACAATTGGTTATTAGTAGATCCGAATATAATATCATCAACATATATTTGGACTAAGAGAATATCTCATTATGAGTAATTTTAATAACGTTGTATCAATGCTGCCTTTTGAAAAGCCTTTACCTATAAGGAAAATAGAGACAGTGTCATACGATGCTCTTGGTGCTTGTTTAAGACCATAAAGTACCTTATCCAATTTGTAGACCATATTTTTCCATTGGTTGTTGACGAATCCTAGGGGTTGCTCCAAGTATACTTCTTCTTGGAGTTTACCATTCAGGAAAGCACTCTTCACATCCATTTAGTACACTATAAACTTGTTGAATGCGGCAAACGCTAGGAACATCCGAATCGCTTCTAGATGAGCTACTGGGGCATACATCTCATCAAATCAATATCCTCTTCTTAGAAATAACCTTGAGCGACTAGTCTGGCCTTGTTTCTTATAACAATGCCATTTTCATCCATTTTGTTCCGAAAAACCCATCTAGTCCCAATAACTCCTTGGTGAGTTGGTCTTGGTACTAGGGTTCAAACCTTACTTCTCTCAAATTGGTTAAGCACCTCTTGCATTGCTTCTACCTAACTTGAATCACTTAGTGCTTCATCCACTTTCTTTGGTTCCATTTGAGATAGAAAACTTGGGAACATGGCCTCACTGATTGTAGCAGCCCTAGTTCTAACAGGTGCTCCAATATCTCCAATAACTAGTTCTGGTGGATGATCTCTAAGCCATTTACGATCCGGTTGGAACAGGTTGAGAGACTCTTTATTATCAATCGCTTGACCCTCATTTTTCTCTTGCGTAGTTGCTACATCATTCACAGTTCCAATTTTCTCTTGATGATCATTCTCTTCATGATCATCATCGTTTTTAACAATATCATCAATAGTAACCTCACGAGTAACATTAGGATTAGGCACAAAGATCTCATCATTCTCATCATCATCATTATCATCACCAAGATTGATTTGTGATGCTTGTTGGGCAAGATCTTCAATTCCTACATCATCGGGATTAACCTTACTCTGTTCTTGGTTAGCATCATCAAACATAACATGAAAGGATTCTTCAACCTTTGATTTGATCTTATTTAGGATGCTAAAACTCTTTCCATTCTTGGCGTAGCCTAGAAAGATTCCCTCATCCGCTTTAGGATCAAATGTCCTTAGATTTTGGGATCTATTGTTATGAATGAAATTTTGAACTAAATACATGAAAATATGAAACGTTTGGCTTACGTCCTTTCCACAATTCATATGGAGTCTTATCATGTTTCTTGTTGATCATACACCGGTTTTGAGTGTAGTAAGCGGTATTGATTGCTTCGGCCCAAAACCTTTGAGACAGCTTGGACTCTTCTTACATCGTCCTAGTGGCTTCTTTAAGAGTTCTGCTCCGTCGCTCAGCGAATCCATTCTGTTGAGGTGTTCTAGGCGCAGAATACTTATGAAGTATTCCAATATATGTATAAAACTTCTCAACAATATGGTTAGTAAATTCAGTTCCTCTGTCGCTTCTAATTCTCTTCACCTTTAAATCTTTTGATGTTTGTAATTGATGAATTAGCTTTGTGAGCTTGACACTAGTTTAATCTTTGGTCGCTAGAAATTCTACCCATGTATAGCGAGAGAAATCATCAACTATTACAAGCGAGTACCTTTCACCACTAACACTCATGATTTGAATAGGGCCAAACAAATCTAAATGTAATAGTTCAAGAATCCTAGAAGTAGATAGATGAGGTTTCTTTCTAAAAGATGATTTGACTTGTTTACCCATTTGACATGCATCACCTAAGCGATTTTTTTGAAAAGAACCCTTAGGTAATCCCTCTACTAGATTTAGCGATATTAACTGAGAGATTGTATTAAAGTTGAGGTGATTCATTTTTCTATGCCATAACCAACCCAATTCATTTTGACTCTTAGCAACAAAGCATGTAGGGTTGTTATCTATTGTTGAATCCCAATCCACTAAATACACATTGTTTGTTCTTTTTCCTCTTAATTTAGTAAACTTTATCTTAGCGTTGTTAACATAGCAACATTCGCTTGAGAATTTGACTTCAAAGCCTTTATCTCTAAATTGACTAATGCTTAACAAATTATGCTTAAAACCCTCAACATAATATACATCACTTATCATGATGTTCCCTCTATGCATAATACCTATACATTTGGTTTTACCTTTGGAGTTATCACCTAATATAACTTGAGGGCCGTTGGTTGCACGATAGTTGACCAACAGATCCTTTGAGCCAGTCATGTGCCTTGATGACCCACTATCGATGTACCAAACTGAAGTATCGGCGTTAGCTCTAGGTACCTGCATTTCAAGGCCAGTTCTAATTCTTCTTAGGTACCTATTTTATCTCGGGTCCTTCAACGTTAGTAGCTTTGGTTTTGAATTAAAACTTTTGGAACCCATATTTGCCTTGTCTTCATTATAGGAAGATTGGCCTTCTTAGGTTTCGATTTGTGTTGTGTGTGCTTTTTAAGTGTATAGTAATATCCTCAATTATAATAGTAATCATAGTCGTAATCATAATCATAATCATCATAGTATCGATAATATGATATAGATATTTGAGGATAGTGATGTTGGTATTTTCTCGGCACTGGCTTAGGAGTCGCTTTTGGCTATTGGCGCTTAGCATTTGATTCACTTGTGGATGGTTTATCCTTAGCCTTTTGAGCGTTTGGATTAACCTTCTTTTGTGACTCATTCACTTTCATCCTCTTCTTGTTGCTTGAGTTGGTATTGACCTTCTCATTTGGCCTCTTACCATTGTCCTTAGGTTCATTCAATGTTTGACTATTTGAACTCTTCTCAACAAAGAATACACTTTTTCCTTTGTTGATTGTCGTAACCTTAGATGTTTTTTATTTTTGACCAAATTTATCACAACCTAAACCGGTCTTTTCACTAAAAAGTCTGGTTACCTCAGTCACATTATCTAGCTTCCTTGACGTTTTGGATAATGATGAGACAAGTTGCTCTGATTTGGCAAGTTTAGCGATCAATTCAGCTTCTCTTTTGACTATTATATCAATATCACTTTTCAGTTGGATAATTTCACTCTCAAACGATTGATTCTTCTCAATGCATTGTTGCTGAATCTGCAACTCTGCCTTGAGTGTCATTCTGTCACTTGTGAGCGATGAAATGATATCAAAGTGATTTTGATATAACTTGGCGGCATCTTGACAATCTTTATAATATTCATTTACATTGTCAAGTAATTCATCATAAGAAAAAGGATGGGATAATTTAGTGTTTACCTTAGATAGCAAGTCATCAAACGCTTCTTCATCTCTTGCCATGAGACAAATTAACGCTAAGTCGCTTGATGGCTCTGTTGGGAAAAATTGCATAAAATCAGAAAAATGCAGCGGAAGAATATCTTTAAATCCCAGTGGCTCATCTCTATTTCTCGCATTTAAATTGGGTTTCGAATTCAATTACCGTTCTCGCGTATGTTGAATTCTGAACCAGCTTTGATATCCCTTCTTGAACAGCAAATCCGTCGCTGTCTCTAAATTGCCACGCCGGAGTCAAAAACGGAAATCTTCTTCTTCTTCTCTTGAGGAAGACGGCTAGAGAGAAAGACAGAGGATGGAGAGTTTTACTTGGAGGGAAAGTTTGTGTTATTATTCACTTAGGTTAATTTTCTCTAAGTAGTATATTTATACTACAATGAAACAATAACCTAGGCTAAATTACCCCCTCATGGGCGCCCACTGTATGACCTTTTTAGCCATCAGACTTTAGCCCTATTATGCTTATTTAATTAATTAAATAGTTAATATTATTTATCCAATAAATTAATTAATTAAATAATTAATCTTATTTATCGAATAAATTAATTAATTAAATAATTAATATTATTTATCCAATAAATTAATTAATTAAATAATCAGTTAAATTCATGTTAATATTATAATTAAATTCGTCTAAGGAATTAATTAATTCATTAACTTAATCATCTATTGATTAATTAATTAATCTCGATATCCAATACCGAAAAATCTCTCAAGTCTTTTCCATGATTTTTCTTTTACACTTCCTCTAAGTGCGACTCTTTAGGTTCGTCTCAAAAGGCAATTAGAAGGAAACCAAAAGGATGTGAGTAACATCTAGCCAGTCACGTGGCTCACATCGTATCCCAATTGAGAACGAATGAATAAGGTCATTTCAAACCATATACGCTGTGAATACCGTACGAGTATAAACCTTTTATTCTTATATCCCAGTCAAGTGAGAGTCATGGTTTTAGTCAAACTCACATGACTTGACCATATGCTTGGAGCATAATGAGTCGAGGTCATTTTTATGCTTTGGCCAAAGACTTTTAACCTTACTCATTCATGACTGCATAGGATATTTAGCTCATTCACTTATGAGAGAATAAATCTCATTTTGCTAATCAGTTAACAATGCTACTTGCCCATCAAGTCGCACTTCGAGGTCGATCCCACCAAAGGGTGATTTGGATCTAACTAATCTAATGACAGACTTGATATCACAAGTACATCTTCAACTCGATTCCTCAAGTCTAAGGTTCACTCGTACCTATCACAACTTATCAATTTCATCATTGACTGTCAGTGAGTGAATACCCATGTGATGAAACCGATGCGAGACGTGTTCGAACATATTAGTCCAACTAATATGTCCATGACATAAGTTCCCACTATCATTCCCATAATGTTCGACTGACACTTTCTCTGTCAAAACTTATATCATGCAAGTCCTTGTTCTGTATTGATGTCCAGTCAAATACTTTCTTAAACTTGCGAACCTTATTTAGAGATTAAGGATCAAAACCCTTCTAGTGCCATTCTTCCTATCCCATAGGAAGTAGAAGGTTTGCCTTCATTCTCAAGGACTTTACGTTGTTTATTAACATCTTACAAATGCCTATAAGAAAACAACAAGTTAACGCCTTATATATAATAAAAAGATATTATTTAGTTACAAGTCAATGCCCTATAAATCTATCCTCTTTATGATATTTGATGGCATACACTCTAACAGGCTCATCATCACTACTTACATCTGATGATTCCAAGTCCTCTTCAGGTGCGAAGAAAGGTTCAGATTCCGCTAGCAAACCTTGTTGGCAAAGGTTGCTCCTGAATTGGTTTCTATCGGCATAGTCATGCCTTGTAGGTTAGACATATTTGGAAAAGGGCAATTTACCTAGTAGTGCCCTGATTTCCTGTAGTTATAGCAAAGGTTAGTTTTCATTTTCTATTTAGTTGATAACCTTTTGGAAACTACTAGCGCTGAGAGATTCTGAGTAGGAGTAGGAGGCGCTTGGTATGGAACTGGCGCTACTTGTTGAGGTGTAGAATACATTGGCGCTTGAAACTGAGGCGCTGGTGCAGGGGGAGGGGTTTGAAATGAAGTTTGTCCAATAAGGTTTCTCTTTTCATAGCTTAGAAATTTCTTGACTAATAAAGCCATCTCTTTTTCCTCATTGGATTCCGTTGATTTCACCTCACTAATCGCTTTACCCTTACTTTTGGTAGTAGTGATTAAAGCTCCTGATTCAGCCATTGAAGTCGATGTGTCACTGACTTCACCCAATTCGGACTCAAATGCCTTTCACTCTGAAAACACATGTTCTGGAGTTAGAGTCTCCAAAGTTTGTAATTCTCTCATGGCAACAGTCTTAATCAAATACTTGCTTGGAAGACTTCTGAATATCTTGTTGACCATTTCCTTGTTGGTCAGTTCCTTGTCTAGTGATGGTAACTCTGTGATGAGCAAAGTGAACCTTGCGTCCAATTGATCTAGCGTCTCATTGGGCTACATATTGAAATGCTCAAATCTTTGCATGACTATGGAGAGCTTGTTCTCCTTCATCTGTGCTGAACCTTTAGACATGATAGCCAACTTATCCCATATCTCTTTTGAAGTCTTACATTGCTTAATCTTGTTGAACATTGCATCATTATCTCCTAACACTGAGTAGAGAGCACTTCGTCCAACATTATCTAGATTCACTCTTTTTCGATCTTCCGGAATCCATTTTAACTTAGGCTTCTCGACATAACCATCTGGAGTCGCCTCAGTCGCTCCAGGGGCTCGAGTTATAACTTTCATGATCTGAATGGGGCCATCTGTAATTACATCACACATCCCATAGTCACAATAGCATAAATATGCAAATGCTCTAAGTTCCAATGAATCATAGTTTGATTCAACCAGCTTAGCATCTTGTTAAAAGCCATGATATGAGATTAAAAGAAATAAAGTGACTAAGTTTAGAAACATGGATCTAAACAAGCAGTTGAGCTCAGAAACACTTTGATTTCTACTTCAGCTGCTTTGATACCACTTGATGATCCCAAGTGGCATACAAAACGGTCTAGAAGGGTGGGAGGGGTTGAATAGACCCTGAAGTCTTTTTTGACTTTAAAAAGTTTTCGTATTACTTTGAAAAATTTGAATGCTTGAAAAGCTTAGCGCTAGGTCAGGTGCTTAAAGTAAGATAACTTAGACTTAGTGATTTCAACAATTACGAAAGTAGGGTAATGTTTCAATCGTTTAATTAGAGTTAGCACAGCAAAAATGATTTTATAGCTTAGCGTTCTCTTCAACTTGAATTAAAAACTTAATTTTTTGAATGTTTTTTCAAGATATAATATGCACATCTAAAGTAAAGTAGTAAAACAGCAAATAACACAAGATATTGTAAGGTTCACTGGGTGATGTAATCCCAGCTACGTCATTCTTCTCGTTTGCACTTGGAGGAATTCACTAGAATGATTATCGAAGAGTCACACGGCAACATCTACAAAATAGATGAAAGGGAGGATGATCTTGAGCTCCTTGATCACACAGACTTCAGCTCCAATAGAGATCTTCTTCAACAAGCTTCTCTCACATAGAAATGTTGCTTGTAGAATTAACAAACTTTCTCACTCAGATAAAAGATGTTGAGGGTTTTGTCACGGGTTTGTTTGATGTTGGAAAGTTCAAGCAACTTGAGATATCTCAATAGGAATTTAATGTTCTTCTCTGAAGAGGTTTGAGATATCTATGACTGTCTTTGGAATGTATTATGAAAAGCTTGAATAATTTTGGCTATGGAGTTTGTAAACTTTTCTTTCAAATAATTTCAGCAAAATTTTGACCTTTTTCTTGTGTATGTATGTGTTTTTTTTAAGGTTTGCTGAACCGTTGGATACATGTGGGCACGTGTACTTCACGCAGCGAGTTAAATAGTCCCTTTATGACATTCCTAAATTTCTGCTGGTTCCAATTGGACATGAGCAGGTTTTGAACTCTGAAATCTGTTAGTCTAGTCAAAAGGTGGCTTGTTCACAAGTCATAATAGCTTATCACATTTAATGCACTTATCAGACATTTAATGCATTTGAATTTATTTCCCGTTGGAAATAAATATCCGTTGATGATTGCATTTAAGTACTTCATGACTTGAGAATTTATTTCAGGTGAATCTGATCCTTGATCGCTTGAGTCATTTGAGCACTTGATTCAACAACCCTGAAACAGTCCTTTAGTGTTTGACGGACACTAAGAACAAATCTTTATCTTCACTTAACTTCAAACACTAATCTTCAACTTCATCTCTAATAGACTCACCTGGAGTTCTATTAGCGACGCGGTATCTAATACTTAGTTTCAATCTACAAAGATAAAAATTACAAGCATAACAAAATTACAAACTTTCAAACGCTTATACAATTGTTCTATGAAAACATAAACTTACATTATTTTTGGGATCTAACATAAAATCCTATCTTGTCATCATCAAAACATCTAACATGAAATTTCCTAACAGTTATGCCAATGAGAAATTTTCTAACGTACTTACCACCCAATTTCTCAGTGTAACAATTCTACCCCCTCTCAACAATCCACTATGTCTCTATATGAAGATTTAATTAAAAGGGATGCATTAAAAGAAACTTAAAAATTCCTCATTAGAAACGAAAAACCACACAAAGGAATCGATTCTATATCTAATCAATTCTACGACCTAATTTTTGTAATTATGGAAGCTTCCCTAATTTATTATATCTCAATTTCTAAACTAGGCATTTAATCAAACAATTGTTGGTCAATCAATTGTAGGCATTAAACATAAATTACGAAAATACTGCATAAAACGTAAATAACCGATTAAAACCAATAATCAAACATAAAAAGTATAAATTTGGTCTTCACATAGCCCTTGTCTTTAACATTTTAATTCTTAATGATAGAAATAAACGAATGTAAATGGAGTTCAATTAAATTATATTTAATTATAAATTTAATTTGTTGACCCATTAAAATTAAATTGGATATAATTTTACTTTGACTAAATGGATTTAATCTTTCCACCACAATTAAATTAGATTTATTCTTGTCATAATTAAATTTGATTTAATTTTTTGATTTAATTGGTCTATTCATCTCATTTATATATTAAATTCAATTTAATTTTTTATAATTAAATTGGATTGAATTATTTTATTAAATTGGATTTAATACATCACAATTAAATTTAATTTAATTTTTCTATAATCAATTGGGGATTTAACTATTCCTAAATCCATCTTTTTCGACTAAGGAATTGTATTTGGAATTTCTTAACTTCGCAGACTCTCTTATGGACCATGTTTGGAGGACTCGTAAGAAAGTCTTGCATGGGGTGATATGGA
Source organism: Buddleja alternifolia (assembly GCA_019426215.1). NCBI lineage: Eukaryota > Viridiplantae > Streptophyta > Magnoliopsida > Lamiales > Scrophulariaceae > Buddleja > Buddleja alternifolia. Next base: position 10,133,762 of record CM033406.1, read on the forward strand.
CCCGATTGAATATGTGATTTGGCTGGCTGAGTATAGAGCTCAAGAACGTTACCAAACCCAAAGTGTAAAAATACGAGATCGTTCTAGATATCCTTAAGACCCTCGATGGATTCCCCGGATAGGCTTGAATTTGTTGTTTTCATTGACACAGCGTTTAAAGACGGTGTTATGTGCAACAGAATGATTGTTAAAAAGTCCTCTGATTTTATTTTTTGGCGCTACGGCAAATGGGTTTTGCTGTGAATGCTTGTGACGCAGAATCGTTCGCTATTAAGAAAGCTTGTCGTTGGATGGATTTGGCTCAAATCTCGTCTGCTTCCTTTGCTTTTGATTGTCGCTCGGCGGTCCTCAATATTACCAACCAATCATTGGAGCTGGACTGGAGACACAGTGTCCTTATAAAGGAGATTATAGGATTCTTCAACCGTTTCCATACATGGAAAATTTGCTCGGTTGATAGAAATATAAATAGAATTGCTCATAACCTTGCTCAATGGGGTTTGAATAGGAACGGGAGTGGTCCTGTTTATCTTAGATTGTTACCGGATGAGCTGTTTTCTAATGAAGGAGTTCCATTTCCTAATATTTGTTCTTTTTTTGCGCATTAATAATTAATGAAGATTTGATTATTAAAAACTATATATATGGAATTTACATAAATAAGTACAACCATACTATAACTAAAGTTAGAACAAAAAACCCAATTGGCTAACACAACGCGGATATGCTGAATCATCCATTTCGGCAACATCCACATGCATAGAAAAATCTATGCATAGTTAGTGCCTTTCACATTGCCACTTTTTCATTTCATTCTATTGTGATATACACCAAAAATATCTAGGGGCATTATGGTAATTAGCATGATCCCGGCTAGGGTTGGGGCGCCAGCCGTAGACCTAACCCGCGGGTAATATATTAGTCAAGCCTAAAGGGCTGACGGCCCATTGGGATTATGGGCGTCAAGATTCATTAGGCTACTTTAATAATCTAAGGGCTAAATAAAACGTATAATACTAAGCCCGGAGGGCCTTTACTAAAGTTGTCCCACGACTCATAGCCCACTATCAGCTCCATATAAATACCTTAGAGGAGCTGGCAAAGACTCATTAGCTACTCTCTCTCCAGAAAAATACACTGGCTAAGTCTGAGAGTAATTTCAATAGAGAACTACGAATTGACTTGATCCTCATTCATCGGGTACGTAGGCAGCTCACTTAAAGTGAGTACATTCTATACATTCATCAACCCCAAACTAGTTTGTCGTAAGTTGGATCAGATTTTCCACCCCAAGTGGTAATTCACGTGACAAATTTCTGACTGATGATTTTTACCGTCATCAGTTTGGCGACATCTGTGGGACCAGCTCCAGCCACTGAGTATGCAAACTAGGTCACAAGCACATACTACCGGTGATAGAATGACTAGCAACCATCAGCCAGCAACTGTCGATGAGATTCCTAACCCAATGTCTGAGGATCAGCCCAACGTTCAGGGCATTGCTCAAGACCCCCCGAGCCGGCAGGCTGAAGGCGGGGGTCCTGACATACCACCCCCGGTGAACGAGCGAAATGCGCCTCCTGCAACACCAGCAGTGATTTCGCCCCCTGCCACTAGGGCTTTCGAGATCATCCAAGAGGCACCACTTGCTCTCGTTGAAGATGCATCAGTGAGGGCAGCAGCGTGGGCATTCCAGCAATATGCTTTTGCACACCCTTCACGCGCGACACCTGTTTCCTCAACTAATAGGGGCCAAGACCCCCACATGAGAAGTCATCAGGGGGCGCTCCTACCTCAAGAGAAGGGGCAGCAAGATCCACCCCCTCCGTCGAAGCATAGGGGCTAGGAGCCTAGAAAGAAGAGTTGCCCCCACCGAGTGGAGCCTAGCCAATCCCCCATCCAAGGTCAAGAAACTTTGATCCCCGAAAGACTTGGATCAAGGCGATCTAACTCTCCAGTGAATGGGGCAACACGCAGAAAGGAAGAGAACAGTGTAGTCTCACCACATGAGAGGACACCACGGGGAAGAGACCGAAGGACAACACCCTCAAGGTCACCACGTAAAGGTCAAGCTTCCTTGACCCCCAAAGAGACCTTATCGAGGCACGAAGGCCGACGTAGGCATGCACCCCGCCATGGTGAGAGTTTAGATGACCATGGAAGATATGAGGATATGCAGCTTATGCCATTAGTTGTAGCACCCCCTAAGAGAAGTCCTTTATGCCCGGCTATTTTGGCAGAGTCTTTACCGTAAGGACTTAAGATACCCCATTTGAGTGAGTAGGGGGAGGGAGGGTAGGGACCCTCAAGAACACATTAACAAGTTCAATGCCAAGGCTGACATGTATGACATCAGTGATGCAACCTATTGTAACATTTTTCAAACAACCCTCTTTGGACGGGCACTTAGTTGGTTCAATCGATTGCCTGCCAGTACCATCACTGGCTTCGAGCAGCTGACCCATTGCTTCCTAAATCACTTCTCCATGAACAAAAAATACCCCAAGATGGCATCTTTTTTGCTCACGGTGGTTCAAAAAGATGGTGAATCTCTGAGGGAATACGTACATCGTTTCTTCAACGTGGTGTCTGAAGTACAGCAAGTCAACCATGAATTGCGATTAGTAATCATGTAGAGAAATTATGCAATAGTAGGTTCAAAGAGTCTATAGCTAGGAAGCCCCCATCAACTATGGAGGAGTTGTTGGCCAGAGCTGAAAAGTATATACGAATTCAAGAGACCATTGGGCCAATCAAGAATGAAGGTGGTGGCAACAAGAGAAAGGCCAGAGATGATGACAAGATGTCGGAGTCCAAAGAGCCATAAGCACATGCCCTCTTCGGGGTTTGCTAAGTATACCCCCCTTACACTCCCAAGGGAGCATGTCCTGGCCATCGCTGAGCAACAAAGCATAATCCAATGGCCTAACAAGATTAAGGACAGCCCTAGCCGCCTTAAGTGGAAGAATTACCGTTAGTTTCATCAGGACAAAGGTCACACGACCGAGGAATGCCATCATTTGTAAGTGGAGATAGAGAAACTGATTAAGAGAGGCTACCTACAAGAGGTAGTTGCCCCGTCAGATCAACCGTTCAAACACCCCCGAGACCGAGGGATAGATATGGAGGCAAAGGCAACCCCCTAAGGGCAGACTCAGAGATGGATAACCCACCAGTGAATGGAATAATAGGGGTGATCTTGGGAGGCCCAGCAGAGGGAGACTCGGTGAATTCAAAGAAGGCTTTGCTAAGGGTAGCGTCGGGACTGCACGCCGTTAACTCCCCACGTGGAGGGCAAATTAATCAAGTGGAACCAAAGAGTCAAAACATAGAGTTTGGGGTGCAAGACCTAGAAGATGGCATCCCGTTGATTAATGACGCCTTAGTAATATCAGCGACCATCTCCATTTTCTGGTTGAAAAAGGTTTCCATTGACAGTGGGAGTTCATCAGACATAATATTCTACAATGCCTTTGCCCAGTTAGGAATGGATGTTAGAGTTATGCCCTCAAATTCCATAAGAGGATATAATTATAGGGCATTAGTTTGTATCTAAACATTCTTATTTTAATAAAAGGCATTTGATGTTGTTTCTTATAGGCATTTGTAAGGTTTAAATAAACAACAATTCGTCCTTGATATTAAGGCGAACGTTCTACTCTCTATGGATTAGGGAGATTGGCACTAAAAGTGTTTGATCTTTAATATCTAAATTGGTTCACAAGTCGAAGAGAGTATTGACTGGACATCATTATTGGATATAGACTTGTATGATGTAAGTTTTAACAGGGGAGTGCCAATCGAACACTATGAGTATGATAGTGGGAACTTATATCATAGACACATCAGTTAAACTGGTGTGTTCGAACACGGCTTGCATAAGTTATGTCACATGGGTTTTCACTCAATGACAGTCAATGACAAAACTGATAAGTTGTGATAGGTACGCGTGAACCTTAGACCTGAGTAAACACGTTGAAGATGTGCTCGTGACATCAAATCTGTCATTAGAGTAGTTAGATCCATTTCACCCATTGGTGGGGTCAACCTCGAAGTGCGGCTTGATGGGCAAGTAGCAATCTTAACTGATTAGCAATATGGGATTTATTCTCTCATAAGTGAATGAGCAAAATATCCTATGCCATCATGAATGAGTGAGGTCAAAGACTTTGCCAAAACATTAGAGATACTTATGTTGGACATAAAAGTATGCTCAATGACCTCGATTCATTATGAGTTGAGCATATAGTCAAGTCTAGTGAGTTTGACCAAACCATGACTCTCACTTGACTGAGATATATGAATAAAGGGTTTATACTCGTACGGTATTCACAACGTGAAAGGTTTTGAATGATTCTATACATTCGATCTCAACGGGACTGGCTAGGTGGTATCCACATCCTTTTGGTTTTCTCCCAATTGCTTTTTGAGACGAACCTAAAGAGTCGCGCTTAAAGGAATTGTAAAGTAAAAATCATGGAATAAAACTTGAGAGAAATCTTTCGGTATTTGATATCGTGATTAATTAATTAATCATTAGATGATCTTATTAATTAAGTAAATAAGTTAATGAGTTAATTAATTTCCTAGTGAATTTAATTATGGAATTAACATGTGTAAGTTAGCTATTTAATTGATATATTTATTGGATAAATTATATTAATTAAATAATTAATTAAACAAAAACACAAATTGGACTAAGCCCGAGGGCATTAATAACGCCCAAGTTGGGCGTCCATAGCCTTTAGTTACTTAGGTTAATTATTCTACTTGTAGTATAAATATACTACTTTAGTGAATAATCAAACCCTAGCCTCACTTGTAATTTTCTCTCTAAGTTAAAACTCTCCACCTCTCTCTCATCTCTCTAGCCGTCCAAGAGGAGAAGAAAAGAAGGGATTTTTGCTTTTGATTCCGGCGTGGTGATTTAGAGGCAGTGATGTTATTGCTGCTCCAAATGAATCAAGTTGTTGGTTCAGAAATTTTAATTACACGAAAAGGGTACATATTTCTCAACATGATTTAAATATGTGAAATCAAAGAAATCCACCGTGGATATTTTATTTTTGCTGTGTTTTTATGTACAAAACCCAACAGTGGTATCAGAGTCAATCTCTGATTTTCGCATTTAATCAAATACGTGATTTTATGTATTTTTTGTGTTTTTGAAGCATGATGAATATGATGAAATTTTATGATTTTAAACCATGATTTTTCTGTTCTTTCTTTGGATGTTATTGCATGATGATATAGTAGAATTGAAAAATCAAACTGTGTGAGAAAATGGGGTTGAAAACCCCCGAGGAATCGCGTGCACACGACATGCGCACGCTGCACGCACAGCGCGGGCAGCCTATGCACACATCGTGTGCACTGTTGGGTGGCTTTGAGCCACTCGACACACGGACTGAGGCCTGGCCACATCCAAGCTCCCTGCTGAAAATGGTCATGCGCTGGGCGCACGATGATGCTCATGTGGGGCTTGGGTTTTCGACACTCGGGTTTGGTGGGTTGGGTCGACTTGATTCCGGGTCTAATTTTTAATAAATGGGCTTTGAGCTATCTTAATTATCCGGGTGGGTCAAAAGGATGATGACCCAGATTTTAATTAAATAAACCCAAATTGGTTTAATTAAATTAGTAGACATTCAATGAATTGGTTTTGGGTCAAACTCGTTAAATTTAAATGGGCCAATGGATGGTGATTTAAGTTTGATGAAATCGAGCCCAATTAATTTTTATTGAATATTATTTATTTGAATAAAATAATTAATTTATTATTCTTGGAGAATTATAATTAATTAATTTATTTAAATAATAAATTCACACTAGATAGTTTACTATTATAAAATCGAATAAAATTTGGAATTTTATTGGAAGAATTCATTAGCTGGACTAATTAATTATTATCTTAATCACCAACATAATTTCTTTATTTATCGCGAGCATGTATTATTTGATGGTGACATTATTCATGGGCTTAGATTTTCTTTTTGGATGTATTTTCTTTTATGGGTTGTAAGGGCTGGATTTGAGCCCAATATTTTTATTCTTAGAATTATGTATAGGATGTTCATATTCTTATGTAATAGATAGAATTGGAATTGGCCTTGAAGAAAAAGACAATCCAAAAAGGAAAGGTGCTTGAATCCCAACAAGAAGAATAGTATAGTTTTTCCTTTTTTTTTCCTTATGATGGCCCATTGGCTTGGGCCCTCTAGAAAAGCCCATGAATACATGTGATGGTTTAATTGCTTACAATGCATGTTTTATTAGATGTAAGAATGCATGTACAATCCAATCCTGTGCTATAAAAATAATAATGTGCAAAGTGAGACATAATTAAATGTTTAGAACACTAATTCTCCCAAACGAAATAATACTAAGTTTAAAAAGGGGCGCTAGGCGCCTAATCCCTCCACTAAGCTTGATGAAATCAAGAATTGAATCTGATACATGGCATCTTCCCAGTAAGTAGGGGTCATATATTAAGATACAATTCTGAGATTTCATAAAGTGCATTAGATGCCTTAATCGAGACATATTTTACCCCAAATATTGTTAAAGGGTTGTAAGGCGAAATTCAAATGTTAGATTTAAAGGTGTTAGGGGGTATTAACTTAGATAGTCCACAAACCTATATATCGTTATAAAGGGTTGCGGTTTTGATGGATTATGGGAAAAGAAGATTGGACCGTCTATTGGATAGATTGATGTTAGACATCACTTTAATTAAATAATGGACCAAATATCGTTAAAGGGTTGACCCATTACATTGATTAAAGAAGTCAATCTCCACTACGAAGTAACAAACAATGATCACTTCCGATTTTCACAGTGGGAGTGTGAATCTCGAAAAATGTAGTGGGAGCCAAGTCATAAATCAAAGTCCTTGATTTTAACTTGGTTATAGTTTATATACAATCATCTAATCAAGTCTGGTTTATTTTCTGCAGTTATAAATTATTTTATCTCTTTCAAAACCAAAAATGTCTCCCAAACCACTATCAAAATTGATGGAGAATACTATTCTTATTAGACCAAACTACATAGAATGACTCACAAAGTTAAGGATGATATGATGGATGATGCGAGGGATATAATCCTTCACTTGGATGAATTGTTTGGCGAACGCGGTAAGACTGCCAGATATTTTATATCAAGAGATCTCTTTCGAACAAAGATGACTGAAGGTGAGGATGTTCGAGAGCATGTTTTCAAAATGATGACCATGATAAAAAAGCTTAAATCTTTGGATTTCTACATGGACCTACATCTCCAAGTTGACCTCCTCTTGCAATCACTCCCTAATTCATTCTACTACTTCGTCAAATTTTTTTGACATGAATGACATTGAGGGTTCATTAGCTGGGCTACTGGAAAAACTCAAAGTTGCTCAAAAACAGATAAGGGCGGATAAGTGGAATAATCCCATTGTTGTCACCGTTCCAAATTCATTAGATGGACAAAGGAACAATAACAACAATTTGAAAGAGAGAGCTTCCATGGGGTCTCGCAACAAGATGCACAAAAATAGGAAAAATAGGGTAAAATATGAGGACAAGTGCTTATGCTATGATGAAATAGGCCACTGGAGGAGAGAGTGTCCAAATATGAACAAAGGAGCGAAAGGTAAGGAACTTTACGTTTTTGAAACTAATTGTTCTGTTGCCATTTTTTCTACTTCTTGGATTCTTGATTCAGGAGCTAACACTCATGTATGTTGTGTGAATCAGAATCTGGAACGAATAGGAAGCTAAGCCCTGATGAGGTCAAGATTGTTAGAGTTAGTGCCCGGCGCACCAATTATTGGGCGCCATTTCTTTGTAATAGTAACTCTAGAATTGAACAATCGTTTTGATATAAATAAAGTCAATCTCTTTTATATGTGTGGCATGTCTTTCTTCTTAAATTAGTTTTTACTTTGGCTTAGAATAAAGTCCCGAAGGATCACACATAGCTATGGGACATCATTGCACATTGGGTGTGGCAATGATGGAATATGTCTCGAAGGCTATGATCTTTAAACATTGTTTCAAGTCGTAAAAAGGATTCATCGAGATAAAGGGATATCGATGCAACCCAAAAGACTTGCTCATATGATGCATACTCTGGGAGAAGTGTATCTCGTTCCATAGATACTGGCATGGTGAACGCCAATGCATATATGAGGGTTGCCATTGTGGTAATGGGCGAACTGAACAACCCCATGGAAGTTCCTAAAATGGATTCCCAGTTGAATGTGGAACTTCCAGTGGTCTTGTAGTATAAGAGTAATCCTTATGGACCTAAGATTCCATTGGATGTCTTATGCGTAACCGCGCATGTTCTTGATTTTTTACATGATCACTTTAGATGATCGAATATGGGCAAACTCAGACATGCACATCTTATGTAGTAAGGCACATGAGAATCAAGAGGAATCTATCTCTGACATTAGCCAGTCGGTTAATCTCCTATGGTTACATAGTGAATCGACTTAAGGAATCTTCGACCGAAGTATGATATCTAAAGAGGCATAAGGTTTTGATAAGTTCACATTTTATGATTACTCACCCCTTTTATATAGGTATTTTCGTCATAGTTTAGTAATGATAATCCCTCATGTTGCTTTGATTTGTTGTCATTTCTTGTGTGCAGGGATTCAAGTTGAATAGATCGATAATTGAGTGAGAAGGCCGAAGAAAAGGCGCGAAGCAAGTGAAAACTGGAATCTGTCTTTCTAGACTATGGTCTAGGATTGCGGTCTTGCACGTAAGTGGACCGCGGTCTACCACGTTTCAGACCGCGGTCCATTTTCCCGTGCCCTAGTTTTAGTTCGCCATTTTTGCCATTTTTGAGAGGACTTTTCACTTACCAAAAGGATGATTCTTGCTCTCCAAGTCCGAAGGAAGACACCCAAAGTCCCAAGGAAGCTTGAAGAATCAATTATCATCATCAAAGCTTGGATTCACTTCTTGTGATAGGGAGTTCTTCAACTCCCCCTTTTAGAATAGTTCTTAGCTATGTCTTTTAGGGATTTTGAATTTCTCTTTGTTACATTTATGAACTAAGTACTTATTTGGTTGGGTTATGTGAATACTTTATGATATTTTGTGTTTAATGAATTCCTAGTTTCCGGATTTATTACATTCTTGTTGCATGTTTGATTTTTATGCTTAATGCTTGCACATGCTTGATCACGATGCGTTTGATTTAATGCTTTGTCTTGAGACCGAGAGGAGATAGATAAAGGTAGATCATAAAATCAAATATCATAACGTAACAATTGACTAGAGATAGAACCAATTGCGTTGTGTGGCTTTTTGTGATAAGATGACCCGAGTGAATGTACGATCTTCGTAAGCAAGAAATCCCTTTGAACCTTAATGCATGTAACTTAATTCAATCTTCGCTATAGACATATGGGAAGTTGTTAACTAGTATAGGATCGTTATTTCAAGAGATTGAGTAATGAATACATTAGGGGGTTTCGCCATAACAAGAGTGTTCTAAAAATCCGGGTAATTTAGAGTTTATGAACATAAGATAGAACATAGTAGGATCATAGCCCAATCATCTCTTTCCATTTGATATAATACCTTGTTTATCATATAGCTGTCTTTAATTATTTTCATAGTTCAACCATCTATCATCTTATAATTTGATTTAGCTTAGAGTTAGGTAATGTAGCAATTACGAGCATCGAATCCAATTGTCCCTGTGGAGACAATACACCTCGGGCTAATAGTCCACTTTATTACATTGCACGACCTAGTATACTTGCTAGGATAAATATGTGTCAGGTTTCCTCGTTTAGATAGTCGAAGTCGATTTCACATAACGTGGGAAACATAGTATTGAATTAATAGAGCTTCGACCTTAGCCACTGCTCTAGATTCAATTCGGTGGATTAGATAGAGGGATCTTACTTATGCGAGGATCAAGATTGCAAAAGGCATATCTTTACTTTCGTTTTATCTAGGTCTTCGGGACCCTATGCTAGGTGGGCAACCGTGATTTGTAAGTGTCAAGAATTAGCTTGGTGACTAATTCGAGGGTTGATTAAATTAAAGGATTGATTTAATCTAGTACTTTCTATTTTAAGAAAGTACACTAGCACTGTGGGAAGGTGTACTTACTACTAGATAGAAACGAGCCTAAGGGGTCACACACTAACTCGAGAGAGTCACTGCTTGAATAGATGTGATTAATCAATTTCGAGGAAATTGAGGGAATTAGGAAAATGTAGTACTTTCCTAATATGGAATATAAATTAATTGAAGGGTTCAATTAATGTTACTCTTTTAATTAATCTTGTAGAATTAATTAAATTAATGGACCTAGTAGAGTCCAAGTATTTTATTTAATTGGGTAGAGCCCGGGTTAAATAAATAAATGTTGGAATTAGTTGGTTGAATTTAATTTGTCCTGTATTTAATTGATGGGTTGGGCCTATAATTAAATTGAGAAGTCAAAATTAAATTCTAGAGTCCAATTGACTTGTGTTGACCGGTTTTTATGAGTAAATAAGGGAGGGGCGGTTTTTTATGTGGTGAAGGAGGAAAAGAGTTTCCCCCTCCTACAAGTCTTCATCATTGATAAATTGTTTGACTTATTACCTTATAGGATGAAGATTACTAGAGAGTTTAGCAGAAAGGAAGTTTCCTTTTCCTAATTGGACTCTAGGTAATCTTCACATATAAATAAGAGATGAAGGAGACTAAAATGAATAATCATAATTGCTGAAAATCCGCCCCCCCCCCCCCCCCCCCCCCTCTCTTAGACCTAAAAATTGGCCACCTTCTTTCTCTTTCCAACAAGACATCATTCTATTCATGTGTTGAATTAAACGACTTAGAAAATATTCCTACTCTTCACATAATCAAGCCTAAGTTAAGCTTAGAATCGTTTTATTGTCTAGCACGCAAGGCAAGACGATTGATGACTTGAACGAGGTGTGAATACATCTTAGAGGTGCGACGCTTGGAGCACTCTAAACCAGGAGATACGAAAAAACGACGGGCAATTTCTCCCCCAAGGGAAATTGTGTGGATTTGCACCATAGGGTTGCTGAGATCCAAAGTACGAGGTGAAACAAAATTTTTGAAAGGTATAATTTCGCTTACCTCCTTATCAAATTCGATCGAACCAACTCCATATTCCTGTTTTCGGGTGGTTGTACGTTTACTTTTGTAAAATTTTAATTTCCGCTGCCACGAGCCACCCGAGGGAATGAGTCAACCCAACTAAGATAAGAGTAGGCAGCGGGCAAAGCGTCGTAGCTTCTGGAATTAGATCTACCTCATTACTTTTAAATTCTGGACATTTACTATTTCTGGATAATGTTTTGGTTTTGCCCAATGGGTTTAAAAACATTGTTTCAATTCCCATTTTAGTTAAGAATGGTTATACTTTCTGTTTTATGGATGAACATTGCAATATTTATTATGGTAATAAATTAGTAGGCTTTGTTTCTTTAGTAAATGGTTTGTATTACCTCAATGTCCAAATTGAGTGTTCTATAAATACTATGCAAAGGAAACGTGGTAGGCAAGGAATTAACCAAAGATTGATCTGGCATCTTAGACTAGGCTATGCTGGTGAACAAAAAATTCACAAAATGGAGAAGGATGGATTAATAGGTCTGTTGGGATTGGATCCCTATCCTACTTGTGAGTCTTGTCTCAAAGGCAAGATGGTTAGATCTCCCTTCACAGGGACTTTTCAAAAAGCCTCACAAATCCTAAGTTTAGTGCACACCGATGTATGTGGACTGTTGGTCCCAAGTGGCATACGAAAGGGTCTAAAAGAGGAGGGGTTGAATAGACCCTGAAGTCTTTTTCAACTTCAAAAGATTGGTATTAAAAGGATTCTGGACGCTTGAAAAGTAGACGCTTGAAGTGTCTAATACTTGACTTAAGTGTTCACTTAAAATATAGGCGCTTTGGTGAAGCATCTAACGAAGACTGTTTTTAGAAAGTTAACTTAGATTTCAAGACTTGAATACTACAACCAAATAGGTTTGAGCGTTCACTTCTTTGATCAGTGTTAGCACAGCGGAATGATTTTTGGAGTCTTCTCTTTTAAATCTTTAGCGTCACAGAAAGTGTATTTAGTTGCTTAGCGTTTGATTAAGTTTTACTTTATCAGATTATGATATGACAATATGAATGCTGAAAGTAAAGTAAAGAACAATATTTGTAAGGTTCGTTGGGTGGTGTAATCCCAACTACGTCCTTCTTCTCCTCAAACACTTGGAGGCAATCCACTAAAATGATTCTCAAAGAATCACACAGAATCTTCTACAAATTAGGGAGAGATGGATGTCGATGACTTGAGCTCCTTGATAACACAGATTTCTGCTCCAAATCACTTCAATCCCCTTGCTTCTTTCACCCAGAAATATGGCAAGTATCCAACTTCGACTTCACACAGATCGCGAGGCTTGGATAAGGGTTTTTCTAAACGGTTTGTTTGATTTTGATAAAGTTCAAACAACTAGGAATATCTCAGTAGTAATGTGGGTTTCTCTGAAAGAGTGTTTGAGATATTGGTTGACTGTCTCAGGATTTGAAGAAAAGCAGAGAGAATATTTTCTTGAAAGTTTTGGCTTTTTTGAGATTGTAAGGAATGAGACTTCAATGCAACAGCAATTCGACTTGATAATTGTTCTCTGTATTTGGCTTGTTGTTGAAGTCCTATTTATAGGCATTCTTGGAAAAAGTGTCCGTTTGACACATGCACGAGCGCGTGTCTCTCACTTTCGCCAGTGAACAACTTTTTGTCCTTTTTCCTGAAAATCTGCTGCACAAAAGTTGGTGCTGCAGTCTTTGAATAGTTGACAGTCCAATAGGGTGGCTTCTCCGTACATCTGAAAGTGCTTATCACATTTAATGCTCTTATTAGCATTTAATGCATTTGAATTAAATGCCCGTTGGCATTTAATGCTTTGAGAATATTTGCATTAAAACTCCTTCTGGACTTAGAGATAAATTCAGGTGAAATTAGTCATTGATAGACGCCTATTCAACCTTGAATCACTTCTATCCTATAGGGTGACGCTTGGTATAGCAGGTCAAACTTTACTTTTGATAAACTCACTCAGAACAAATCAGACGCTCATTCTAAGACAACTTAACCTAACAATCTAGAATAAAAATAAAACAAAGCCTATTACAAATCTAACGCTTCAAAGCTGAAAAATAAACTTACATATTTTGGGGTCTAACAAAAGGTCCTAATTGTCATCATCAGAACATCTAACATGAAATTCCTAACAATTTTTCCCTTTTTGATGATGGCAATACTTACTCTTTTATAGTTCAAGAGTTAGACAGCCAAAATAAAAGTTAGCTTTGATTAAATAAGGTTAGTTAAAGTTAGTTACGCTTCAATGAGATGCTTCAGCTGAAAAAAAGCAGTTTATATATATCAAAGATTACAAGCATTTTTACAACTAAACAAACAAAATATAAGAGACAAGAATATAGATAATACAAATCAAAAAGCTTTAATGACTTGATCTAACTTTGTATCGCTTGGGCATTTCAGCTCGGATAGCTTCAGTCAGATTATCTTCCAAGGTGATCATCGCTTCATGATCTTTGTTGATTATGAGCTTATTTTCTTCTTGTTGTCTCTTCTTGAAAGCAGTAAAGTGTTTGTCCCAATCAGTTGGATCAATACCAATATACCTTAGAGAAATTCTGAAAGTTCGGATGAAGTCAGACATCTGCCTCTCTTTAGCTAAAATTTTTAGATCTGAAGGTTCTGGAATGGATGTTCTTTGAAGTGGGATGTCAAATTGTTCTAAAATTGCTCTTGTAGGTATTGGTAGATTTGGATATAGTGCTCTTGGAGGTTCCCTTAGTGTTCTACTAGGCACTCCAGAGTCACTTACTTTAAAAGCAGTTATCCAAGATGGGAGACTTAGCGTAGAAGGAGAGGTTAAGACTTGACGCTTAACAGGCGGAGGCTCTTGAACTAGACGTTTTTCTCTTTTCTCCTTTCTTCTTCTCTTCCCCCTTATTGCCATCATCAGACTTCAGAAAGTGTTCTGTAAGTAAACTTACCTGATGAGCAATCTGAGACATAGAGTCTGAGATGTCGTCCAGACGCTTGTCGAAGCGTTCCTGCAGTGCAAGAAGCTTGGCGTTGGTAAAATCATTCAGAGATGTCTCTAGGGTTTCGAGGCGCTTTTCTAACTCTTCTTTCATGGCAAGTTGGTGGGCGTGAATAGCATCATGCATTTCTTGAGAGGTTTGTTTACACTCACCAACAACCGCTTAAGCTGAGCTACGTATATGAGCAATTTGAGCGCTCATAACGTGAGACTCAATCTTTGCCAAATCTTCTTTAATCCATTGAAGGAATTCTTCATTCTGAGTAGCATGAACACTGATATCCTCCAGAACGGATTTGAGCAAAGAGCCAAAAGATTAACTCTCATCTGATTGAACCGCTTGAGGAGTCGGTCGCTTGAATCTGGATGAGTGTTTCAGAGAGTCAAAGGGAGCTTGATATGTTGGATCAAAGACAGTACCTCGTACGTCAAGAGAGAGATCCTCAACAATATCAACAGCAACCGGTTCAGGAGCGTCAGGAATATCCTCTGGTTGAGACGTTTGAACGGGTTCTTCAACAGACGCTGGAAAACTGGCAACTTCAGAAGTGGACGCTTCAATTGTCTTAGCAGGGGCTTCCTCAAGCGCTGACTCTGTTTGGCAAAAGTCATCGAATTGGAAGTTCCAATTTGCTAAATCGGCAAGAGAAGTGGACGAAGCTTCCAGAAGTTCAGTGAGTCTAGATTTGGAGCAGCAAAAACCAGAAATAAATGTGCGAAGAGGACTATCAATGGCCCTGATGTGCATGGGACCAATGATGTCAAGCACATGATGCGGAAAGACATTGGACGGCGCTTGACAGATAGAGAAAATGGAGTCTGAAGAGTAATTTCGAGAGAATCCAATCAAGCAGTCAGAGGGAAGAGACTTGAGACGCTGATCCTCAGGCACGTAAGCAGCGTAGTACTTTTCTAAATATTGATAGATCGCTTGAGCTAGTCCCTGATTTCTTTCTAGCAGTGAAAGGACAAACTCATAATGATTGAGTACCTCTTTGCAGATAGAAGGGAGTAGTGGATATTCTCGAAAAGAATTAATGACGGAGCCGTTCCATTGTCTTAGATTGGCAGTGAAGATTTTGTCGAAAAGAGATAAGGGAGTCATGATCTTCACCATCAAGTTAAAATTATCTTCGCAGTGGCTGGGAGCGAAATTCAGGCTAGTAATTTGATTACTACCGCTGGTAGATGCTTGAGCGTTGAAATGTAGAGGAGTAATGGACAGTCTGTGAAGCTCTTGACGCAGACATTGTTCAACTTGATGTCTAATTAGTGGGAGTTTGAGAACAGGTCCAACTCTCTATTAACACTTCTTTAGGCAATACTTGGCAAAATGACGCTTCTTGTCATGCATGCCTATGCCGAACAAATGGGGAGCTTGAACTAATTCTGAGAAAGTGTACTTGTTTCCCATATACGCTTCAACCCAATTGACTTCGTTCATGCAGTAGTTTGTGCCAACGTTGACAATAGCTCTAATGCCTTCATGGTGAATATCTCTTATAGATTCAAATCGATATCTATCGGTCTGACAGTTAGCATTCCAGACGCTATCAAAATACGCATCAGCTTCAGTCTGGATCAAATCTGTGAGAGATTCGAGACGCTCACCGGCATGAACTGCTTTATTTTTCCATAAGCGAAGTGGATTGACCAAAGCTAGGTTTTCAGGACTATTCGCAATATGAGGAAAGTGTGTGTAGCCTTCTCGGTTCAAGATTGCCTCTGATGGATTGAGAAAGCTAGGGCGAAGTGGCTCATACACACGAATATTGTAGTCTCTAAGAGCAAAACCTGTAGGCTTGCTGTGGCCAGAGTCGAGGTAATACGCTAGATCCACATCACATCTAGGAGTTGTTCCTCCTTGTCTGTCTTGTTGAAGAATGAGAGAGGATGGCATTTGACCAGGAGTTTTTATAGTTCAATGGCCCTATAATACTTTCTCTCAATTTCTGTCATCTCAGTGTTAAACACTATATCCTTGATTTTATTGTCGATATCAATCAGCAGGGCAATCTCATTCTCAGCAGCAATATATCTGTCTTCATTATATCTGGCAGGAATGAAATCTTCTTCGAGTGCTGGAGGCATGTAGTTGATTGAATGATCAATCGTCTTCAGCGGGTCCAGTTGGAAGAAGTGTCTTGGCTTTGTAACGTCTTCAGCAACGCTCTAACCTTCTGAGCATGCCTCTGTTATAGCTGGAACAAGGATTGATGACTGAACCTCTTTGAGAGCAGGTTCCTCAGGTTCAATTGCAGCAGCTTCTGCGGCAATGTCTTTGGCAATCGCCACAACTTCGGTCATCTCAACACCTAGATTAACATCGGTTGACGCTTCAACAGCAGCTGGAACTAAAGCTGTAACAACTGAACTATCCTCTATAAGAGCAGGATCTTCTACAGATGTAGGAATAGGAATGCTGTGGGAAGAAATAAACTTACCCTGAGAACTTGTCTCAATAGCAACACTTTGAGCGCTTGGTTCAACAGCAATACTTTGAGCGCTTGGCTCAACAGTCTCAGGATCTTCAGAAACAGGAGCAGCTCGATGTTTGCTTGTCCTGGAACGCTTGAAGATTTTCTTCACGTTGACTCCTTCAATGAGTTTGAGCGCTTGAGCAGGAGGAACAGCAGCTGGTTCATCAAATTCAATTTGTTTGATGATTCCTTCCAGCTTCCTCTGCTTGAGAGGTAACTTGTCTGTGCATCCTCATCAGTTTCCTCATCATTCTTCTGAGGAGCAGGAACAACTTGTACCTTGGGCTTTCTAGGAGCCCTCTTCTTGGTAGCAGCCGGACGCTTCACTGCTTCCTCTTGAGCAGGACGCTAAGCCTCTTTATCAAACGCTTCACGTACAGTCTGACGCTTAGAAAGTGGTTTAGCAGCACCACCAACTTTGGGAGGATTGAAAAGGTTGGTCAGAATCCTTCGTCCCAAAAACTTGGTCTTATTCAGCAGGAGACCAGATGAGTAAATGCAGTTTGATCTGTACAGAAGGTCACTCAAAACAAGTCCATACGGTTTGTTAGGGGTGTTCAGACAGTCCCTTAACCTTCCAAAGATATACTCACTCCAGTTGATTTTGATGGAGAGGAGTATAGCAGTCATCATTTGAAATTGGGTGGGGTTGACCTTATCAAATGTGCCCACTCTGCATTCAACAATTTTACTGCAAAAATCAGCCAACAGTCTGTATTGAGATACCATATCTTTCTTTTCAAAGTGCTGGGTGTAGGGTACACCATCGTACGCCCTCAGAACCGTCCATGCTTCCTTGATGTGTGCCAGAGTGACACTATCCAGTGCATCACCTTCATTAGGAAGATTGAAGTGCTTTACAATGGAGTCAGCAGTCAACACAAATTCTTTTGCAGGCTCTTTCTTGGACATAGGGAGGAGGTAAGAGATAGACTTCTTGTCCTTCGAGAGTTGTGCATTCCTCTAGAAAATATCAACTTCCATCGGAAATAAGTATGAGTACTGTGTTAAGAACTTCCTGAGTCCAGCCTTTGTAACAGTATCCATCATATCATGCAAGTTGATTTGGGGTTGATCATACAAGAATTTCCAATCAACAACAAAGCCTTCAGTAACCTTGATGATAGGCTCGGCAGAATTAGATGAAGCTTTCTTTGGTGCCATTTTTGAAAGTAGAGTGAACTGAGATTTTCTTTTGCTTTGAGAGAGAGAGAGAAATTTGCAGAAATCTTTGAGTAAAAGTGAATGATTTTTCTGCAGAAGTTGTGTTTTAAATGACACAATAAAGAACTTGTGTTCTCTAGTCTCTGTAGGATTTAGACACGTGTAACGACTTTTGAATCTCAGCCATAAATTCAATAATTGTGGACGCGAGTTTTGTGTAAGAGAGAGAATTTACATTTGGTAATTCTCATGTATAATGATTTTACATCCGAGTTTTAAAAAAATAAAAGGAAAAACGTTTGGTATTTTCAGAGTGTAGTACACGCGCCTGATGGTACACTGACACGTACACAAACACGTGCTATCTCTGAACTGTCATTTTAAAAGTTTTGATTACGCGCCAGTTTGATGTGATAGAAGCGTGCGAGCAGAGTACGAAATAGACTTTTGAGTCTACCCACTACTTCAAAAAGAAACTTGTAAAATTTATGCATGACTGTTAAAAAAAACGTTTTTATATTAAGAGTTGAATGGAATAGATTCAACGCTTAACTGGTACTACTTGTTGGTATATGAGAATTAGACGTTTAGGATTGAAAAGACTTTTTATGTTTGAGCGTCCAATATTTTATGCATAAGTAATACTGAGCGTTGATGATCATGCATCTGAAAATTTTGATCATTGACGCTTGCAGTTATGGTCAAGTACAACTTTAAGGTTCCCCCAAAATTTGATAACTTGTACCAGTTAGGAAAATCTTTTAGACATAAATTAAGTGGATTCCCCCTAAATTATATGTCTAATAAAATATGATGCAAAATGATTAAGCATTTAAAGCAATCATACCTAATTCACTTCTCAAAGTGAGAAAACGTTGTTCGTTGAGTGTTTTGGTGAAGATATCTGCCAATTGTTTGTCAGTTCCAATGAAGTGCATGGAGATATCTTTCTTTTGAACGTGGTCACGAAGAAAATGGTACCTAATGTCAATGTGTTTAGTTCTGGAATGAAGAACAGGGTTTTGAATCATGGCTAGAGCACTTTGGTTATCACAATGAATGGGGGTTGGGTCTAGGGTTATTCCATAATCTCTAAGTTGTTGCCTCCTCCATAACACTTGTGCACAACAATTTCCTACAGCTACATACTCAGCTTCGGCTGTGGAGGTAGCTATGGATTGTTGTTTCTTACTATGCCATGAAACTAACCTATCACCTAGAAATTGACATGTACCACTAGTACTCTTACGATCTATTTTGCATCCTGCAAAATCTGCATCTGAGTAATCAATTAGTTCAAAAGGAGAGTCCCTTGGATACCATAAGCCCACATTTTGTGTGCCTTTCAGGTATTTAAGGATCTTCTTGGCAGCAATTAAGTGTGACTCTTTAGGATCGGCTTGAAATCGTGCACACATGCATACCGAAAACATAATATCAGGTCTACTAGCAGTAAGATAAAGGAGTGATCCAATGATACCTCTATAATTAGTGATATCAACTTTCTTTCCACTTTCATCTTTATCTAACTTAGGCGTTTAGCTCATTGGAATTTTTGAATATGATGCATTTTCCATACCAAATTTCTTAATCATATCTCTTGTGTATTTAGCTTGGTTTATAAATATGTCATTATGAAGTTGTTTAACTTGTAATCCTAAGAAGAAAGTTAATTCACCCATCATGCTCATTTCAAATTGTTCTTGCACCATTTTCAAAAATTTCTCACACAGACATTTGTTAATAGAACCAAATATAATATCATCAACGTAAATTTGGACTAAGAGAGTATCTTCATTATTGGTAATTTTGAATAACGTTGTATCAACGCTGCCTTTTGAAAAGCCTTTACCAATGAGGAAGATAGAGAGAGTGTCATACCATGCTCGGGATGATTGCTTAAGCCCATAAAGTGTTTTGTCTAGCTTGTAGACCATACCCTTACCATAATTGTTGATGAATCCTGATGGTTGCTCCACATATACTTCTTCTTGGAGTTTACCATTTAGGAAGGCACTCTTCACGTCCATCTGATACACCATGAACTTGTTGAACGCTGCATATGCTAGAAACATGCGGATTGCTTCAAGACGAGCGACAGGAGCGTATGTCTCATCAAAGTCAATACCCTCATCTTGGCAATATCCTTGAGCTACGAGTCTGGCCTTGTTCCTTATCACAATGCCGTTCTCATCCATCTTGTTTCTATAAACCCATCTAGTTCCAATAACTCCTTGGTGAGTTGGTCTTGATACTAACTTCCAAACCTTATTTCGCTCAAACTTATTAAGCTCTTCTTGCATGGCTTCAATCCAACTTGTGTCGCTTAGCGCTTCATCCACTTTCTTAGGTTCCATTTGAGATAAAAAAAAACTTGCGAACATAGCCTCATTGAACATAGCGGCTCTAGCCCTAACAGGCGCTTCAATATCTCCAATAATCTGCTCAGGTGGATGATCACGCAGCCATAGTCTATCTGGTTGGAAAGGGTTAAAAGGTTGAACAGACGCTTGATTATCCTCTTGCGTAGGCGCTTCAAGTTCACAGATTCTTGTTTGCTCTTGATGATCATCCTCTTCATGATCATCAGCATTTCTTACAATATTGTCCATATTAACCTCACGAGTAATCTTAGGAGGTGGCACTGAGATCTCATCATCGTCGTCAGTATCTTCATCAATAGTAATCTTAGACGCTTGATGACATAGATCTTTAACTCCTACATCATTCACATTAACCTTACTTGGTTCTTGGTTAGCATCATCAAAAATAACATGAATAGATTTCTCAACCTTTGATTTGATCCTATTTAGGATGCAAAAATTCTTTCCATCCTTGGCGTAGCCTAGAAAGATTCCCTCATCCGCTTTAGGATCAAATGTCTTTAGGCTTTGGGGTCCATTATTATGGATAAAGCAAATAGAACCAAAGACGTGAAAATATGAAACATTTGGCTTACATCCCTTCCACAGTTCATATGGAGTTTTCCCATACTGTTTGTTGATCATGCAACGGTTTTGAGTGTAACAGGCAATGTTGATCGCTTCGGCCCAAAACCTAGGAGCAAGCTTGGATTCTGCTAACATCGTCCTAGCGGCTTCCTTAAGCGTTCGGTTCCGACGCTCAGCAACACCATTTTGTTAGGGAGTTCTGGGAGCTGAATACTCATGGTATATTCTATTTTCTGCACAAAACTTCTCAACAATCTTGTTAGTAAACTCAGTACCGTGATCGCTTCTTATTCTTGAAACCTTAAGATTTTTCAATATTTGAAGTTGTCGAATAAGAGTTGTTAACTTGTCACATGTGTCATCTTTGGATGAAAGAAATTCCACCCAAGTAAATCGAGAGAAATCATCTACTATCACCAAAGTATACTTTTTACCGCTTACACTGATCGTTTGAACAGGTCCAAACAAATCCATGTGAAGTAGTTCAAGTATTCTAGAGGTAGACAGATGAAGTTTTCTTTTGAACTATGATTTAACTTGTTTACCCATTTGACAAGCGTCACAAAGGCGATCCTTATGAAATGGTCCATTTGGTAATCCCTCTACAAGATTTTGACTTATGAGCGGAGAGATTGTTTTGAAGTTAAGGTGATTCATTTTTCTATGCCATAACCAACCCATTTTAGATTCATTTTTAGCAACAAAACATGTTGGGTTGTTATCAAGTGTTGAACCCCAATCTACCAAATATACGTTGTTAGTTCTTTTACCCTTCAATTTAGTAGACTTAGTCTTAGCGTCATTTATATAGCAACAGTCACTTGAGAATATGACTTCAAAGCCTTTATCACAAAATTGACTTATGCTTAATAAATTGTGCTTCAGACCCTCAACATAATAAACATCACTTATCATGATGCTCCCCCTATGCATAGTACCTATACCTTTGGTTTTACCTTTGGAGTTGTCACCAAATACAACCTGAGGACCATTGGCAGCTTGATAGTTGATCAGAAGATCTTTGGAACCAGTCATGTGCCTTGACGATCCACTATCGAAGTACCACACAGATGTATCGGCTTTAGCTCGAGGTACCTGCAATCAAAAGGGAAGTTCTATTTCTGTTCAGGTACCCATTGTTGCGTGGGTCCTTTAACATTAGTAACATTGTTAGTTTGAATTAGAACTTTAAGAACCCATATTTGTCTGGTCTTCATTTTAGGAATACTGACCTTTTTGGGTTTCACAACGTATTGTGTGTGCTTTTTGGGTTTATAATAATATCCTCGATTATAATGGTAGTCATAATCATAGTCATAATCATAATCATCATAGTATCGACAATATGATCTTGACTTTCTTGGATATTGACGCTGGTATTTCCTTGGCGCTGACTTGGGTTGCACTTTGGGTGTTGGACGCTTAGTGCTTGATTCATAGTGGTCAGTCTTACCTTTAGCCTTTTGAGCGTTTGGATAGACCCATCTTTGTGAATCATTTGCCTTAGCCTTACCCTTGCCTGAGTTAGCTTTGACTTTCTTATTTGGCCTCTTACCATTGTCGCTGGGTTCATTTTGTGTTTGACCTTGTGAACCTTTCTCAACAAAGATAACACCCTTTCCTTTGTTGTTTGCCGTAACATTAGATTTATTAGGTTGTTTACCGAGTTTATTGCATCCTAAACCGGTCTTTTCACCAAATAATCTAGTTACTTCAGTCACATTATCCAGCTTTCTAGAAGCTTTTGATAATGATGAGATGAGCTGCTCTGATTTAGCAAGTCTAGCGAGCAAATCAGTTTCTCTCTTGACTATTATATCAAGATCGCTTTTTAATTGAATAATTTCACTCTCAAGCGATTGGTTTTTCTCAATGCACTGTTGCTGAACTTGCAACTCTGCTTTGAGCGTTACTTTATCTCTTGTGAGTGATGAAATAATAGCGAGATCATTTTGATATACTTTGGCAGTTTCTTGACATTCATTGTAGTATTCTTTGACTTTGTCAAGTAATTCATCATAAGAGAGAGGAATAGATAATTCATTGATTACCTCAGGAGATGCTTCATCATCTCTGGCCATGAGACATATGAGCGCTAAGTCATCTAATGGCTCATCATCGTCGCTACTCTCTTCTGATGATTCTAAATCTTCAGGTGCAGATTCTGGTTCTGATTTCGCTAGCAAACCTTGTTGACGAAGGTTGCTCCTGAATTGGTTTCTATCCAAGTAATCCTGCCTTGAGGGCTTGGATACGTTTGGATAAGGGCAATTTACCTGGTAGTGTCCTGGTTTCCTGTTGTAACAAAGATTAGTTTTCATCTTTTGTTCATTTGTTAACCTTGCAATGTGTGGTTTTGAGACCACTGGAGCTGAGAGATTTTGAGTAGACGCTTGGTAGTGAACAGGCGCTTGAGGTGAAGGAACAGAATACTGAGGCGCTTGAATCTGTTGTTGCATCGGAGAAGGCGCTTGATATGAACTTTGTCCTTGATTTTTGAAACCTTTTCCTTTCTTTTCATATCATAAGAACTTTCTGAATGTATTCAGCAAAGCTAATTCCTCTTCTTCATTGATATCTAAATTCTTTCCTTTATTGCTCGATTTGCCTTTGATTGATGCTATAAGCGCTCCAGATTCAATCACTGGACTATTCACAACATCACTAGCAGAATTCAACTCGAACTCAAATGCTTTGAGCTCTGAAAAGGCGTCTTCTGGAGTTAGGAGATCCAGCATATTTGATTCTCTCATAGCAGTTGTCTTCATCAAGAATTTACTTGGTAAACTTCTAAAGATCTTAACCACCATTTCTCGATTCTGCAAATCCATTCCCAACGATGTAAGTTCTGTAACTAGAGCTGTAAATCTTATATCTAATTGCTCTAAAGTTTCATTGGGTAGCATCTTAAATCCGTTAAACTTTTCCTTGGCAATGGAAAGTTTGTTTTCTTTGATCTGAGCTGAACCACCACAAATTGTAGCCAACTTATCCCATATTTCTTTAGTGGTTTTGCAAGACTTGATCTTGTTGAATAAGTTGTCATTATCACCAATAGCCGTATAGAGAGCGTTACGACCAACATTGTCCAAATTAGCTCTTCGACGCTCATCTGGAGACCATTCTTGTTTCGATTTTTCAACGTAATCATCGGGAGTGTCTTCCCTGGCTCCAGGCGCTCTTGTGATAAATTTATATATTTTGATTGGCCTATCTGAAATAATATCACACATGTCATCATCACATGAACAGAGATATGTAAATGCTTTGACTTTCCATGTGTCAAAATTTGACTCAGTCAGTTTGGGAACTTTAGCAAATGCCATGTTTAAAATCTAAAGCAACTAAGATGAAAAAGTGTTGGTCCCGAGTGGCATACGAAAGGGTCTAGAAGGGGGGGTTGAATAGACCCTGAAGTCTTTTTCGACTTCACAAAACTTTTCGTATCAATTTTGAAATATTTGAACGCTTGAGAAAAGATAACTTAGATTTAATGATTTCAACGATTACCAAAGTAGGGTAACGTTTCAATCACTTCATCAGGGTTAGCACAGCGAAAATGTTTTTATAGCTTAGCGTTCATTTTAACCAATTAGTCGCTTTGCAATTTTACTTGTCTTTTTCAGAATAATATGAAGTGAATAATATAAGACAATAAAATACATGACACAATAATTTGTAAGGTTCGTTGGGTGGTGTAATCCCAACTACGTCCTTCTTCTCCTTTTCACTCGGAGGAAATCCACTAAAATGATTCTCAAAGAATCACACAGAATCTTCTACAAATTAGGGAGAGAGGTGAAGACGATCTCGAGCTCCTTGATCACACAGATTTCAGCTCCAATAAAGATCTTCTCCAAGATGGCCTTGAGCTCCTTGATCACACAGACTTCAGCTCCAATAAAGACCTTTCTTCAACAAGCTTCTCTTACTCAAAAATACTGCTTGTGGAAGTCAACAATCTTTCTCACTCAGATGAAAGGTGTTGAGGGTTTATTGTAACAGGTTTGTTTGATGTTGGGAAGTTCAAACAACTTGGGATATCTCAATAATAATGTGGGGTTCTTCTTGGAAGATGTTTGAGATATCGGGTGACTGTCTGGAATATATTTGAGAAGCTTGAAGGATTTTGGCTATGGGGTTTGCAAGCTTTTCTCTCAAATTATTTCTCAGCTCTCTTTCACATTTACGCCTTTTTTTTTTTACGCATTTTTTTTTCACAGAGATAGCTGAAGGGTACTATTTATAGAGAATTTTGGGATTTGTCCGTTGGACACAAGTCAGGCGCGTGTCTCTCACACAGAGCTTCAAATAGTCCCTTTTCTGACATTCCTTAATTTCTGCTGATTCCTATTGGACAGGAGCAGGTTTAAATTCTGAAAAGCTGACAGTCTAGTCAACAAAGGTGGCTTGTCCACAAGTCATACTGTCTTGTTTGCTTTTAATGCACTTATCAAGCATTTAATGCATTTTGAATTTATTTCCCGTTGGAAATAATATCCGTTGGTGATTGCATTTCAGTCTTTGATAACTTGGGTTTTATCTTCAGGAAAATCTGAACGCTGTTCGCTTGAATAGTGATCGCTTGAACAGTAATACTATTCACTTGAATAGTGGTCGCTTGAATAGTAAGCGTTTGAATAGTGAGCGCTTGAATAGTGGGCGCTTGAATAATGGGCGCTTGAATAGTAGGCGCTTGAATAGTGGGCGCTTGAATAGTAGGCGCTTGAATAGTGGGCGCTTGAATAGTGGGCGCTTGAATAGTGGGCGCTTGAATAGTAGGCGCTTGAATAGTGGGCGCTTGAATAGTAAGCGCTTGAATAGTGGGCGCTTGAACAGTAACACTATTCTGAAGATGCTTGACTACTGTTCACTTGAATAGTAGCGCTTGAACAGATTCCTGAAATAATTCCTTAGCGTTTGACAGACGCTCAAAGCAAATCTTTATCTTCTCTTGACTTCAGACGTTGATCTTCAACTTCATCCTTGATAGACTCACTCAGAATTCTATCAGTGACTTGGTATTAAATACTTAGTCTAAAATCTATAAAGATAAAAATTACAAGCCTAACAAACTAACAAACTTTCAAATGCTTATACAAGTTTTCTATGAAAGTATAAACTTACATTCTTTTGGGGTCTAACATGAAATCCTATCTTGTCATCATCAAAACATCTAACATGAAATTCCTAACAATTTCCCCCTTTTTGATGATGTCAAGACCTTAACTCTTATAACTCTTTTATAGTTTAAGAATTCAAAGAAAAGCCCAAAATAAAATAAGTTAGCGTTTGGAAAGTTAGATAAATTAGCTAATGTTAGATTAGCTTCAACAAGATGTTTCAGCAATAAATCATTCATTCATATATATAGAATTGAAAACGTATATGATTTATACTGAAACAATGATTACCTTCTTTTTCTTTCCCTTTCTTTCTTTTTTTAAAAAGCTTTTCTTTCTCTTCTTTTTAGAAAGCTTTTTCTTTCTCTTTCTTCCTTTTCAAAAAGGCGTTTTCCTTTTGGTCTCCTTAAACTGCTTTTCTTTCTCTTCTTCCCCCTTCTTGGCATCATCAAGGGAAGGCTGCAGTTCAAGTGATACATACTAGAAGAGGAGGACCAGTTGGTGTGGGGAAAAACTCGGCCACTTCTATCGACCGTTCAGCGTCCATAGTCACATCCACGTCTAGACGAACAGTGAAAGAAAAATAATATCTTCTAGTGAATTCCACAGTCACATCCACGTCTGGACGGACAGTGAAAAAATTTTCTAGAGATTTCCACCACCATTGATACCACTTGGTGGTAAATCAACAACCAACTATGTTTGGCCTCTAGTTCTCTCGTAATTATTAATTTATATATATATATATATGTATATTTTAAATTATGCATGAATTTTATAAAAGTTTATATTAAGTGTTAAAGGGAATATGTTCAACGCTTAACATATACTACTTGTTAAAATGATATCACTTGTTGTAAGATTTATGTTGACGCTTGAAATTAAATCTTTTTATGTTTGAGCGTCCAACATATCATGCACAAATAACGATAAGCGTTGATGACCGATGCATATGAAAACATTTTTTTTTTTTTTTTTTATCATTGACGCTTATACATATGTACAAGTACAATTTTAAGGTTCCCCCTAAATTTGATAACTTGTAACAATTTTGAAAACGCTTTTAGACAAAATAATAAAGTGAATTCCCCCTACATTATATGTCTAATGAAAATATGATGCATAATGATTAAGCGTTTAAATCATTCATACCTCGTCTTGGAATGAAGAACAGGATTTTCTCTTTTCATATCTTAGAAATTTCTTGAATTTCTTGACCAATAAGTTCATTTCCTTTTCTTCACTCGATTCTGTCGCTTCCGCCTCACTGACTGATTTTCCCTTGTTTTTAATGTTGGCGCTTAAAGCTCCGGATTCAGTCACTGAAGTCGACTTGTCGTTGATTGCACCCAATTCGAATTCAAAAGTCCTTAGCTCCGAAAACACATGCTCTGGAGTTAGAATCTCCAACATCTGTGATTCTCTCATAGCAGTTGTCTTCATCAAAAATCTACTGGGAAGACTTCTGAATATCTTGTTGACCATTTCCTTGTTGGTCAATTCCATGCCTAGTGACGCTAACTCTGTAATGAGCGAAGTGAATCTCGCGTCTAATTGTTCTAGCGTCTCATTGGGCTGCATCTTAAAACCATTAAATCTTTCCTTGGCAATAGAAAGCTTGTTTTCCTTAATTTGTGCTGAGCCACCACATATTATAGCCAACTTATCCCATATTTCCTTAGTCGTTTTACAAGACTTAACTTTGTTGAATAAGTTGTCATTGTCACCAATGGCTGTATATAGAGCGTTCCTCCCAACATTGTCCAAATTAGTTCTTCGGCGCTCATCTGGGGGCCATTCATGTTTAGGTTTCGCTACATAATCGCCAGGTGTTGCTTCTGTAGCTCCAGGCGCTCTAGTGATGACTTTGAGAATTTGAATCGGACCATCTGAAATAATATCACACATTTCATCATTACACGAACACAAATAAGTAAACGCTTTGACCTTCCATGAGTCATAATTTGACTCGGTCAACTTAGGAACTCTAGCAAATGCCATGGAAAAAAGAATTTAAAGCAACTAAATTTTTTTTTTTTTTTTTTTTTTTTTTTTTAAAAAAAAGAAAGGATCTGAACAAGCAGTTACGCTTGGAAACGCTTAGGTTTCAACTTCAACCGCTCTGATACCACTTGTTGGTCCCGAGTGGCATACGAAAGGGTCTAGAAGGGGGGGTTGAATAGACCCTGAAGTCTTTTTCGACTTCACAAAACTTTTCGTATCAATTTTGAAATATTTGAACGCTTGAGAAAAGATAACTTAGATTTAATGATTTCAACGATTACCAAAGTAGGGTAACGTTTCAATCACTTCATCAGGGTTAGCACAGCGAAAATGTTTTTATAGCTTAGCGTTCATTTTAACCAATTAGTCGCTTTGCAATTTTACTTGTCTTTTTCAGAATAATATGAAGTGAATAATATAAGACAATAAAATACATGACACAATAATTTGTAAGGTTCGTTGGGTGGTGTAATCCCAACTACGTCCTTCTTCTCCTTTTCACTCGGAGGAAATCCACTAAAATGATTCTCAAAGAATCACACAGAATCTTCTACAAATTAGGGAGAGAGGTGAAGACGATCTCGAGCTCCTTGATCACACAGATTTCAGCTCCAATAAAGATCTTCTCCAAGATGGCCTTGAGCTCCTTGATCACACAGACTTCAGCTCCAATAAAGACCTTTCTTCAACAAGCTTCTCTTACTCAAAAATACTGCTTGTGGAAGTCAACAATCTTTCTCACTCAGATGAAAGGTGTTGAGGGTTTATTGTAACAGGTTTGTTTGATGTTGGGAAGTTCAAACAACTTGGGATATCTCAATAATAATGTGGGGTTCTTCTTGGAAGATGTTTGAGATATCGGGTGACTGTCTGGAATATATTTGAGAAGCTTGAAGGATTTTGGCTATGGGGTTTGCAAGCTTTTCTCTCAAATTATTTCTCAGCTCTCTTTCACATTTACGCCTTTTTTTTTTTTACGCATTTTTTTTTCACAGAGATAGCTGAAGGGTACTATTTATAGAGAATTTTGGGATTTGTCCGTTGGACACAAGTCAGGCGCGTGTCTCTCACACAGAGCTTCAAATAGTCCCTTTTCTGACATTCCTTAATTTCTGCTGATTCCTATTGGACAGGAGCAGGTTTAAATTCTGAAAAGCTGACAGTCTAGTCAACAAAGGTGGCTTGTCCACAAGTCATACTGTCTTGTTTGCTTTTAATGCACTTATCAAGCATTTAATGCATTTTGAATTTATTTCCCGTTGGAAATAATATCCGTTGGTGATTGCATTTCAGTCTTTGATAACTTGGGTTTTATCTTCAGGAAAATCTGAACGCTGTTCGCTTGAATAGTGATCGCTTGAACAGTAATACTATTCACTTGAATAGTGGTCGCTTGAATAGTAAGCGTTTGAATAGTGAGCGCTTGAATAGTGGGCGCTTGAATAATGGGCGCTTGAATAGTAGGCGCTTGAATAGTGGGCGCTTGAATAGTGGGCGCTTGAATAGTGGGCGCTTGAATAGTGGGCGCTTGAATAGTGGGCGCTTGAATAGTAAGCGCTTGAATAGTGGGCGCTTGAACAGTAACACTATTCTGAAGATGCTTGACTACTGTTCACTTGAATAGTAGCGCTTGAACAGATTCCTGAAATAATTCCTTAGCGTTTGACAGACGCTCAAAGCAAATCTTTATCTTCTCTTGACTTCAGACGTTGATCTTCAACTTCATCCTTGATAGACTCACTCAGAATTCTATCAGTGACTTGGTATTAAATACTTAGTCTAAAATCTATAAAGATAAAAATTACAAGCCTAACAAACTAACAAACTTTCAAATGCTTATACAAGTTTTCTATGAAAGTATAAACTTACATTCTTTTGGGGTCTAACATGAAATCCTATCTTGTCATCATCAAAACATCTAACATGAAATTCCTAACAAAAAGGATCTAAACAAGCAGTTATGCTTGGAAATTTTAAAATTTTAACTTTTACCGCTCTGATACCACTTGTTGGTCCCAAGTGGCATACGAAAGGGTCTAAAGGGGGGGTTGAATAGACCCTGAAGTCTTTTTCAACTTCAAAAGATTCGTATTAAAAGGATTTTGGACGCTTGAAAAGTAGACGCTTGAAGTGTCTAATACTTAACTTAAGCGTTCACTTAAAATATAGGCGCTTTGGTGAAGCGTCTAACGAAGACTGTTTTTAGAAAGTTAACTTAGATTTCAAGACTTAAATACTACAACCAAATAGGTTTGAGCGTTCACTTCTTTGATCAGTGTTAACACAGCGGAATGATTTTTGGAGTCTTCTCTTTTAAAGCTTTAGCGTCACAGAAAGTGTATTTAGTTGCTTAGCGTTTGATTAAGTTTTACTTTATCAAATTATGATATGACAATATGAATGCTGAAAGTAAAGTAAAGAACAATATTTGTAAGGTTCGTTGGGTGGTGTAATCCCAACTACGTCCTTCTTCTCCACAAACACTTGGAGGCAATCCACTAAAATGATTCTCAAAGAATCACACAGAATCTTCTACAAATTAGGGAGAGATGGATGTCGATGACTTAAGCTCCTTAATCACACAGATTTTTGCTCCAAATCACTTCAATCCCCTTGCTTCTTTCACCCAGAAATATGGCAAGTATCCAACTTCGACTTCACAAAGATCACGAGGCTTGGATAGGGGTTTTTCTAAACGGTTTGTTTCACACAACTAGGAATATCTCAGTAGTAATGTGGGTTTCTCTGAAAAGAGTGTTTGAGATATTGGTTGACTGTCTCAGGATTTGAAGAAAAGCAGAGAGAATATTTTCTTGAAAGTTTTGGCTTTTCTGAGATTGTAAGGAATGAGACTTCAATGCAACAGCAATTCGACTTGATAATTGTTCTCTGTATTTGGCTTGTTGTTGAAGTCCTATTTATAGGCATTCTTGGAAAAAGTGTCTGTTTGACACATGCATCAGCGCGTGTCTCTCACTTTCGCGAGTGAACAATTTTTTGTCCTTTTTCTTGAAAATCTGCTGCACAAAAGTTGGTGCTGCAGTCTTTGAATAGTTGACAGTCCAATAGGGTGGCTTTTCCGTACGTCTGAGAGTGCTTATCACATTTAATGCTCTTATGAGCATTTAATGCATTTGAATTAAATACCCGTTGGCATTTAATGCTTTGAGAATATTTGCATTAAAACTCCTTCTGGACTTAGAGATAAATTCAGGTGAAATTAGTCATTGATAGACGCTTATTCAACCTTGAATCACTTCTATCCTATAGGGTGACGCTTGGTGTAGCAGGTCATTCTAGACGCTTGGAATCTTCATCTTTATTCAGACTTCAGGCGCTTGAGTCTTCAAACTTTACTTCTGATAAACTCACTCAGAACAAATCAGACGCTCAGTCTAAGACAACTTAACCTAACAATCTAGAATAAAAATAAAACAAAGCCTATTACAAATCTAACGCTTCAAAGCTGAAAAACAAACTTACATATTTTGGGGTCTAACAAAAGGTCCTATTTGTCATCATCAAAACATCTAACATGAAATTCCTAACATGGACCATTTGGAAAAATGGCTCATGGTGGTTTCCTTTACTTTGTCACATTCACTGATGAACATTCTAGGTATGGTCTGGTGTACTTGATAAAGCATAAGTCTGAATCTTTTGACAAATTCAAGGAATTCAAAGCTTTAGTGGAAAATCAAACTGGACAACATATAAAAGCTCTTCGATCTGACCGAAGAGGAGATTATATGAGTGCGGCGTTTGATGAATACCTCAAAGAGAATGGCATACTATTACAGCTCCCACCTCCAGCGACACCACAGTTGAATGGAGTAGCCGAACGAAGGAATTGAACTTTGTTGGACATGGTTCGTTCCATGCTCAGCTACAATGACTTACCCATTTCACTGTGGGGTCATGCGCTCCTTACAGATGTACACATTTTAAATAGATGTCCGTCAAAGTCCGTTCCTAAGACACCATATGAGATATGGAGAAATAGGAAACCAAGTCTTAATCACATTAGGATTTGGGGATGTCCTGCTTATGTCAAATTAGAGGCTAGGTCCTTAAAAGGGCATTTCGTTGGTTATTCTGAGGATTCCATGGGATATCTCTTTTACCTACACGATGATCAAAGGATCATTGTAGCTTTACAAGCTCACTTTCTTGAAGATGAGTTCATCAAGAAGGTGGAGCAGGTAGAAGAATTATTCTTGAAGAACAAGACAAAACTCCGGTGGATACATCTACATAGGAAGTAAGAACCAAACCTTCTGTATCACAACCACAACCGCAAAGATCAATTAAGGTACCTCAACCACCTGAGAGGTACGGATATCTACTGCAGAGAGAGACGAACCTCTTTTCTGTATTAGAAAAGGGTCAAGGAGATGATCCCTCCACCTATGATCAAGCGATGGTGGATATGGATGCCGCGAGTGAAGCTATGCAAACAGAAATAGACTCGATGCATTCAAACCAAGTCTGGACACTTGTAGATCGGCCGGATGGTATTGTACCAGTCGAGTGTAAATGGATTTACATGAAAAAGATTGGTATTGATGACAAGGTTGACACCTACAAAGCCAGGCTAGTGACAAAGGGGTCTAGTCAAAAAGAAGGAATTGACTATCAAGAAACCTTTTCGCCAGTAGCCATGATCAAGTCTATAAGAATTCTACTTGTAATAGCAGCTCACCTAGATTATGAGATATGGCAAATGGATGTCAAAACTACTTTTCTGAATGGATTCCTAGAAGAGGATATCTATATGGAACAGCCTAAAGGTTTTGTATCCGAAGAAGGTATCCATAAGGTGTGCAAACATGAAAGGTCCATTTATGGACTCAAACAAGCATCTCGTAGCTGGAATCTACGATTTGATGAAGCAGTCAAAGGATTTGACTTCATCAAAAACGAAGATGAGCCATGTGTTTATAAGAAGGTTAGTGGGAGCAAGATATCATTCCTTGTGCTATATATATATGACATATTGCTGATAGGAAATGATATAGGAATGCTCACCACTGTTAAGAAGTGGCTTTCGAGTACTTTCTCCATGAAAGACTTCAGAGAAGCTACATACATTCTAGGCATTCGAATCTATAGAGATTGAGAAAAAATAATGATAGGGCTCTCTGAAGCCCTTTACTTAGAAAAGGTCCTAAAGAGATTTATGATGGAAGATTCTAAGAAAGGGTTCGTGCCAATGAGTCACGGAATAAAACTCTCAAATACTATGTGTCCTCAAAGTGAGGAAGATAGAGAAGAAATGAGCATTATTCCCTACGCATCAGTAGTGGGTAGCCTGATGTACGCAATGTTGTGTACTCGACCTGACATTGCTTATGCAGTAAGCGTTGTTAGTCAATTTCAAGCAAACTCAGGCAAGGAACACTGGACAACTGTGAAAAAATATACTGAAGTATCTGAAAAGAACTAAGGATAAGATTCTCATCTATGGGAGTGATGACCTAAGAGTGGATGGATACGCCGACTCAGATTTCCAATCGGATGTCGATGATCAAAAATCCACATCGGGGTTCATATTCACCCTCAATGGTGTAGCAGTGTTTTGGAAAAGTTTCAAGCAAAGCACAATCACAGATTCCACCACAGAAGCTGAATACAAAGGCAGCCAAAGAGGTTTTTTGGCTAAAGAAGTTTCTTGAAGAACTTCAAGTGGTTCCAAGCACGGAGCTCCTGTTGCCACTTTATTGTGACAACAATGGAGCAATAGAGCGGGTAAAGGAACCCAGGTTTCACAATAAGTCCAAACACATTGAGCGAAGATATCATGTCATAAGAGAGATCGTTTCCAGAGGAGACATATCTGTTCAGAAAATAGACTCAGCAGACAACGTCGCTGACTCATTGACCAAGCCATTGGCACAGGCGGTGTTAGACAAACATCTTGAAAAGATGGGTATCAAATACCATAGAAAATGGCATTGAGTGCAAGTGGGAGATTGTTAAAGTTATGCCCTCAAATGCCATAAGAGGATAGAATTATAGGGCATTAGTTTGTAGCTAAACATTCTTGTGTTAATAAAACGCATTTGATGTTGTTTCTTATAGGCATTTGTAAGGTTTAAATAAACAACAATTAGTCCTTGATATTACGTTCTACTCCCTATGGGTTAGGGAGATTGGCACTAGAAGTGTTTGATCTTTATTATCTAAATTGGTTCGCAAGTCGAAGAGAGTATTGATTGGACATCATTACTGGATATAGACTTGTATGATGTAATTTTTGACATGGGAATGCCAGTCGAACACTATAAGTATGATAGTGGGAACTTCTATCATAGACACATCAGTTATGTCACATAGGTTTTCACTCAATGACAGTCAATGACAAAACTGATAAGTTATGATAGGTACACGTGAACCTTAGACCTGAGTAAGCACGTTGAAGATGTGTTTGTGATATCAAGTCTGTCATTAGAGTAGTTAGATCCATTTCACTCATTGGTGGGGTCGACCTCGAAGTGCGTCTTGATGGGCAAGTAGCAAACTTAACTAATTAGCAATATGGGATTTATTCTCTCATAAGTGAATGGGTAAAATATCCTATGTCATCATGAATTAGTGAGGTCAAAGACTTTGGCCAAAGCATTAGAGATACTTATGTTGGACATGAAAGTATATTCAGTGAACTCGATTCATTATGAGCTGAGCATATAATCAAGTCCAGTGAGTTTGACTGAACCATGACTCTCACTTGACTGGGATATATGAATAAAGGGTTTATACTCGTACGGTATTCACAGCGTGAAAGGTTTGGAATGATTCTATACATTCGATCTCAATTAGGCTACGATGTGGACCATGTGACTAGCTAGGTGGTATCCACATCCTTTTGGTTTCCTCCCAATTGCGTTTTGAGACGAATCTAAAGAGCCGCTCTTAAAAGAATTGTAAAGTAAAACTCATGGAATAAAACTTGAGAGAAATCTTTCGGTATTTGATATCGTGATTATTTAATTGATCATTAGATGATCTTATTAATTAAGCAAATAAGTTAATGAGTTAATTAATTTCCTAGTGAAATTAATTATGGAATTAACATGTGTAAGTTAGTTATTTAATTGATATATTTATTGGATAAATTATATTAATTTAATAATTAATTAAACAAATACACAAATTGGACTAAGCCCGAGGGCATTAAAAACGCCCAAGTTGGGCGTCCATATGGACACCCGGGGCCTTTAGTTACTTAGGTTAATTATTCTAGTTGTAATAAAAATATACTACATAGTGAATAATTAAACTGTAGCCTCACTTGTAATTTTCTCTCCAAGTTAAAACTCTCCACCTCTCTCTCCTCTCTCTAGCTATCCAAGAGGAGAAGAAAAGAAGGGATTTTTGCTTTCGGTTCCGGCGTGGTGATTTAGAGGCAGTGACGTTATTGCTGCTCCAAAAGAATCAAGTTGCTGGTTCAAAAATTTTAATTACACAAAAAAGGTACATATTTCTCAACATGATTTAAATATGTGAAATCAAAGATGAATCCACAGTGGGTATTTTATTTCCGCTGCGTTTTTATGTACAAAACCCAACGGTGGACAACGCTCAACTCCAAGCCGTCAACACCCCCCTACGGGATTCACGGGAGAGACTGTGGAAGCAATGGAAAAGGTGTCACTCCCCATATCTCTGGGCACATCTCCTGCCCGCGCTACCAAGATGGTTAAGTTCCTGGTGGTTAAAGCCCCTTCTACTTATTATGTCATTAAGGAGGCTGAGCTTAAATTTGTTTCAAGCTGTCATTTCCACCTATCATATGAAGGTCAAGTTTCCCACCTGCGTGGGAAAGGGGGAAGCCATTGGAAATGTAAAGTTGGCGAGGGAATGTTACGCCAATACCTAGAAGCCTAAGAGAAAGCATGGCGACACTGCTCACAGCGATAAGGGAAAGCAAATTGCCATCAACCTCATCTTGATGGAGGGAACTAACTTGGGGGGCAAGATGCAATCAGCCAATACTTGGCCAAAATTCCAGGAAGCAGGGGCCGATGCTAAAAATGAGGACTCTGACGCAATGGCGCCAAGGGAGGCAATGGGCTCACCAGAGCTAGAGTGAAAACATTCCCTAATCTTGACAAAGTACTAGGCCTCATAAGGCCTTAGTAGGTAGAAAAAAAATTTATCTTATTTCCTACATTACTATCAAAACAATCTCGAGTTGGCCACGAGCCAAGCATTGGTTAGGGGCGCTCACCAGAGTCCCCTACATTTCTACTTAATTTTTGAGGAGCCTATGTGCCCCCCCAATACATTCTCATTTTGAGGTGCCTACGCGCACCCCTTTTGAATTATCGTTTTGAGCTGCCTATGTGGACCCCCTTTACATTTAGTATTGATGCTTGAATACTTTACATTTTACGTTATCTATTTGTTTAGTGCCTTTCAACACCTTTCTCCGTATAATGCGGTATATGTTAGTTTTGTTAGACATCAAGAATGTTTATTTCTTTAACGAGTGGTTGTTCTGACAGCACCAAAATAACAAAAGAATACTCCTCGGAATCAAGATTTCCGACCGAAGCTATCAAAAAACCTAAATCCCCCTATTTGAGGCTAACATAAGTGGCGCAACGAATTCCCCCTGAACCCTTGAGAGCTCGGTTAAGGCTAGCCCACCTTATAACCCTTCCAGCAGTACCTAGAGGAAATGAGGTTTAAAAAAATAACCCCCCTCCCACATGGACCCTGGACCGAGATCATACCAATATGGCTAGTGTGATAATACACCTCATGCCACAAATAAATTATACCTATGGCTATTCAAGCCTCTTAAAATTCAAAAATTCCTAAGGTATGGGTGGCACTAAAATTTTGAACGCCACCACGTCTTGAGGTTAAAAATAACAAAAATCTACAAAACTATGAGCCTCAAGGCCTCATGCCACAAAAGTCACAAGGGTGATGCTCGAAACATAGGTCGAAGTGTTCTCGCTATTAGCAAAACACTATATGTGACTTGAAAAAGGTTCAACTCCTAGGGGTCAAAGGAACACCACTTTGTAACTTACTCCTCAATATATTTTACATATTAAGGAGTAGGGGGCAAGAAGTGGCTAATATTTCAAAAAAAAGGTCAAAGATAGCTCAAAACAAAGGCCAAAGATAGCGGATATTTCAAAGTTGAGGCCAAACGTTTTGAGTACTTAAAAAGCAAATTACTAAGTAAAGCTCAAATGTAGCAAAAGTACCCAAGGGACAATCACCGCTAGCGCTCATTAAATCTTGCCAACGTGGTAGTAAAATAGCTAAGTACCTAAACTAGTGCTCATGAAGCTGCAAAGTACTAAGGCAAAATAGAAGAATAAATGATCTAGCACCCATAAAATCATGCCAGTGGCACACTTAGATAGCCAATGGGTGAAAAGAGATAGTCAAATATCAAACAAAATCCAAAAGACTACAATGCAAGAGTGAAAATAACTCACATATGGGCACACCAAAAATAATTCTTATGAATAGCAAAGCGAAGACTAGAATAAAGATAGTTCAAAAAAAGTTATGAGGGCGACCATCCACAACTAGCGGTACCGCCCCTCGCATAGGCTTCCCCGTCACGGGTGTCGGGGACGTTCTCATACACCAATGTGAAGTCATCGCCAGGGTACCGACTGCTCTCCCGAAGGGTCCTACTGCACTTGCGAACCGTCTTTGTCTTGAAACCCCGAGCGATGCCATATGCTCGCTTGTTGCACTCCTCAATGAAGGCAGCGGTTTTGTGAAATTTATCGACTGCCGACTGTCAGGCATCGCTCAAAGTCTTTTTCCTGACATCTGAGCTAAGGAAGCAGCTACCACTAGACTTCTCCATCTCAAGCTTCTTCTTGGCCACCTTAAAGTTTTTCTTCCAATCGTCAACCTTGTTCTCCAAAGAAACGTGAAAGAAGCTTCTGATTCTGCTGGACATTTTCTCAATGCTCCTTCTCCACTTCCTCACACCTAAGTCGAAGGCAGTGTGATAGTTAGACCGACTGGCAAAGACAAAAAATTGGGTAAAAAACTCAGATGCATGAATAGGTGGCCTCTAAATAATGGCAATAACATGTGTAAATGCTTACAAGGTCGGCTCTAGTGCAAATCTCCTAGTCGAGGCGCTCGAGTCAAAGTGATGATAAGCGGGTAGAGTCGTAATATGTCACCACCACCCTCATCAACGACCGCAGAGTCATAGTATCAGTGGTATCCCAAAAAGAGCTAATGTTGGGGTCCAAGTTCATCCCAAAGTTAAACAGACATGTGCCAAGGCCGGAGGAACTAGAGCTCCCCGGGGAAGAAGTGCGAGCATGCTTCGCCGGTAGAGCTGGTGGAGGCAAAGAACATGAGGGCACATGACCCCCTGAGATGGCATGTTCCCCTTGAGGGGCTGCTCTTTTACCACGGCTGGTTCTAGGAGAAGAGTGGATGGAACCCCCATAGATGTTTTCACTATCCTCTCGATCCAACACCACAGTGCCCTGAGGGCTAGCGGGGGCGACCAACTTAGGGCCCTGGGCACCCCTAGAAGCTAAACCCGACATCATGGAATCAAAGTCCAGTGTGCAGGGCACCTGCTCAAGTGGGGCAAAATCCAAGGGTGTAACAACCCTAGTCACGCTCTTCAGGGCGAGGCATGGGAGCGCTGATGGATCGACCCCATTACCATGGCTGAGAGAGGCATGAGGAGTCACAGGGGCAGTAGAGCTCACTTTGCCACCCGTAATCACCCTATCTCGTAAAAAAATAAAGTGTTAGTATGAAAAAGCATAAGGCCAAACCACGCTTAAGAGCTACAACATGAGATAAGAGAAAGTTAAAAGCACAAGTATACCATGAGTATATAAGCAGCTAACATCGAACCTATGGTCAAATAAACCTGTTTTGCTAAAAAGAGCTCTAAGTTGTTTTTGAGCACGGGTGACCTTGTGAGGGGTAACACCCCCATTCCAACGCAATGCCGTCCTATGCCCAAGTGGTCGATAGGAAAATAAAAGAACTTTGATTTCCAAGTACCCTTTGGACTTGTGTTACCCTCTAAGAACCTAGCGGTCGGTAAAGGTAGAAAATACACGAAAGGTGTGGTAGAGCACATCTTAACCGCAAACAAAGCCTGGAAGGCGTCCAAATTTATCTCGAGGTTTAGCTTGGTAAACCAACTAATGAAACATGTTAGGAAATTTCATGTTAGATGTTTTGATGATGACAAGATGAGATTTTTTGTTAAACCCCAAATACAATGTAAGTTTCTGCTTTGATAGATCTTTGTATAAGCGTTTGAAAGTATGTAATTTTTTTTAGGCTTGTAATTTTTATCTTTATAGATTTTAGACTAAGTATTAGATACCGAATCGCTAATAGAATTCTAGGTGAGTCTATTAGAGAAGAAGTTGAAGATCAGCGTCTGAAGTCAACTGAAGATGAAGATTTGTTCTTAGCGCCTGTCAAACGCTAAAGGACTATTTCAGGATTTATGAATCATGCGCTCAAATCACTCTAGCGATCCGATGACAAATTCACCTGAATTAAATCCTCAAGTCATGAAGGACTTAAATGCAATCATCCAACGGACATTTATTTCCAACGGGAAATAAATTCAAATGCATTAAATACCTGATAAGAGCATTAAATGTGATAAGCCACTGTGACTTGTGGACAAGCCACCTTTTGACTAGACTGTCAGAACTTCAGAGTTTATAGCTGCTCCCATCCAATCGGTGCCAGCAGATTTTCAGGAATGTCAGACTTTAGGTAAAATCACGCGCTGCGTGAAAGGCACGCTCT
The DNA here is from genome assembly GCA_019426215.1 of Buddleja alternifolia. Lineage (NCBI taxonomy): Eukaryota > Viridiplantae > Streptophyta > Magnoliopsida > Lamiales > Scrophulariaceae > Buddleja > Buddleja alternifolia. The sequence goes on from CM033406.1 coordinate 10,173,378, forward strand.
CACATATGTCCAACGAACAGATCCTAAGAATTGCCTATAAATAGCTTACCTTCAGCAAACCCTAAAAAAAGTGGTACATAATATTACAAGAGAAATTTACGTACCTGCACAAGAAAAAGCTTAGAAACTCCATAGCTAAAAATCCTTCAAGCTTTTTATCTACATTCCAGATAGTCACAAATTTCTCAAACCTCTTCCAAAGAAGAAACCTAAATTCCTATTGAGATATTCCAAGTTTTTTTATCTTCCCAAAAACAAACAAAACTTTGTGATAAACCTTCAACCTTTCATCTGAGTGAGAAAGAAGTTGAAATCCCCTTACAGGCAGTATTTCTGAGTGAGAGAAGTTTGTAGAAGACGATCTTCATTGGTGCTGAAATCTGTGTGATCAAGGAGCCCGAGATCTTTTTCATCCTTTACTATCTTATAGAAGATTCTGTGTGATTCTTCAAAAATCATCCTAGTAAATTCCTCCAAGTAAAAAAGGAGAAGAAGGACGTAGCTGGGATTGCATCATCCAGTGAACCTTACAATTTCTTGTGTCATTTACTTTATTTACTGTCTTGATTTACATTATATTATATTCTTTGAAAAAGGCAAGCTAATTGCAAAGCGATTAATTAACCAATCGAACGCTAAAAATCATTTCCGCTGTGCTAACCCTGATTAAGCGATCTAGGCATTACCCTACTTTAGTAAATTGCTAAAATCATTAAGTCTAAGTTATCTTTACTGAAGCGTCTGACCCAAGCGCTCAGCTTCTAAGCGTTCAAATCTTTAAAAGTGATACTAAATTTTTGAAGTCTAAAAAGGACTAAAGGGTCTATTCAACCCCCCCCCCCCTCCCCCTTCTAGACCCTTTCGTATGCCACTTGGGACCACCAAGTGGTATCAGACCGGTTAAATTAGAAACCTAAGCATTTCCGAGCGTAACTGCTTGTTCAGATCCATCCTTTTAAAACTTAATCGCTTTAAAATTTCTCTTTAAAACATCTCATTATTTTTTAAAACAAAAGGCCTAAGTTGGTAGAATCAAACTATGATTCTTGGAAACTTAGAACATTCACTTATTTATGCTCTTGCAATAATGAAATGTGTGATGTAATTTCAGATGGCCCCATTAAGATCATGAAAGTAATAACTCGAGCACCTGGAGCTGATGAAGCCACTCCCGATGGATATGTCGAGAAAAACAAGTTAGAATGGACGCCAGATGATAGAAAAAGAGCTAATCTGGATAATGTTGGACGAAGTGCACTTTACTCAAGCAATGTAAGACTTCCAAAAAAATATGGGATAAGTTGGCTATAGTATGTGAAGGTTCAGCACAAATGAAGGAGAATAAGTTCTCCATAGCCATGCAAAGATTCGAGCATTTCAAGATGCAGCCCAATGAGACGCTAGAACAACTGGACTCAAGATTTACTTTGCTCATTACCGAGTTAGCGTCACTAGATAAAGAATTGACCAACAAGGAAATGGTCAATAAGATTTTCAGAAGTCTTCCAAGTAAATACTTGATTAAGACTGTTGCTATGAGATAATCACAGACCTTGGAGACTCTTATTCCAGAACATGTGTTTTCAGAGTTAAAGGCATTTGAATTCGAATTGGGTGAAGTCAGCGACACATCGACTTCAGCGACTGAATCAGGAGCTTTAATCGCTACTACCAAAAGTAAGGGTAAAGCGGTTAGCGAAGTAAAATCAACAGAATCAAATGAAGAAAAGGAAATGGCCTTATTGGTCAAGAAATTCAAGAAATTTTTAAGATATGAAAAGAGAAATCCTATTGGACAAACTTCATTTCAAATCCCTCCCCCTGCTCCAGTGCCTCAGTATCAAGCGCCAGTGTACTCTGCACCTCAACCAGTAGCGCCAGTCCCTTACCAAGCGCCTACAATTCCTACTCTAAATCTCTCAGCGCCAGTCGGATCAAAGCGATTATCCACTGAACAGAAAATGAAAACTAATTTGTGTTATAATTGCAGGAAACCAAGACACTAACAGGTAAATTGCCCTTATCCAAATATGTCTAAGCTCACAAGGCAAGACTATGTGGATAGAAACCAATTCAAGAGCAACCTTCGCCAACAAGGTTTGCTAGCGGAATCTGAACCATTCCCCGCACCTGAAGAGGATTTGGAATCATCAAATGAAAGCAGTGATGATGAGCCTACAAGCGACTTAGCTTTGATCTGTCTCATGGCAAGAGAAGATGAAGCGTCTGACAAATCGCTACCAGAGGTAACCAATGAATTAGCTCATCCTCTTTCTTATGATGAATTACTTGACAAAGTTAATGAATATTATAAAGATTGTCAAGAGGCCGCCAAAATATATCAAAACGATCTCGCTATTATCTCATCACTCACAATAGATAAAGTAACGCTCAAAGCAGAGTTGAAAGTTCAGCAACAATGCATTGAGAAGAACCAATCACTTGAGAGTGAGATTATTTAATTAAAAAGCGATCTTGATATAATAGTCAAGAGAGAAGCTGATCTGATCGCTAGACTTGCCAAATCAGAGCAGCTCATCTCATCATTATCAAAAGCTTCTAGAAAGTTGGATAATGTGACTGAGGTAACTAGACTATATGGTGAAATGACCGGTTTAGGATACAATAAATTCGGTAAACAACCTAATAAATCTATTGTTACGGCAAACAACCAAGGAAAGGGTGTTTTTTTTGTTGAGAAAGGTTCACAAAGTCAAACGTTGAATGAACCAAGCAACAATGGTACGAGGCTAAATGAGAAAGCGAAAGCTGACTCAGACAAGGGTAAGGCTAAAGCAAATGATTCACAAAAAAAGGTTCATCCAAATGCTCAAAAGGCTAAGGATTAACCTAACCACTGTGAATCAAGCGCTAAGCATTCAGCACCAAAAGTGCAACCTAAGCCAGCGCCAAAGAAATACCTACGTCAATATCCAAGACAGTCAAGATCATATTATCGATACTATGATGATTATGATTATGACTATGATTATGACTACTATTATAATCGAGGATATTATTATACACCCAAAAAGCACACACAACACGATGTGAAACCCAAGAAGGCCAGTATTCCCACAATGAAGACTAGGCAAATATGGGTTCCTAAAGTTCTAGTTCAAACCAAAGTTACTAACAAAGAAGGACCCAAGGCAACATGGGTACCTAAGAAGAATTAGAATTATCCTTTAAATGCAGGTCCCTAGAGCCAACACCGATACTTCAGTTTGGTACATTGATAGTGGATCGTCAAGACACATGATGGGTTCCAAAGATCTTCTAGTCAACTATCAAGCTACCAACGGTCCTCAAACTATATTCGGTGATAAATCCAAAGGTAAAACCAAAGGTATAGGTATCATGCATAGGGGGAACATCATGATTAGTGATGTATATTATGTTGAGGGTCTTAAGCATAATTTGTTAAGCATTAGTCAATTTCGTGATAAAGGCTTTGAAGTAAAATTCTCAAGCGACTTCTGCTATGTTACAACGCTAAGACTAAGTCTACTAAATTAATAGAAAAAAGGACAAACAATGTGTATTTAGTATATTGGGATTCTACAATTGATAACAACCCCACATGCTTTGTTGCTAAAAGTCAAAATGAATTGGGTTGGTTATGGCATAGAAAAATGAATCACCTCAATTTTAAGGCAATCTCTCAATTAATATCGCTAAATCTAGTAGAGGGATTACCTAAGGGTTCCTTTAAGAAAATTAGCTTATGTGATGCATGCCAAATGGGTAAACAAGTTAAATCATCTTTTAAAAAGAAACCATGCCTATCTACTTCCAGAGTTCTTGAACTATTGCATCTAGATTTGTTTGGTCCCATCCAAATCATGAGTGTTAGTGGTAAAAAGTACTCGCTAGTAATAGTTGATGATTTCTCTCGCTATACTTAGGTAGAATTCCTAGCAACCAAAGATGAAACTAGTGTCAAGCTCACATCGCTAATTCGTCAATTACAAACTTATAAAGATTTAAAGGTGACAAGAATTAGAAGCGACAGAGGAACTGAATTTACTAACCAATTTGTTGAGAAGTTTTGTATAGACTTTGGAATACTTCATGAGTATTATGCTCCTAGAACGCCTCAACAGAATGGAGTTGCCGAGCGACGGAACAGAACGCTTAAAGAAGCCGCTAGGATGATGTTAGCAGAGTTTAAGCTGCCTCAAAGGTTTTGGGCCGAAGCCATCAATACCGCTTGCTACACTCAGAACTGGTGTATGATCAACAAGCAACATGAGAAGACTCCATATGAGTTTTGGAAGGGATGTAAGCCTAACGTTTTATATTTTCATGTATTTGGTTCAAAATGTTTTATTCATAACAATGGATCCCACAGCTTAAAGACTTTTGAACCTAAAGCGGATGAGGGAATCTTTCTAGGCTATGCCAAGAATAGAAAGAGTTTTCGCATCCTAAATAAAATCAAATCGAAGGTTGAAGAATCCATTCATGTTGTGTTTGATGATGCTAACCAATAACCGAGTAAGGTTAATCCTGATGATGTAGGAATTGAAGGTCTTACCCAACAAGCGTCACAAATCAATCTTGGTGATGATAGTGATGACGAAGATGATGAGATTCGTGTACCTATTCCTAAGGATACTCGTGAGGTTAACAATGGTGATAATGTCAGAATCGCTGATGATCATGAAGAGAATGATCATCAAGAGCAGATTGAAACTGTGAATGATACAGTGACTGCGCAAGAGACAAATGAGAGTCAAGTGATTGACAACCAAGTGTCTCTCAACCCGTTCCAACCAGACCGCAAATGGCATAGAGACCATCCACCAGAGCTAGTAATTGGAGATATGGAAGCACCTATTAGAACTAGGTCAGCTACAATTAATGAGGCCATGTTCGCAAATTTTCTATCTCAAATGGAACCAAAGAAAGTGGATGAAGCACTCTGTGGTTCAAGTTGGGTAGAAGCGATGCAAGAAGAGCTTAACCAATTTGAAAGAAGCAAGGTTTGGACGCTAGTACCAAGACCAACTCACCAAGGAGTTATTGGGACTAGATGGGTTTATAGGAACAAAATGGACGAAGATGGCGTTGTTACAAGAAACAAAGCTAGATTAGTCGCTCAGGGTTATTTTCAAGAAGAGGGTATTGATTTTGATGAGACATATGCCCCAGTAGCCCGTCTTGAAGCGATTAGGATGTTCCTAGCGTTTGCCGCATTTAAAAAGTTCACGGTGTACCAAATGGACGTGAAGAGTGCATTCTTGAATGGTAAACTCCAAGAAGAAGTCTATGTGGAGCAACCTCCAGGATTCATCAACAACCATGGCAAAAGTATGGTCTACAAATTGGATAAGGCAATCTATGGCCTTAAACAAGCACCAAGAGCATGGTATGCCACTCTCTCTCTATCTTTCTTATAGGTAAAGTCTTTTCAAAAGGCAACGTTGATACAACATTATTTAAAATTACCCATAATGAAGATATTCTCTTAGTCCAAATTTATGTTGATGATATTATATTTGGTTCTACTAACGAGCGATTGTGTGAGAAATTTTCAAAAATGATGCAAGAACAATTTGAAATGAGCATGATGGGTGAATTAACTTTCTTCTTAGGATTACAAGTTAAACAACTTCCTAATGGAATATTTATAAACCAAGCTAAGTATACAAGTGATATGATTAAGAAATTTGGTATGAAAAATGCATCATCTTCAAAAATTCCAATGAGCCAAACGCTTAAGTTAGATAAAGATGAAAGTGGGAAGAAAATTGATATCACTAACTATAGAGGTATCATTGGATCACTTCTTTATCTTACCGCCAGTAGACCCGATATTATGTTTTCGGTATGCATGTGTGCACGATTTCAATCTGATCCTAGAGAATCACACTTAAATGCTACCAAGAGAATCCTTAAATACCTAAAAGGCACACAAAATGCGGGCTTATGGTATCCACGGGACTCTCCTTTTGAACTAATTGGTTATTCAGATGCATATTTTGCAGGATGCAAAATAGGTAGAAAAAGTACTAGTGATACATGTCAATTTCTAGGTGATAGACTTGTTTCGTGGCATAGTAAGAAACAACAATCCATAGCGACTTCTACCGCTGAGGCAGAATATGTAGCCACTGGGAGCTGTTGTGCACAAATCCTTTGGATGAGGCAACAACTTAGAGACTATGGAATAATCCTAGGTCCTACCCCAATCCCTTGTGATAACCAAAGCGCTTTAGCTATGACCCAAAATCATGTCCTTCATTCTAGAACCAAACACATTGACATTAGATACCATTTCTTGCGTGACCATGTTCAAAAGAACGATATCTCCATGCAATTCATTGGAACTGACAAACAATTGGCAGATATCTTCACCAAAACACTCAACGAACAATGCTTTCTCCCTTTGAGAAGTGAATTAGGTATGATTGATTTAAACGCTCAAATCATAAGAGCATCATATCTTTATAGGCATAAAATTTAGGGGGAATCCACTTTATGTTTATGTCCAAAGCGTTTATCCAAAATCTAAAATAAGTCATCAATTTTAGGGGGAACTTTAAAATTGTACTTGTCTCAATACATAAAGTGACTGTGATCAAAAATGCCTTTCTAAACAAAAAAAAATAAATTTTGCATTGATCACTAGCGCTTATCTTTATGTATGACAAAGTCAATCTCTAAATGAAAATGTCATTTATTAATTCAAGCGATTGACTTTACCTCAAACTTTACGAAATTAACTTTTGTTCTCAAAAAGACTTAAGCGTTAAAAGGATCCCCACTTTAACGCAGCGGAAGAATAAAATTTAAATCCCAGTGGCTCATCTCTATTTCTCGTATTTAAATTGGGTTTTGAATTCAATTACCGTTCTCGCGTATGTTGAATTCTGAACCAGCTTTGCAATCTCTTCTTGAACAGCAAATCCGTCGTTGTCTCTAAATTGTCACGCCGGAGTCAAAGACAAAAATCTTCTTCTTCTTCTCTTGGGAGACAGCTAGAGAGAGAAAGAGGATGGAGAGTTTTTACTTCGAGAGAAAGTTTGTGTGTTAATTCACTTAGGTTAATTTTCTCTAAGTATTATATTTATACTACAATGAAACAATAACCTAGGCTAAATTACCCCTATGGACGCCCATTTTGTGGCTTCTAAAGCCATCGAGCTTTAATCCTATTATGTTTATTTAATTAATTAAATAATTAATATTATTTATCCAATAAATTAATTAATTAAATAATCAATTCAATCCATGTTAATTTTATAATTAGATTCCTCTGAGGAATTAATTAATTCATAAACATAATTAATTAATAAAATCATCAAATGATTAATTAATTAATCTCGATATCCAATACCAAGCATTCTCTCAAGTCTTTTCCATGATTTTCCTTTTGCACTTCCTTTAAGCGCGACTCTTTAGGTTCGTCTCAAAAGGCAATTGGGAGGAAACCAAAAGAATGTGAGTAACACCTAGTTAATCTCGTGACTCACATCGTATCTCAATTAAGAACGAATGAATAGGATCATTCCAAACCATATACGCTGTGAATACCGTACGAGTATAAACCTTTTATTCTTATATCCCAATCAAGTGAGAGTCATGGTTTTAGTCAAACTCACATGACTTGACCATATGCTTAGCTCATAATGAGTCGAGGTCATTTTATGCTTTGGCCAAAGACTTTTAACCTCACTCATTCATGACTGCATAGGAGATTTAGCTCATTCACTTATGAGAGAATAAATCACATTTTGCTAATCAGTTAAAAATGCTACTTGCCCATCAAGTCGCACTTCGAGGTTCATCCCACCAAAGGGTAATTTGGATCTAACTACTCTAATGACAGAATTGATGTCACAAGTACATCTTCAACTCGATTCCTCAGGTCTAAGGTTCACGCGTACCTATCACAACTTATCAGTTTCACCATTGACTGTGAGTGAGTGAATACCCATGTGATGAAACTAATGCGAGCCGTGTTCGAGCATATTAGTCCAACTTATAAGTCCATGACATAAGTTCCCAATATCATTCCCATAGTGTTTGACTGGCACTTTCTGTGTCGAAACTTATATCATGCACGTCCTTGTTCTGTATTAATGTCCAATCAAATACTTTCTTAGACTTGCGAACTATATTTAGAGAATGAGGATCAAATCCATTTAGTGTCATTCTTCCTATCCCATGGGAAGTAGACGGTTTGCCTTCATTCTCAAGGACTTTACGTTGTTTATTAACACCTTACATTGCCTATAAGAAAACAACAAGATAATGCCTTAAATATAATAAAAGGATATTGTTTAATTACAAGTCAATGCCCTATAAATCTATCCTTTCTATGGCATTTGTGGGCAAACACTCTAACAATCTCCCACTTGCACTCAATGTCAATTGCTATGGTATTTAATACCCATCCTAGCACCGTCTGTGCCAATGGCTTGGTCAATGGATCAGCGACATTGTCATCTAAGGCTATTTTTTGAACAGATATTTCTCCTCATGCAACGATCTCTCTTATGATGTGATATCTCCTCTCGATGTGTTTGGACTTGTTGTGAGCCCTAGGTTCCTTTGCTTGCGCTATTGCTCCAGTGTTGTCACAGTAAAGTGGCAACGAGAGCTTTATGCTAGGAACCACTTGAAGTTCTTCTATGAACTTCCTTATCCAAACAGCCTCTTTAGCTGCCTTAGAGGCAGCTATGTATTCAGCCTCTGTAGTGGAATCCGCGGTTGTGCTTTTCTCGAAACTTTTCCAAGTCACCCCCCCACCATTGAGGGTGAATACGAATCCTGAGGTAGATTTTCGGTCATCGACATCAGATTGAAAATCTGAATCAGTGTATCCGTCCACTCTCAGGCTACCACTCCCATAGTTGAGAATCATATCCTTGGTTCTCTTCAGATATACTTTAGGATATTCTTCACATCTATCCAATGTTCCTTGCCTGGGTTTGCTTGAAAGCGACTAACAATGCTTACTGAATAAGCAATGTCAGATCTAGTACACAACATTGCATACATCAGGCTACCCACTGTTGATGCATAGGGTACAGTGCTCATTTCCTTTCTATCTTCCTCACTTTGAGGACACATAGATTTTGAGAGATGTATCCCATGCCTCATTGGCAGGAACCCTTTCTTAGAATCCTCCATCCTATATCTCTTTAGGACCTTTTCTAAGTAAAGGGCTTGAGAGAGCCATATCATTCTATTTGTTTGATCTCTGTAGATTCGAATCCCTAGAATATATGTTGCCTCTCCCAAGTCTTTCACGGAGAAAGTACTCGAAAGCCACTTCTTTATAGTGGTGAGCATTCCTATATCATTCCCTATAGTAATATGTCATCTACATATAACACAAGGAATGTTATCTTGCTCCCACTAACTTTCTTGTAAACACATGGCTCGTCTTCGTTCTTGATGAAGTCAAATGCTTTGACAGCCTCATCAAAACGTAGATTCCAGCTACGAGACACTTGCTTGAGTCCATAAATAGATCTCTCAAGCTTACACACCTTATGAGTATGCTCCTCGGATATAAAACCTTTAGGCTGTTCCATATAGATGTACTCTTCTAGGAATCCATTTAGGAAAGTAGTTTTGACATCCATTTGCCATATTTCATAGTCTAGGTGTGCGGCTATTGCAAGTAGAATCCTTATTGATTTGATCATAGCCATTGGCGAGAAGGTTTCTTGGTAGTCAATTCCTTCTTTTTTACTATACCCTTTCGCCACTAGCCTGGCTTTGTCGGTGTCAACCTTGCCATCAACTCCAATCTTTCTCTTGTAAATCCATTTGCACCCGATTGGTTTTACCCCCTTCAGGTTGGTCCACAAGTTTCCAGATTTGGTTTCCATGCATCGAATCGATCTCAGTTTACATAGCTTCACGCCATTTAGTAGCATCCACATCCACCATTGCTTGATCAAAAGTGGAGGGATCATCTCCATGATCTTCCTCTAATACAGAATGAATATCCAGCCCCCTCTATACTAGATATTCGTACCTCTCAGGCAGTTGAGGTACTCTACTTAATCTTCGCAGTTGTAATTGTTAGATTGTATGCCCTCAAATGCCATAAAGAGGATAGATTTATAAGGCATTGACTTGTAACTAAACAATATCCTTTTATTATATATAAGGCATTATCTTGTTGTTTTCTTATAGACATTTGTAAGGTGTTAATAAACAACGTCAAGTCCTTGAGAATGAAGGCAAACCTTCTACTTCTAATGGGATAGGAAGAATGGCACTAGAAGGGTTTGATCCTCATTCTCTAAATAGAGTTCACAAGTCTAAGAAAGTATTTCACAGGACATCAATACAGAACAAGGACTTGCATGATATAAGTTTCGACAGAGAAAGTGTCAGTCGAACACTATGGGAATGATAGTGGGAACTTATGTCATGGACGTATAAGTTGGACTAATATGTTTGAACACGGCTCGCATCAGTTTCATCACATCGGTATTCACTCACTCACAGTCAATGATGAAACTGATAAGTTGTGATAGGTACGCGTGAACCTGACCTGAGGAATCGAGTTGAAGATGTGCTTGTGACATCAATTCTGTCATTAGAGTAGTTAGATCCAAATCACCCTTTGGTGGGATCGACCTCGAAGTGCGACTTGATGGACAAGTAGCATTGTTAACTGATTAGCAAAATGGGATTTATTCTCTCATAAGTGAATGAGCTAAATATCCTATGCAATCATGAATGAGTGAGGTCAAAAGTCTTTGGCCAAAGCATAAAATGACCTCGACTCATTATGAGCTAAGCATATGGTCAAGTCATGTGAGTTTGACTAAAATCATGACTCTCACTTAACTGGTATATAAGAATAAAAGGTTTATACTTGTACGGTATTCACAGCGTATATGGTTTGGAATGATCCTATTCATTCGTTCTCAATTGGGATACGATGTGAGCCACGTGACTGGCTAGGTGTTACTCACATCCTTTTGGTTTCCTCCCAATTGCCTTTTGAGACGAACCTAAAGAGTCGCGCTTAAAGGAAGTGCAAAAGGAAAATCATGGAAAAGACTTGAGAGAATTTTTGGTATTGGATATCGAGATTAATTAATTAATCATGAGATGATTTTATTAATTAATTAAGTTTATGAATTAATTAATTCCTTAGAGGAATCTAATTATAAAATTAACATGGATTTAATTGATTATTTAATTAATTAATTTATTGAATAAATAATATTAATTATTTAATTAATTAAATAAGCATAATAGGGCTAAAGCCCGATGGCTTTAGAAGCCATAAAGTGGGCGTCCATATGGGGGTAATTTAGCCTAGGTTATTGTTTCATTGTAGTATAAATATACTACTTAGAGAAAATTAACCTAAGTGAATTAACACACAAAAACTTTCTCTCCAAGTAAAAACTCTTCATCCTCTTTCTCTCTCTAACCATCTCCCAAGAGAAGAAGAAGAAGATTTTCATTTTTTGACTCTGGTGTGGCAATTTAGAGACAGTGATGGATTTGCTGTTCAAGAAGGGATTGCAAAGCTGGTTCACAATTCAACATAAGCGAGAAAGGTAATTGAATTCGAAACCCAATTTAAATACGAGAAATAGAGATGAGCCACTGGAGTTTAAATTTTATTCTTCGACTGCGTTATTTGTTTTTATGCAAATTTTTCCCAACAGTGGTTGTGTTATAGAAGGTTTGGTTCTCACTCCCTGTGTAGATGTATCCACTGGAGTCTCATTTTGTTCTTCTAGAACAATTTTTCTACCCGCTCCTCCTTCTTGAATGAACTCATCTTCAAGAAAGTGGGCTTGTAAAGCTACAATGATCCTTTGATCATCGTGCAGGTAAAAGAGGTATCCCATTGTTTCCTCAGGATATCCAATGAAACGTCCCTTCAAGGATCTGGCCTCCAACTTGTCCACTTTGGTCTTTTTGACATAAGCCGAACATCCCCAAATCTTGATGTGATTAAGACTTGGTTTCCTGTTCCTCCATATCTCATAGGGAGTCATAGGAACGGACTTGGACGGACATCTTTTTAAAATGTGTACAGCTGTTAGCAGCGCATGACCCCACAGTGAAATGGGTAAGTCAGTGTAGCTGAGCATGGAGCGAACCATGTCCAACAAGGTTCGATTCCTTCGCTCTGCTACTCCATTTAAATGTGGTGTCGCAGGAGGTGTGAGCTGTAATACTATACCATTCTCTCTGAGGTATACATCAAACTCGTCGCTCATATATTCTCCTCCTCGATCCGACCGAAGGGTTTTTATATGTTGACCAGTTTGATTTTCCACTAAAGCCTTCAATTCCTAGGACTTTTCAATGGATTCAGACTTATGCCTCATCATGTACACTAGACCATATCTTGAATGGTCATCAGTGAAGGTGATGAAGTAAAGGAAACCTCCTCATGCCATTTCTCCAAATGGACCACAAACATCACTGTGCACTAAGCCTAAGATTTGTGAGGCTCTTTCAAAAGTCACTGTGAAGGGGGATCTAGCCATCTTGCCTTTGAGACAAGATTCACAAGTAGAATAGGGATCCAATCCCAATGGACCGATAAGTCCATCTGTCTCCATTTTGCGAATTTTATGTTCGCCGGCATGGCCTAGTCTAAGATGCCAAATCAATCTTTGGTTTATTCCAAGCCTACTGCGTTTCCTTTGTATAGTATTCACAGAACACTCATTTTGGACATTAAGGTAATATAATCCATTTATTAAAGAAGCAAAGCCTACTAATTTATTAACATAATAAATATTGCATCGTTCATCAATAAAATGGAAAGTATAACCAAGTTTAACTAAAACGGGAATAGAAACAATATTTTTAAACCCATTGGGCAAAACTAAAACATTATCCAGAAATAATATATGTCCAGAATTTAAAAGCAATGAGGTAGATCCAATTTCAGTAGCTGCGACGCTATGCCCGCTGCTTACTTTTATCTTCACCTCATCAGGGCTCAGCTTCTTACTTCTTTCTAGATTTTTTCGCTCATAAGTTAGGACAGTCTCTTCTCCAGTGGCCTAGCTCACCGCAGCATAAGCATCTGTCCTGATTTCTAGCCCTCTTATTTCTCTTTCGGTGTGCTTTGTTGCAAGTCGTGCTGGATGCCCCTTCCTCTAAATGGTCATTATTATTCCTTCTTCCATCCAATGGATTAGGAAAAGTAATTTCCATTAGGTTGTTCCATTTGTCCGCCTTTATTTGTTTCTGAGCAACTTTGAGTTTTTTTAATAGCCCAGTTAAAGAACCCTCAATGTCATTCATGTCAAAGTTTATGACAAAGTAATAGAACGAATCGGGGAGTGATTGTAGGATGAGATCAACTTGGAGATGTAGGTCCATGTAGAAGTTTAAAATTTAAGTTTTTCTATCATGGTCATTATTTTGAAAATGTGTTCTCGAACATCCTCTCCTTCAGTCATTTTAGTTTGGAAGAGATCCCTTGAAATGAAATATCTAGCGATCCTACCGCACTCTCCGAACAGCTCATCCAGATGCAAGATATTGTCTCTTGCATTATCCATCGTATCATGAGACCTTTGCAACTCTATGCACATCAAGCTTATGTACACCCTTGCTCTATGGTTATCACAGCAGCAATCCCAACGAACCAGGCGAACTTCATCACCCTCGTCGTTTCCAGAAATAGGAGGTCGACCAATTTCCAGTACATAGTCTATGGATTCACTGCTAAGGACCATCTTCAGCTTTGTGAGCCATTCTATGTAGTTTGGACCAGTGAGAATCGTGTTTTCCATTAATTTCGACAGTGGTTTGGGAGACACAATTAAATTTGAGAGAGAGAAATCAAATAACTGCAGAAAACAAACTAGACTTTATTAGACTTGTGTAACTAAACTGAAACCAAGTTTAAAATCAAGGACTTCGACTTATAACTTGGCTCCCATTACATTTTTTGAGATTCACACTCCCACTGTGAAAAAGGGAAGTGATCGTTGTAATGTACTTCGTGGTGGGAATTAAGTTCTTTAATTAATCTAATGGATGGCAACCCTTTAACGATATTTAGTCCATTATTTAATTAAAGTGATGTCCAACATCAATCTATCCAATAGATGGTTCAATCTTCTTTTTCCCATAATTCACCAAAACCGCAACCCTTTAACGATTTATAGGCTTTGTGGATTATCTAAGTTTATTCCCACGAACTCCTCATAATCTAACATTTGAATTTCATCTTGCAACCCTTTAACGATATTTGGGGTGAAATATGTCTTGATTAAGGCATCTAATGCACTTAATAAAATTCTAGAATTAAATCTTGATATACGACCCGCACTTACTGGGAAGATGCCATATACTAGGTTTAATACATGATTTTATTAAGTTTAGTGGAGGGAAAGGATGCCTAGCACCCCTTACTAACTTAGTATAATTTTTGTTTTGGGAGAATTCATGTTCTAAACATTTATCTAAGTCTCACTTTGCACATTATTCAATTTATATAGCGCATATTGATAACATACATGCTTCATACAACTAATGAACATGGATCGAAAGCAATAAACCAACACATATGTCCATGGGCTTTATCTAGAGGGCCCAAGCCAATGGGCCATCATTAAAAGAAAAAAAAATATGCCTAGTTATTCTTCGTGGGCTCCAAGCTCCTCTTCTTTTGAATTGATCTCCTCTTGAAAGGCCTATTTTATTTCTATCTATTACATGAGATTATTGAACAACCTATACATAATTCTAGAAATGAAATAAACGGGCTCAATTCTGGCCCTTACAACCTATAAAAGGAAACACAATCAAAAGAAATTACCTAAGCCCATAGACAATGTCACCATCATATAATACATGCTCGCGAAAAATAAAGCAATTATGTTGGTGATTAAGTTAGTACTTAATTAGTCCAACTAATTAACTTCCTCAATAAAATTCTAAATTTTATTGATAATCATGACAATAAACCATTTAGTGAGAATCCTTAATTTAAATAAATAACTTAATTAAAAAATTCTCCAAGAAACATTAATTAATTATTTCACTTAAATCAATAATATTTAATAAAAATAATTTGGGCTTGATTTCATAAAATATAAATTATCAACCATTGACATACTTAATTTTAATTAATTAGGCCCAAAACTAATTTATTGAAGAGTCCATAATTTTAATTAAAATAATTCGGGCTTATTTAATTAAATCCGGGTCATCATCCTTTTGACCCACCCGGATAATTAAAATAGCCCAAAACCCATTAACCCGACCCGTTAGGACCTGGGCCCACAAAACAGGGCCCACGTGCGCTAGGCGCACAGCACAAAATGCACGAAGCGTGCACACATGCGCACGCTGTGCGCGTAGCGGATGACACGAAGGCCACAGGCTGCGCCCACAACGTGTGCTGTCTACAAGCCTAGTGCTCAGACTGTGCACGTTGTTTTCATCGCGCTCGTCGCGGGGTTTATTCGATCCGATTCTCACAAAAATTAGATTTTTCAATTCACAAGTCATCATACTACAACATACATGAATTAAACGCAGAAAAATCATGGATTACTATCATGAGAAACATATTCAAAACATGTTCAAAAATGCAAAAAAATACATAATCATGTAATCAATTAAATACAGAAATCAGAGATTGGCTCTGATACCACTGTTGGGAATTTTTTTGCATAAAATCAAATAACGCAGCGGAAGAATAAAATTTAAATCCCAGTGGCTCATCTCTATTTCTAGTATTTAAATTGGGTTTCGAATTCAATTACCGTTCTCGCGTATGTTGAATTCTGAACCAGCTTTGCAATCCCTTCTTGAACAACAAATCCGTCGCTGTCTCTAAATTGCCACGCCGGAGTCAAAAATAAAAATCTTCTTCTTCTTCTCTTGGGAGACGGCTAGAGAGAGAAAGAGGATGGAGAGTTTTTACTTGGAGAGAAAGTTTGTGTGTTAATTCACTTAGGTTAATTTTCTCTAAGTAGTATATTTTTACTGCAATGAAACAATAACCTAGGTTAAATTACCCCCTCATGGACGCCCACTTTATGGCTTCTAAAGCCATCGTGCTTTAACCCTATTATGCTTATTTAATTAATTAAATAATTAATATTATTTATCCAATAAATTAATTAATTAAATAATCAATTAAATCCATGTTAATTTTATAATTAGTTTCCTCTAAGGTATTAATTAATTCATTAACTTAATTAATTAATAAAATCATCTAATGATTAATTAATTAATCTCGATATCCAATACCGAAAATTCTCTCAAGTCTTTTCCATGATTTTCCTTTTGCACTTCCTTTAAGCGTGACTCTTTAGGTTCGTCTCAAAAGGCAATTGGGGGGAAACCAAAAGGATGTGAGTAACACCTAGCCAGTAACGTGGCTCATATCGTATCCCAATTGAGAACGAATGAATAGAATCATTCCAAACCATATACGCAGTGAATATATCCCAATCAAGTGATAGTCATGGTTTTAGTCAAACTCACATGACTTGACCATATGCTTAGCTCATAATGAGTCGAGGTCATTTTATGCTTTGGCCAAAGACTTTTAACCTCACTCATTCATGACTGCATAGGAGATTTAGCTCATTCACTTATGAGAGAATAAATCACATTTTGCTAATCAGTTAACAATGCTACTTGCCCATCAAGTCGCACTTCGAGGTCGATCTCACCAAAGGGTAATTTGGATCTAACTACTCTAATGACAGAATTGATGTCACAAGTACATCTTTAACTCGATTCCTCAGGTCTAAGGTTCACGCGTACCTATCACAACTTATCAGTTTCATCATTGACTGTGAGTGAGTGAATACCCAAGTGATGAAACTAATGCGAGCCGTGTTCGAACATATTAGTCCAACTTATACGTCCATGACATAAGTTCCCACTATCATTCCCATAGTATTCGACTGGCACTTTCTCTGTCAAAACTTATATCATGCACGTCCTTGTTCTGTATTGATGTCTAGTCAAATACTTTTTTAGACTTGCGAACTCTATTTAGAGAATGAGGATCAAACCCTTCTAGTGTCATTCTTCCTATCCCATAGGAAGTAGAAGGTTTGCCTTCATTCTCAAGGATTTGACGTTGTTTATTAACACCTTACAAATGCCTATAAGAAAACAACAAGATAATGCCTTATATATAATAAAAGGATATTGTTTAGTTACAAGTCAATGCCCTATAAATCTATCCTCTTTATGGCATTTGGAGGGCATACACTCTAACAGCACTATGCCTTGCGGCAAGGCCGCGAAGCAATGTGCCTCACAGTCGAGCCGCAAGGCCATAGGCCACACGACCCGACCGCGAAGCCGAATCCCTGAGGTATCTACGTGGCGCCCCTGGATAAAAAGCCAAATACTCTAAAAAAGCGCTCCATGAGAGCGGAGAGGGTATAGATTAAATCGATTAAAGTGGGGGGAGAAAAGCAAGCAATCTCTTAAGTTATTATCATGGCACCATACAAAAGGGAAGCAAATGCAAAAAATACTATCTTTACCTTGGTTACATTGGCTTTTGCCTATTGTTGGTTAAGGAAGAAAACTCCTAGAGACAGAATTTCCGAAGAGAGAAATTTTGAAAAAATGCGAGGAGATGAATGAGAGTTGTCGGTTAAAATCCAACAACCCATCCATACTTAAACAAAAAAGTGGGTGAGGAGCTTTTATGACCCATTACCCAGTACAACTTGAAGCTAAGTGGCACTGCCTAAACAGAATTACTTCTACTCCTGGATATTCTATCGGGTAAACTTGGGAGTGGGGGGCATTATGATGTACACCAAAAATGCCTAGGGGCATTATGGTAATTAGCATGATCCCGGCTCGGGCAGGGGGGCCACCCTTGGACCTAACCCGCGGGTAATATATTAGTCAAACCTGAAGGGCTGACGTCCCATTGGGATTATGGCCCATTACATTATGAGGGCAAAAAGATTAATTAGGCTACTTTATTAGTCTAAGGGCTAAATAAAGAGTGTAATACTAAGTTCGGAGGGCCTCTACTAAAGTTGAGCCCACGGCCCATATCCCACTACTAGCTCTATATAAATACCTTAGAGGTGCTAGTAAAGGCTCATTATCTACTATCTCCAGAAAAATACACTGGCTAAGTTTGAGAGTAATTCCGATAAAGAACTACAAACTAGCTTGATCCCCATTCATCGGGTATGTAGACAACTCACTTAAAGTGAGTGTAGTCGATACATTAATCAACCCCAAACTAGTTTGTCGTGAGTTGGATTGGATTCTCCACCCACATGGTAATTCACGTGACAAATTTCTAACTGACATTTTTTACCATCATCAAATTGTTTCTCCTCTTTATAACATTAAATTGAACCAAAACGCAAAGGAACATAGAATAATAACAAATCATCCAAAAAAAATTAAATAACTTGAATAAAACTCAATATTTTTATGGCGCAGAATCTTTTATATATCTTTTAGAAATTGTTATGTAGCAACATTTTTCTGAATCCAATTAAAATTAATAAAGCAATTAATTCAAAAATTATATTTCGATTTCAATAAAATGAAATAATTGGAGATAATTACACACAATAAAAGTTGGCTTTATCTTTTCGAAATACATGTAGCAGTTTACTAAATAATATAATTATTATTGATATTTCCACATATAATGCATTATTCACGAAATAAATGATACTTCTATCAAGATAGTCTCGAATTAGTCACGGATTTTTATGGTAATTTTTGGAGTATAAGTGAAAGCTTATCAATTTTTCTAAAACACTATAAATTATAAGGGAATGATATTGGCAGTCCATAAATTACTATATGAGTTTCACGTTTAAATTTTATATTAGAATATGACAATAATGCCCATTGACTAAAATATTATAAACTTCAAAATTGAGCTCCACGACTATTGTATGCATCAAAACAAATTAATATATTCTCTTTACTATTTTATTACATATCAAATAATAAACACTTAAAACTAAAATTGAATAGGTGTAAAATTTTAATGAACCCTAAAATAAAAGTTTATCAACTAAAAATTTATATATTGTCAACAATATAACGCTATATATAGTATGTTAAATTTGAAAATGACGGGATATTAAACTAGGAATCAAAATTATTTCATTTCAATTGTATAAGAGCACAAAACTATCAATTTAATGTATTTTGTTGTAGCAATCAATTTACTGCAATATATTTTAGTCATATATAAATGCTCAAATAAACTTCTGAAAAAAATTCAAAAAAATTATTGAAACTATCTAATAATTTCTCAACTTGTACATAAAGAGATAAAGTATATAAAAATATACTTAATATTTGAATACACAAAGAAAAATAGCAATAATAATTCTTTATGCACGACAGCATTGCTCGCATACAAATATGTATTCGTTATGAATAATTCATTAAGTGGATGTCCATATAACTCCAATACATAATTTAGTGGATTCACCTACAACTCCAATATCTTATTTAGTGGATTCACCTACAATTCCATTACCTCATTTTGTAATCAATATTTGATCTTGTTTTGTGCCTATAAATAGGCTTTGCCATTGTATTGAGAAATACACCAAAATCAAAGAAAGAATTCTCTTTTTAATTCTTTAGTCTCTCTACTTTAAAATATTTGTATATATTTCATAATATTTGGGGTTATTTCATAACACGTTATCAGCACGATCCGTCTCAAGGTGTTAATCATTTTGAAATTTGGCAAAAGATATACATGGGGTACTCAACATATGATGTAAATGTAGTGATAAATTTTTATGAGTTATTATGAGTTTGTAAAGAAAATTGATGGACAAGGTTTTCAAAACAAAGTAAGAAGAAAAGGTATGTATATTTCAATATTTAACAAAAATAGAAATATGCAATAATTCTCTTGATGTGTAGAAAGAAGAAATATGTATATATATGTGCATATATTTGATTAGTATTATTCTTTTGAATAATCCTATCATGTTGAAAATATTTTAAGAAGTTGAATGATTGTTATGTTATTCATCTTATACTTTGATAATAGTATTATATGATGAATCTTGAAAAAAACTTGACTTTGTGACTTTTGATATTACGAGGAAAAATTATTTTTCTTGGGCGTTAGATATTGAAATTCATCTTGATGCAAATAACTATACTCCATTCCCTGAAGTGAATGCGTTGAGTAATATATAAATTCATATATGCAAATAACTATACTCCATTCCCGGAAGTGAATGTGTTGAGCAATATATAATTATTTTAATCATGAGTCCCGTCCCACTAGTTCTGCTACATTCCCTGAAGTGAAAGTAGCAGCACATAACTATTTTAATCATTAAAGAAATCATGGACGTGGACGTGGTCGTGGATATGGTTATGGAAATCGTGGTGGTTATTCAAAGAACACATCTTTCCACCAGAAGTGGAAAAATAATGAAGAGAAACATGAAAGTGGCCAAAATAGCAAATTTGTGAAAAATTTATGCTATCGTTGTGGTGGTAAAGGTCATTGGTCATGTACCTGTCGTACATCAAAGCATCTTGTTGACCTTTACCAAGAATCGCTAAAAAGTAAAAGAAAGAAAATAGAAACAAATTTTGCTTTTGAAGAAGGCGATTCTGATCATGGCCGATTTTGATGACACTCATTTAGATGTTGCTGATTTCTTTGATGATCCTAATGAAAAAATTGATCACTTGATTGGAGATGGAAGTGTTCAAAAACAAATTTGTTAAGTTTTAATTATAGTAATTTATAAATAAATATTTAAGTATGTTGTTTTAAAGTTCAATAAATGAATTTATTCATAAGATTATCGTTTCTTATATTAAATAATATTATTTGATATTGATTTATTTCTTTTTATGTTTCAATAAAGAATGAGTATTTACTCGATCAGCAACAACATCAATAATGAAAATATATGTCTCGCTGATAGTACAACAACTCACACCATCCTCAAAAATAAAAAATACTTCTCTTATTTAGTAATGCAAGAAGCCAATGTTAATACTATATCGGGTAGTGCAAAATTAATTGAAGGCTCCGGCAGAGCTAATATATTGTTACCCGGAGGAACACAATTTTATATTGATGAAGCCTTATATTCTACTAAGTCTCAAAGAAATTTACTAAGTTTCAAAGATATCCGCCGAAATGGATATCATATTGAGACAACAAGTGATGGCAATATTGAGTATCTTTACATCACTAATACAATATCTGGTAACAAATGTATATTGGAAAAGTTGCCAGCATTGTCTTCCGGTTTGTACTACACGCATATATCTACTATTGAAACATATGTTATCGTAAACCAGAAGTTTACAAATCAAAATAAGTTTGTTGTTTGGCATGACCGGTTGGGCCATCCCGGATCAATTATGATGCGAAAGATAATTGAGAATTCATGTGGTCATCCATTGAAGAGCCAGCAGATTCTTCAATCGAATGATTTCTCATGTGCTGCTTGTTCACAAGGAAAGTTGAT
The DNA here is from genome assembly GCA_019426215.1 of Buddleja alternifolia. Taxonomy (NCBI): domain Eukaryota; kingdom Viridiplantae; phylum Streptophyta; class Magnoliopsida; order Lamiales; family Scrophulariaceae; genus Buddleja; species Buddleja alternifolia. The sequence goes on from CM033406.1 coordinate 10,194,836, forward strand.
TATTCGACCATCAACAACAAAAGTAGGAAGTGAATCTCTTACGTTTTTGGAACGTATTCAAGGCGATATTTGTGGACCAATACACCCGTCGTGTGGACCATTTAGATATTTTATGGTTTTAATTGATGCATCAACAAGATGGTCACATGTATCTTTGTTATCAACTCGTAACCTGGCGTTTGCGAGATTGCTTGCTCAATTGATTAGACTACGAGCACATTTTCCTGATTATCCTATTAAGAAGATACGCCTTGATAATGCGGGTGAATTTACTTCCAAAACGTTCAATGACTATTGTATGTCTATTGGAATTGATGTTGAACATCCTGTAGCACATGTTCATACACAAAACGGTCTAGCAGAATCGTTTATTAAACGTCTGCAGTTAATTGCAAGACCTTTACTTATGAGATCAAAACTTCCTATTTCTTGTTTGGGACATGCTATTTTGCATGCAGCAGCACTTATTCGCATAAGGCCAACAAGTTATCATAAGTTCTCCCCATTACACTTGGTTTTTGGTCAGGAACCAAATATTTCCCATCTAAGAATTTTTGGATGTGCGGTATATGTTCCAATTGCTCCACCACAACGCACTAAGATGGGTCCTCAAAGGAAATTGGGAATATATGTTGGATTCGAGTCTCCATCGATAATAAAGTATCTAGAGCCATTGACTGGAGATTTATTTACGGCTCGATTTGCTGATTGTCATTTTGATGAATCAGATTTCCCAACATTAGGGGGAGAAAATAAGCAACTGGAAAAGAAAATTAGTTGGAATGAATTATCTTTATCTCATCTTGATCCTCGAACAAAACAAAGTGAACTGGAAGTTCAAAAGATAATTCACTTGCAAGGTTTAGCTAAACAACTGCCAGACGCATTTACTGACCTAAAAAAAGTGACTAAGTCACATGTACCAGCTGTTAATGCTCCAGTAAGAATTGTTGTCCCTGAAGGTCAAAGTAATGAGTCTACTGCACGCCTGAAGCGTGGTAGACCTATCGGTTCCAAAGATAGTCATCCTCGAAAAAGAAAAGGAGCTAGGAATCAAGATGGTCTAATCGATAATAAAATAACTCCAGAAGAGTCCCCAGTCATAACTAATATTTCGGTTCCAGAAGAACCTCAGGTACCTGAAACTTGTGAAAATAATGAGATCTCAATAGATTATGTTATGAACGGGAAATGATGGAATCGAAATGAAGTCAACGTTGACGATAAATTTGCATATGATGTAGCGCTAAATATGATGAACGATAATGAGGATCAAGAACCAAAGACTGTTAATGAATGTCGACAAAGAAATGATTGGCCAAAAATGAAAAGACGCAATGAGGGCAGAGATAAACTCGCTTGAACAAACGAAAAGTTTTTGGACCTGTAGTCCGTACACCTGAAGATGTAAAAGTATTTGGACCTGTAGTTCGTACACCTGAAGATGTAAAGCCAGTAGGATACAAATGGATATTTATGCGAAAACGAAATGAAAAAAAGTGAAATTGTAAGATATAAGGCACGTCTTGTTGCCCAAGGGTTTTCGCAACGACCTGGCATAGATATGAGGAGACTGATTCTCCTGTGGTGGATGCAACTACTTTTTGTTATATAATAAGTCTGGCAGTGCATGAAAAACTTGATTTGCGTCTAATGGATGTTATTACAGCCTATTTGTATGGCTCGCTTGATAATGATATATATATGAAAATCCCTGAAGGATTTAATATGCCTGAAGCATATAAATCAAGTTCTCGAGAACATTATCCAATTAAATTAAGTAAGTCATTGTATGGACTGAAACAATCTGGACGAATGTGGTATAATCGTCTCAGTGAATATTTGTTGAAGGAAGGATATAAGAATGATCAAATTTGTCTTTGTATTTTCATGAAAAGATCTGGAAATGAGTTTGTTATAATTACAGTTTATGTTGACGATTTAAATATCGTTGGAACTCCTGAAGAGATTTCAAAAACTGTTAATTGCTTAAAGAAAGAATTTGAAATGAAAGATCTTGGAAGAACAAAATTTTGCCTTGGGTTGCAAATTGAATATTTAAATAACGGAATTTTTGTATATCAAGACGCTTATACATCAAAGGTGCTAAAACGATTCTATATGGATAAATCACATCCATTGAGCACCCCGATGGTCGTAAGGTCACTAGATGTGAACAAAGATCCTTTTCGACCTCAACAAAGTGATGAAGAACTACTTGGTCCTGAAGTACCATATCTAAGTGCAATCGGTGCACTAATGTATCTTGCTTGTCATACTCGACCTGATATAGCATTCGCTGTTAATCTATTAGCAAGATATAGTTCTTCTCCTACACGAAGGCATTGGAATGGGGTTAAACAGGTACTCCGCTACCTTAGAGGAACACTCGATATGGGTTTGTTTTATTTCAATGTACCCAAGTCCGAATTGGTTGGATATGCAGATGCTGGATATATGTCTGATCCTCATAATGGTCGTTCACAAACGGGCTATTTATTTACATGTGGTGGCACAGCCATTTCATGGCGATCTATGAAACAAACTATATCGGCCACATCATCTAATCATGCAGAATCTTAGCTATTCACGAGGCGAGTCGAGAATGTGTTTGGTTAAGATCTATAATTAAACATATTCGAGGGACTTGTGGTTTATCTTCTGGAAAAATGATCCCAACGATCTTATATGAAGATAATTCCACATGTATCGCACAATTGAAAGAAGGGTACATTAAAGGAGATAGAACAATGCATATTTCACCAAAGTTCTTTTTCACTCATGATCTTCAGAAGAATGATGATATCAATGTTCAACAAATCCGTTCCAGAGATAATCTTGCTGATTTGTTCATCAAGGCACTTCCCACAGCAACATTTGAAAAACTAGTCTACAATATTGGCATGCGTAGACTGAAAGATCTTGACTGATATTGTCATGAGGGAGAGATAATACGCGCTGCACTCTTTTTCCCTTAACCAAGGTTTTTCCCACTGGGTTTGCCTGGTAAGATTTTTAATGAGGCAGCATCTGATTGCGTATTGAAAGAATTATGTACTCTTTTTCCTTCAATAGGTTTTTATCCCACAGGGTTTTTCCTAATAAGGTTTTAACGAGGCATATTCTTAAGTGATGGACATCCAAGGGAGAGTGTTATGAATAATTCATTAAGTGGATGTCCATATAACTCCAATACATAATTTAGTGGATTCACCTACAACTCCAATATCTCATTTAGTGGATTCACCTACAATTCCATTACCTCATTTTGTAATCAATATTTGATTTTGTTTTGTGCTTATAAATAGGCTTTGCCATTGTATTGAGAAATACACCAAAATCAAAGAAAGAATTCTCTTTTTAATTCTTTAGTCTCTCTACTTTAAAATATTTGTATATATTTTATAATATTTGGGGTTATTTCATAACAGTATTGTCCAATATTATACATTCGTAAACTCATTATTAGACAAATTATTAAGAAAAAATGAAAAATATTGAATTGACTATTTACATTACTCTCTTATTAGCAAATAGGTATTCTTGTAATTTGTTTATAGATAAATAAAAATGGAGCTCCTGTCAATATCCTAAATTATATCAAATTCCACTTTTGTTACTATACGAGCGGGAAATTAATTATTTTAATCAAGCAAGAGGGTCCTAGTCATCATATATGGATTCAAAAGAAACCTTTGACCAAGTTGATCAGACAATGACTTTTAATGACTCCTACTTTATAATATTTGTCTTGAGCCCAATGGATGAGCCTTAAAGATAGCAATCAAGTATCTCTTTTTATATTAGTTGAAAAAGTATATATTATAGCTACGCACTTTACCAGTTCGAATTTTTTATGCCAAACGTTGCAATCTCGTATTACATTTTATGTATGAATGACATATATATAAAATATTTTTTTGAATATAAATTTATTATAAATTATATACATTTATCGGACAAATATGATATACAACACGAGATGCAATACTATTGTGTAATAGAAGATCTCGTGACACTTTTCCTAGATATAAAATAAAAACTATGGATTTTATCATTGATGGATGTGTGGTTGAACTTGCAATTGTGTTTTTGGTTCACAAGGAGTTGCAAATAGTTTGAATTTTCAATTGAACGTGCGTCTTTTTAATGACAAATTAGTAGTCTAATTGAGCAAATAAATTGAAAAGGTTAGAACAGCCAAATGGTTGAATGGAACAACGATTTATTACATATTACAAGTGAGAGAACAATGAAAGTCTATCGAGTTTGGGATGAATTTGCTAAATTACAATTTCACAAAAGCTCGAGACTCAACCATTGAAAGTTATTATATATATAGGGATTGCCAAATCCCGAATTTTTCCAATATCAAGACTCAACCAATAACTTTTTCTACCACATGTGCAGGGACGGAGCCGGGGCGAATTTTGAAAAATTATTTTTTTAACTTATAAATTTTTTGGTATTTGAATTTCGCCCTCCCTCAAAATCGAAGAATATCACGTTTTTTTCATTTTCTGTGAGTTCGCCCCCCAATCCAAAATCATGACTATAACGAAAGAAATATAAAAATATAAAGTATGTCAAAAGTTATAATTGAACCTAGTTCCTTATTATATTTTCCTCCATAAATTAAAAAGTACCGTTCCGCGGGGGGCTCGCACCCCCCTTGAATCTTTCGTCTATTGCTATATACTTAAAAAAATAGTGTATAGTTATATCACAACAATCTCGCCCCCCTTGATAAAATTTCAGGCTCCGTCCCTGCACATGTGCCAACTTTTTTTGGTACAAAATGTTGAAGTAAAACACTCTATTGCATGGATGTTCCTTTACCATTTTTTATATCTCTTTAATATAGAAGATGTGAAGTTTAGTATTCATGTATAAGATTTTAATCAAGATTATAAAGAAAAAGTAAGATGATATCTAAATTAAAAGACGTCCACTATATAATTAAATACATGATAGGCACAATTATTATTTCTCTCATCATAGCTTGATGTAAATGCTTAGTGATTAATTAACAACATGATGATTAGTTTTGACTCCCGCTTGTTAATGTAAAATTAAACTCTCTTTGATCCTTATTCCATAACTACGTTAAATACTCTAATGTGGCGTGTGTAACTTGTCATACAAAAGTTTACATTAAAAAAAAATTAAAAGTAAAGAACTCTTTAAATTTAACATAAGGAAAAGTTGCGATCTCATAAGAAAAAGAAAAAAAATAACAATTAGGTAATCTATTGAAAAGTCAAAGGTCATTTTGATTTTCATTTGAGAGGGAAAAGTTGGCGCGCAAATGGGTCATGGTCGGCAGAGAAAGCTTTTTCTATAACGTTGTACAGGAAGAACAAGGAAGACTTTTTTGACTTGTTCGACGGTTTCACCTTTTTCCATATTCTATATATGGTTGCTCTTCAAAAGCAAAGAATACTACCATTCATTGCAATATTGTGCTCCATGCTGGTCAAGTCAAAAAAAAAAAAAAAAAGTCACGTCTTTTGAGAAATTATCATCATATGTAGATCCAATCTTACCCCTCATTATTTAATAACAAATTGAATAATTATTTCTTGGCTACACTTTCGAACTTCATACTTCACCCTTGAAAGAGATGTGAATATCACTGAATAAAATGGTCACTTATCTTGTGCCAGTAATTTATATGCGAACATATATATACATATTAGTAGTTGGAGCACACTCGATGAGTGCGCAAAATAACAACCATTTATAACATATGACATGTGTAATATACTTGGACATTATTGTAGTCTTTAATTATTGCACAATAGAAAATAAAATTTGAGAGTTAATATTCTCCACTTACATTTATTTTAATGTATATACATTTTCTTACCCAACAAAAAATTGTTAACCTAAATCGAATGATAACCATTCATTCATTAACCTAATAATCTTTTCAAGGACTTTAAGAAAAGCTAAGGCTTTGTTTGTTAATGTTTTTGAGATAAAATCCTGAAAATTTCTCGGGAAATACGTACTACATGGATTCGTGTGAGAATTGATGTGATGTGTGTTGTGTTTGTTTATGTTTTAAAAAATGGTTGAGATTTGTAAAATGTGTCAAATCAATAATAATTGGTTGATATATGATGATGAGATAAATAATTGAGTTAGTTATTTGTGTAATGATTATGTGAATAAATAAATAATAGAATAAGATAGATATATAAAGTGAATTTATTATTAATATATTTTAAAATTTAAAATTTGAAATTTTTTATTAATATATAATAAAATGTGGAAGATTGAATAAAAAAGTAATGAATGGAGGAAATGATGTTGATTGATAAATGTGTGAAATGATTGATATAGTGAGTGATAGGTAGTTATATGGGGGATTGAAAAAGTTAAGTTGAAAAAAGTAGAATTTAGATGAGAATGGTTTGTGTTATGGATTTTTAGAATTTTGTGATCGAAGATATTGAAAATGGAATTTGAAAACATAAACAAACAAGGCCTAAAAGCCCTGTATGGTTGTGTTTTCGAAAATAAATTTTGAGTTTTTATTGGAAAATGTGTATTATAAAAATTCGTGTGAAAATATTAATTTTTTTTGTTTGTTTGGATGTGTTTTTGAGAAATATTTGGAAATTGTGTAGATGTGATATAAAGTTGATTGAATTAGTTATATTTGTAATGATAATAGGAGAAAAAATTAGAATAATATTTTTTTTATGATAAAGTAAGAAAAATAATGTGTTGGATAGTTGAATTTTGTAATTAATGAAGAGAGAGAATGAAGTGATTGAATTGATAAAATGATGAGTAGTTATATAGGGGAATATGTGGCAGGATTTGAAATTGAGGCATTTTCTGTAGAATTTGGCTTGATGTGAGCATTTTTATTTTCTGATGATCCAAAAAATGAAAATTTAATTCTAAAAACACAACCATATAAAAAATTTCATTTCATGGTTATGGGAAACATTTCAACCTGCAAATACTTCAATTACTTTACAAATAAAAGAATTATTGTTAGGAAAAATTCTAGCATGATAACGGGCAGTGTTTATAAAGATGCAAAATGGTACGTCGAGGCACGAGTTTTCAATTACTCGCTTTCCTTAAGACAATATTGCCCCGTTCTCGGTGGTTACGGAATATAGCAATTTATCTCTCAAGATACAACGACGCGAGACGAGAATAGTACCACTACAAATTCTCGAATCTAGCGAACAAAATACTTGTTCCAAACTCTCTCGATGAACATGAATGATTAAATGCTTATCTATACATTTAATATGCAAAACTATTCTTACAATATTAAAATAATATTTAAGAATATTCAAAGTACTCAAATTAATACTAAGTAGTTCTTAAAATAATAGTTAAGAACTCCAAAAATATTTTAAATGCTCAATTTAACATTTAATATTCTACACTATTCTTAAAATATTATAATTAATATTTAAGAAACAAAAAAATTCTCAAAAATACTCAAAATAGTATTTAGGAGAAAAAGGGAGAAGAGAATATGATTATGGGATATTTAATCTCAAAATATGGGGGTCTATTTATAGAGAATGAAGAGTTTTGCGTCAAAAGTTGTAATGTTTCGTACATTGCAGACGGGCCCAAAAGGTTTGACGTTTGGACAAAAAGCCCCCTGAAACAGCTTTTCATTTTAGCCCCAACAGTTGTACCTTTACTGAAAAGCCCCCTGGCACGAGCTACGATCCCGTGTGGGCGGGTGTACCGTGCACCCGCTGACAGCCAATCAGCTCCCTGTTAGCATGGGAGATTATCCGGTGCGGGCGGTTGCACCAATTTTTGTGCAATTCAGCCCCTAACTTTTCAAAACTTTCAAGTTGACCCCAAAACTTTGAATCTTGATCAAATAGATCCTTTCAAATTGGTCCCTTAATTTTTCAATTTGAACATTTTAGTCCCCAAACTAAATGAACCATTCCTATACGATCGCGGCCGTCGATCATATGAATTTGATCATTTAATCGTGTACGTTCATATCGATACATTGATTCCAATTAAAAACCACATTTTAAGTGACATATTTTGTTAATTAATTTCTCATTCACCTTAAATCGGAATTGAGTAATTAAATACTCAAAATTTATTTACTCGAAACTTAGATTAATTTGAGCCAAAGACATTCCACTTTCAACATGTGGAATTCACTTAAATCTTTATTTAAATCATGCTAAAACACGATTTACTCAATCAAAATTTTCAACAATACCCACCATGAATGAAATTAATACAAATGCAGACTATGCAGACGCTGAGAGAGTTCGAGTGACAAGCTATTGCATCAAGTTAGGTAGCTTTTGGCTTTGAACCTTCTTTAGTGAAATACCATCGGATTTACTTGCTCCCCAATGGACGCGATGCCTTGAATTGGTCAGCGTTTTGTGTAAACCAAGACAATGATAATCACACAATAACTTCTCTAACAATTTTTGTTCTCGGTTGGGTCCGTTTTGGCCATGGAACACCACTTGGATTTATAAGTGTTTCAATTTTGAAGCGGCCCCACTTCACACTTACATAGGTGATCTCCTATAAAGAGTATCCTACCATACCCCACTCTGTTACGTCTCACACTTAGACAGTATAGGAATCATTAAAAGTTACGACTTGACCTTTTGCTACACTCTGTAGGTTGCACTTGTTTATCCTAGGAACGAGTAAGAGTATTATACTCCCCAAGTGCATTTTTGAACTTTCATAATTTAGTTGTCCCATTGAACCAAGATCTTGGGATCTCCAGCCAATAAGGTTGGGTTCCCACTATGTCCATTCTTAACTTGTAATCTTAAGGCTCATTCCTCTAGATATGCAGTTTATTTGATCGTTTAGGCATATATTTGGATCCATACGTTCTCATTTGATTTAACTCAATCAATAGATACAATGCCACTAAAGATCACTGCTAATGGTTTTATATCTTCGACGTATGTGTCGAGACTACCATTTTACATGCTGATTTGTGCCCTTCCAACTGTCGACTATTTTGTACAATGTATCAGAATAGGTGGCACAATATCTAGCCAATAAAGAATATCCATTTTTCCTTAGTGTATTCTATCAGTACACCTGGATATATCGCCTAGAATAATCACAGTTCATAGCATATTTCAGATATCTACAAACTCTAGTCAATGCCTTCAAAAGATCATTACGTCGATTACTCGTGATACTTGATACATCTTCCTTTCCAGCTCGGATGTATTTCTAGCACCGGTGTCGACCCACCATTTGCTTAGTTACCTCCCACTACAGTCGAATGCATAAGGTCCGACCACCCACCATTTGCCCAGATTGGTTTTAGTGATTTAATCACCCACCATTTGCCTAGCTTGGTTTTAGTGATTAAATCACCCACCAATTACATGGTTCAGATTAACCATTGTTAGCTTGATTCGGTTTACCACGTTTGTGGTTGTCCCCTCGGAATGATTTGTCCTTGTCCTTAATCCAACTATTGTTAGTACAACAACTATTTTCCCAATTGTCTAAGGTCTTAAGGTCATTTTCTCAGATTTAGTTTCAGAGAGTTGACCAACTTTCTCGATCTTACTCCGACAATTAACATCCTTTATTCTTGACCAAGTTGTGTCGTCCACATTTCTCTCTTCGGAGAGCACGTTTCATTTGGAAAAATTCTCACTTAGAAACCTTACATGTTTATAGTGACGACGTTCTATTTTAATTTCTTAAAATTAGACTCGATTTTCTTTCGCTTAAACGAAACCACGACTAGTTTAGCCTCTACAACTATTTCACTTTTACGGTGAAAATTGTAAGCTACAACTCTAAATAATGCAATAATTATTCTTAACACAAAATTGACTTCTTTAAATAAACGTCACTATCACATGAAAATAACATGCAAACAATTTAAATCAATTATTAAATGATGCATTTCTTCATTGTGATCAGACTTTATATTAAAGATTGTCAAACATAGTGAAGAATCACACTTATTGCATTTATTCATTAGTCAAAAGAGAACTTCTAAACAATTACTTCATATATGCATAGCAAAATAAAGCAATCTTAAGCATGAACAATTATTTATTCTTTATCAAGAATAAATCACAAAGATTATATATTAAATCACAAATATATTTCATGCTCTATCACATAACAAAATATGTAGTGCTTTAATATAATCAAATTAAAGCATAACTTATCTCATCATTTGCGTACAATCGGCTAATCTTTGCATCGCCAAGAGTTGCCACCTTATCATTTGCAATTCGCACCGACTCATTCTCTCCTTGGCAATGTACAGATGGCTCGAATGGTTGTTTAAACTTTAAAAAACTCCATTCACAATTTGTATGAATTAACAAATGTGGCAAACGAGTTTCTGCAACCTTTGATATATGCATGTGTCTTTCAATTCATTTGACACATTGAACTTTTAGGATTTCTTCTCCCGTTTGACTTGCCTATGCACAACAATAAAACTTTTGTATCCGTGAGTCTTCAAAACAATTATATAATTGTTATTGAACATTAACCAGAATAGTAAGTATAATTCTGTGTTTGTCAATGAATTTTATTTTTCCCATAGGACTCCAATTCGGTTGCGGCCTCGTCGTGGATTAATTTCCTTGAAACCACGGAAGTTCGAATCTTCCTTCCTTTGATTTGAATTTTACTACAAAATAAATTCAAACTTGAATTAGTCATAAAACTAATTAAAATTATAAATTATTACAAAAATGAAATTCCCTCTCGATTTCATCATCTTTCCATCGAATGACATCATCTTCAAGAAACACTCAAAAAAGAGATATTGTCTTAAGTTGTTAGGAAAAATTCTAGCGTGATAACGGGCGGTGTTTATGAAGATGCAAAATGGTACGTCGAGGCACGAGTTTTCAATTACTCGCTTTCCTTAAGACAATATTGCACCGCTCTCGGTGGTTACGGAATATGGCAATTTATCTCCCAAGATACAACGACGCGAGACGAGAATAGTACCACTACAAATTCTCGAATCTAGCGAACAAAATAATTGTTCCAAACTCTCTCGATGGACATGAATGATTAAATGCTTATCTATACATTTAATATGCAAAACTATTCTTACAATATTAAAATAATATTTAAGAATATTCAAAGTACTCAAATTAATACTAAGTAGTTCTTAAAATAATATTTAAGAACTCCAAGAATATTTTAAATGCCAATTTAGCATTTAATATTCTACACTATTCTTAAAACATTATAATTAATATTTAAGAAACAAAAGAATTCTCAAAAATACTCAAAATAGTATTTAGGAGAAAAAGGGAGAAGAGGATATGATTATGGGATATTTAATCTCAAAATATGGGGGTTTATTTATAGAGAATGAAGAGTTTTGGGTCAAAAGTTGTAATGTTTCGTACATTGCAGACGGGCCCAAAAGGTGTGACTTTTGGACGAAAAGCCCCCTGAAGCAGCTTTTCATTTTAGCCCAAACAGTTGTACCTTTAGTGGAAAGCCCCCTGGCACGAGCTACGATCCAGTGTGGGCGGGTGTACCGTACACCCGCTGACAGCCAATCAGCTCCCTGTCAGCATGGGAGATTATCTGGTGCGGGCGGTTACACCAATTTATGTGCAATTCAGCCCCTAACGTTTCAGAACTTTCAAGTTGACCCCAAAACTTTGAATCTTGATCAAATAGATCCTTTCAAATTGGTCCCTTAATTTTTTAATTTGAACATTTTAGTCCCCAAACTAAATGAACCATTTCCTATACGATCGCGGCCGTCGATCGTATGAATTTGATCATTTAATCGTGTACGTTCATATCGATCCATTGATTCCAATTAAAAATCACATTTTAAGTGACATATTTTGTTAATTAATTTCTCATTCACCCTAAATCCGAATTGAGTAATTAAATACTCAAAATTTATCTACTCGAAACGTAGATTAATTTGAGCCAAAGACATTCCACTTTCAACATGTGGAATTCACTTAAATCTTTATTTAAATCATGTTAAGACACGATTTACTCAATCAAGATTTCCAACAATTATGAAGTACACTTATTCCTCAATACTAAACTAATTATGAAGTACATGAATAAAAAGATGATGAAATAAATAAATATAGAAGCATTAACCAAGTAACTGAACAACTTCTTTTTTTTCTTTTTGCCATTTTTTGTTAATTTTGATTTTATCAACATCGTGAACGACGACAAATTACCATGCCACATGCCATTAGGATTTAGGAATAGCGAAATGGGTGATCATCTGTGATGCAGATGCTGGTTTTCTCCAAAGCCAGCCAAGCAACATTGCTTTGTGAATTTCTCGGAGGGATAATACTTCAGATTTCACGCGCTGTAAATTTGATTTACATAGATAAAGCATGGGAGTTGCACTTGTTAAGCAAAACTGCAAAAGAAGAAACCGACAGGTTTTTAGAGCATTTTAGGAATTAAAATTGGTAACAGGGTTAAGTTTGGTAGTTCATTTAGAAACACACCAAAGTTAGTTTCTGTAGGGGTAGGGGTGTTCGTGGTGCGGTTTCGTTTTTTTTTTACTAATTTGAAACCGAATTGCCAAGTGCGGTTTTCTGGTAGAGAAATCTCAAATTGCCACTTTGAAAAATAAAACCAAGGGTGCGGTTTTGGGCGGTTCGGTGCGGTTTGGTGCGGTTTATGTTTTTTATCTAACTAAAAATAAATATTTCAGGATATTTGCATAAAAGTGTCATTTTTTAAACATTACCTAACTAAACCTAATAATAATATTTCACAAAGATAAAAGTTATGCTTAACAAAAATTATTTATCCAAAAACTACATAACATAATCAAAACTTCGCAAAAATTTAAAATATTGAACTAAGTCGTCCTACTAAACAGTCCATACATAATAATGAAATAGCTTACAAGACTTAAACGAAAACAATACGAAAGTTGGTCTACAAGGCTAAAATAAAATAAGAGAAATACAAATTTTTCGGTACTTTTAACTTACAAAACAACCTATTAATAGTTAATATTTAATATTTATAATATAAAAATAAATATATATAAAAAAATGAAAAAGCTCGCTAGCCTTTTGAAAGCCTTAGAAGCCACAGACTCGAATCTTTTAGAATGAAACTTGTTTTCTTGTTCTAATATTAATCATTTTTAGTTTCATGATTAAGAATTTAAGATGAATATGAATTCAGTTTTTTAATATAATTTAATTTTTACCTATAATTTTTATTTTGAATTAATATAAAATTTTAATTTTATCTACTGTCTCCAATTGAAGATGAAATTTAAATTTATATTTTCGTTTCTAAACTCACCTCAAATTTATAAGATTGAGACGAGATATGTGTTATACGTGCATTATAAGTTATCGAGAAATTATCTCTATCAAATTAAAATTCAATTAGAACATATCATCTATAACACAATATTCAAAAATCAATTAAATAACATTTTGAAGTACCTATTTTAATTTGTCTAAAGTTCAAAAAGATATTATATTTGTAGTATATAAATTTGTATATCTAAGATTTCATTTATTTTCCCAAGTCCATGCTTCAACAAAATATGGACATGCATCTTGGGTGAACACTTCAATAATTTTTATATACTTTTTATTGGTCCATATTACATAGAAACTCATTCTATTTAATTATTTATTTAATCTATCATGCATTTAGAGTTTAGGGTTTAGAGTTCATGGTTTAGGGGTTAGAGCTTAGGGCTTAGGGGTTAGGGCTTAAGGTATCAATCTATAGAGGTGTTCATCAGTTCGGTTCATGTTATTTGGATATATCTAATCTAGTATTACTTTAATCCTAATTCAAAATGAATAATTAGTTATAGCAAATGAAATTTAATTCTCAATATCAACTTCAATATGATTAAATAACAAATTCATAATTTTCATGTAAAATAATGAATAAATGTTTAGAAAATAAAAATAAATATGTATATAAATATACATATGTATAAATATATATATATATATATAAAATAATGGCGGTTTTGCAGTTCGGTTTGGTGCGGTTTTGGTCCAAAACCATCACCAAACCAACTTTGCGGTGCGGTTTTCATTAAATATCGAAACCACGATTTGCGTAATGATTTGACGAAAACGGTTTGGTGCGGTTCGGTGCGGGCGGTTCGGGCGATTTCAGAAAATTGTTGCCCAACCCTAGTAGGGGGTGATCCCACTTTATAAAAAGTATATATATATATATTAGCACGAGCACATGGACACACAAATACACAATACATACACACCCGAATAGTTACTGATGCGTGTCTGATTCACACCAATAATATTTATTAAATAAATATGAGAAATTGAGTATAATATTTGTAAATAATATAATATAGTAATTGCATAAAGTGTAAGAGAATAATAAAGGCAAGAATTTAACGTGGTTCGGTCAATGAGACCAACGTCGACGGTGAGTAAAGTTGTGCTCCCCCTATTCATCTTCCACTACAAGTATTTATACAAGTTGATGATCTTGGCTAAATAAGGTAACTTTGACTAAAGCTAGCCTCCTCAATTTCATCATATGGTAACTTCTGGATCAGGCCGGATTCCAACTAGCATCAGGCCTAAATTAGCTTGATATATTCTTCTTGCTATGGAAGTCTTTGACTAATGGGATGTTGATTGGATCTTGCCTCCTTTAATGATTTGACCTTCTTTAATTACGTATGGTAATTATTATTAATTAGGATCCCTTTAATTAAGGTTAGATCTAATCAAGGGATTGGTCTAATCAATCACCGATCTTGGGCTTGATTCTTGGGTCTCACTATGGGAACTTCCTCTATTAGTTGGATCTTGTCTTCTTAATGTCTTCTTTCCTTTTATAGGCCTTGGTCCAGCTCCACGTTCAGTTCTAGGTCCGGGCCCGCGTCCAGCCTTAGGTCCAGGCCCGCGTCCATCTTTAAGTCCATCCGCATTATAATAAATTAGGCTTTATTTCATCGTTTTGTAGGGTTTTTAGCCTATAGAGTCTTGGGCTTGTCAGCTTGGCCCAATGGATTATTTCCACACATATCAATAGTCCCCCCAACTCTAAAGTTTGACAAAGTCAAGCTGTGAGAGTTGTAAAAAATGAATTTTAAGGTTAAGCTGACAAGCTAAATATCTCACGTTTACTCAAACTTGTAGTGTGATGAGCTACCAGCAGTGCCAGAGTTCGTGCTGAAAAATGTATTGGGAGTTGTGCTGCCTTCAGGTCTAAGACTGGTGCTGGCTCCAAAAGGGTTTGAGATACCCTATATTTCAATATGACTTTTTGTACTCCTTTTCGTTTTGCGCCACAATGTTGAGTGCTTCAAACTTGAGAATTCTGCTCTTTTGAAAATTTTAGCTGTGGCGGGTGAGATTCGTCATATTGGTCTTGGTGGTGGTACGCCAGTTGCTTTGGTGGTGGCGCCACTTGATGTCCTTGAGGTGAATTTTCCTTCTTCCTTATGTTGGTCCTCCTGCTGGTCCTTTTGCAGGTCTGCAGCCACGAGTAGCGCAACTCCCGACTACTTCTTCGCCTGGCTCAAGCTATGACTTGTCCAGGTCGCGACCCAACACGAGTTAAGAAAAAGGCTGGCTACTCCGCAAGCTTCTTTACATGTTTCTCCACTTGGGTCTTTTAATCTCTAGTTCCTCGAATTTTGCGAGCGAGCTCTCGAGCTCAAAACACTCCTGGCAATTTGTGCTGGAAACAAGGGATCCAACTATACAACAGGAATTCTTGAAAAGCATGGCTAACGTTCGTGATTGTCATTACTTGGAATCAATGCCTTCTAGGGGTGTCATCGATTTGGCTACTGAGGTAGCCCCCAAAATGTTTATTTTTTGGTTGTCATCTTTTTATTTTTGTTGGTTCTTCCCTCCACGGATCAACTAGTGATGTTTTTTGCTGGTTTCTTCTTGCCTTGCGTACAGCAAGTCTTCTAACATATGTCAGCCCGTCCAGGCGTGCTCTTGGAATTAAAGAGGAAAAATCATAGGGATTTTATCCCGTTATTTTAGTAATTTAGTCATTGATATCTTTGTCTTGGATCCTCCAATTTTACATTGTTGATAGGCCCGCTCTATGCGAGCTGGCCTGGGTCTTTTTGGGCTAGCTTAGTTGGGCTGGATCTTCTGGATCGCCACACCTGGGTTGGAACATCTAGGTTGCCCTAGGGGCTGAACCTTCTGGATTGCTCTACCTGGGCTGGAGCTTTGGGATTAGCGAGGTTAAACCTTCTAAATCCCCCCATTTAGGCTGACATCTGGATCGCCCTTGCTAATTTGTTGGTTGATCCTCGGGTTGGAAAAACAGCTAACAATTCTGATGATCATCCAAAAGAAATGAATGAATCCTCCGAATTGCTCCAACTAGGCTGGAAATCTTTGATTGCCTCACCTGAGCTAAGACTTTGGGATCGCCCTACCTTGTCTGAAATTTTTGAATTGCCTCTACATGGGCTAAAAACTTTTGGATTGCTACACCAGGGCTAAGACCTTGGGATTGCCCCATCTGGGCTGAATTTCAGGTTCGCCCCTTCTGGGCTGGATTTTGGGACCGCCCCTCCTGGGCTAAAACTCCTGGATCGTCCCAACTAATTTGTTTTTGAATACTTCGGCTGATTAAGGTGCTGGCTATCTAGCCGATAATCTGACTATTGAGAATGGTTCTTTTATTGCTATTTTAGTCCTGCCTTATAAGGCAGATGGATGATGTTGCCCCCTCCCTTGGGGCTTTAATGAATCACTTTTTTTTTATTCTCGTTGTGTTATTACCTCTCTGCAAATACTTATATGTGGTTCATATATGGTAAATAATTAACAAAAATGATACTTACTTGCTTGAATGCGCGCTGAATATTTATCAAATCCCGTATGTTTCCATGTTTGCCTGAAATCACAAGTTTACAAGCCTGCCCAGACTGAGGACTTTTTTGTCATATCTATCTTATTAGCTTATGTTAGGAACATAACAAGGTTGCAAAATGAATTTGTATCAACGGATTGACAAATATACCACAAATACTAGTAAACATCTTTAGCCAAACAATATTCTTGTTAAGTACCTCTTTTTGTCGAGTTAGTTCAACCTCCTGAAAAGCAAGCTAACTAACCCAGCTTAGGATTTTGCTGAACTAGGGCCTGATATGTGGGCTGTATATTGATATCATGTATGTATTATAACAAGGGTGTACACTTTCATTTTTAAGCAACAACAAGACATGTAAATGATGTCATATGTATGCAAGTGTTTACACTTACATGTTAGATACTTTTGCAGACCTTGTGACTCCCTTTATCCTCCCTCCGTACCACATATATTTTCATCACAGGCTCACATCTGGCCAGTATGCTATCGTGGCTCCTTCCTTATTCTTCCATTTATCCCAATTTTCCTTCCTTATTTCTCCAAGGCGTTGGAATGGATCATAGTCTCATCCTAGCCTAAGTAGTGGACCGAAGTCACACCCTCCTTCCTTATTTCTCCATGGAGTCAGAGTGGATCAGTGTCCATCCTATCCTTAGCCTTATCACTCCAAAAAATATCCTCATACTTCATTTATGGGTACGGAGACCCTCCTCAAACTTCATGATAGGGGGGCCTTGGATTGAGCATTTGAATTTCTCGCCTAAATGTCAATCCAGGTTTATCCCACCCTTATGTTCCTATCCTCCGGCTACCTACTCATCCACCAACTCCCCCTTTACTCCAGTATAGATGCAATATGTTTATGTATGCCATTATTTTCGAAAAAGATAGAAAATACATACAAAAAGAATATAAACTTTATTGATATCTAGCTTGTTCTGCATTTATCGCCCTATAAAGCAGGCTCACATTCCTCCTGAAATAGCAACAAAAACAAAAGTTAAAAGAGGAGCGTGGGAAAGGATCCCTTTCTCCCACCTCTTGGCCAATCCAAGCAGAAATCTTGCTGCTCAACCAGTGTTTTAAAAGGTGAAGTTACGCCCCGCGAATTTTGCTTTTTTAGTATTAAAAAAATATAATATAATATTAAAAATTAATTTAAATAAGCAAAGAATTATAAAATCGAAGGATAAATTAAGTACAAAAATAAGATGGAGAAGGTTAAAAATAATAATATATTCAACCATGCAAACTAAATGTCCAAGCTCAACTCTTGCAAAGAAAATCAAGATAGACAAAATAATTGTTTCAAATTCTAGTGTTACGCAAAATAAAGATTTAAAATAATAGTTAACGAGCACTAATTTACTCAATCACTATCAAAAGTCTCATCATTAAGATCATTATCTTCATCTTCGGCTCTCAATACTCGAGCATTAAGCTGTGTTGCTCTTGCAGCTTTTTTTTTTTTTAATGTTTGATTTAATTGAATAGGTGGGCCATGGGTTTTTACTAAAGAATAAAACATGTAAAAAGTTTAAGTGGGTTTTAGATTGGAAATAAAAAATCAATGTAGGTCTACAAACATACCATATGGACATGAAATACATTGGGCGTATGCCCAGGGACTGGGCGCGTTTTCGCTCGGAGCGTACGCCCCAATTGATTGGGCGTACGCCCATGAGGGGTTACGCCCCCCTCCTATTGCCCCGGGCGTTTTAGCAACGCCCCACCCTGGGCGTACGCCCCGGGCGCGCCCTGAGACTGCCTTTTAAAACACTGTGCTCAACTTGCAAAGCTATATGGGCTGGTCTCATCCTAAAGTCTTCCTGACATTTCTTCTGGCCAGCAACATGGGTTGCTCTATCCATCTCGCCTTTCAGCTTGTTGGGCAGCTCTTTTAATTAATTGTGATGTCTTCTTTGAGAAATCTTAACCCTTCTTACAAGGATTTCTCCTCTTTTCACTGGCTTGACAAAAAATCTAACATCTTCAAAATAACATGTATATATCATAGCAATTGCATACTTGATGCATACATATATGTTATTAAAAGTGGGAATCAACTAATATTAACGTATCATGTTTACAAAAAATAATCAATCAAATTACATTGATGACCAAAATTATTCCATTTCATAATTGTGTAACCCAAATACATCCGTATATAGATTCGGACATACGTATATATAAATCTCTTGTTCACAACAAGACATTAAACAAATTAATTTTTTTCAATAAATTTAGTCGAAGATTTCACATGCATAGTTATATGCTTTTAATCAATTTCAACAGCCACATATATCATTCAAATGAATCTATTAACTTCTATATAAAGAAAACTTCAAGAAATAAGCAAAATTGATCATGCATCTAAAACTAAAGAAATTTGAGAATTTTGTCATTTTTTTAAAAATAAAAATAAGACTTATCTGAGAATTGTCCACCATTTGCTTAAATTTTACGCATCTCATACTAGCAACTCCTTTGATTTTTTGCTTCTTCCAACAATTTACTGCTTTAGATCTCTAGAACGGTAGGACAATTTTTACTCACTTTTTTCTCTCAAATTTTTGACAAAATTCTCCATCAAAAGGATTGAATCACTCACGTCTCTCGCTCAATTTCCCACAGACGGGGCCAATTGATGCGTGTCTGATTCACAACAATAATATTTATTTAATAAATATGAGAAATTGAATATAATATTTGTAAATAATATAATATAGTAATTGCATAAAGCGTAAGAGAATAATAAAGGCAAAAATTTAACGTGGTTCGGTCAATGAGACCTACGTCCACGGTGAGTAAAGTTGTGCTCCCCCTATTCATCTTCCAATAAAAGTATTTATACAAGTTGATGATCTTGGCTAAATAAGGTAACTTTGACTAAAGCTAGCCTCCTCAATTTCTTCATATGGTAACTTCTGGATCAGGCCGGATTCTAGCTAGCATCAGGCCTAAATTAGCTTGATATATTCTTCTTGCTATGGAAAGTCTTTGACTAATGGGATGTTGATTGGATCTTGCCTCCTTTAGTGATTTGACCTTCTTTAATTACGTATGGTAATTAGTATTAATTAGGATCTTTTTAATTAAGGTTAGATCTAATCAAGGTATTAGTCTAATCAATCACCGATCTTGGGCTTGATTCTTGGGTCTCACTATGGGAACTTCCTCTATTAGTTGGATCTTGTCTCCTTAATGTCTTCTTTCCTTTTGTAGGCCTTGGTCCAGCTCCACGTCCAGTTCTAAGTTCAGGCCCGCATCCAGCCTTAGGTCCAGGCCCGCGTCCGGTCTTAAGTCCATCCGCATTATAATAAATTAGGCTTTATTTCATCGTTTTGTAGGGCTTTTAGCCCATAGAGTCTTGGACTTGTCAGCTTGACCCAATACATTATTTCCACACATATCAGTTGCTTTTGTACAATTTGTGTGTTATCTCAAGAACTCAATCATAAATTTAGTAAGTAAAATAATTTTGTGTAGTTTTTCTCATATTAATAATATTTTGCAAACGAAATTTATTTTGAATGTGTAAATCGATGCATAAATCTCCTATATTCATTAAGAGACAATGGTGTGTGATCACACATGAAACTTTGATAACGTGATTGATGTGGTTCGATTTTCACACCAAGAAATGTAATAAATGGAGACAATAATCTTTCCTAGAATAATAAACTAATCACAATCTCTATAATATTAATGATATTTCGAGAGAATGGAAGAAGAACAAGAAGGAAAAATTAAATGAGACTTTTATTATTTTTGGAGAGAAAGAATATAAAATATATTCTCGAATTTTTCATAAGTGAAAGTGACAACCTAAAAATTACAAAGCTTCGGCCTTTTATAACCTAAGTGGCCTTCACTTCCACTCTCTCCAAGTCAAAGTGGTCTCTTTTGGTAGTTGAGGAGAAAAAGAAACTATCCCTTGATTTTAGAGATATAAGTTGATTAGATATTTGATTTGATTTCATCCCATCTTTTTATCAGCTTCACTATGAGGCTTTAACCCTGCTATCTTTGATCTTTACTTTCAGCCTTCCTTTGAGGTAGCCCACGAGCTTTCCTTAAATCCTTGAGGCCTAATTCTTCCGGACCTAAATGTAGAAAGTGATATTTACGCCCACATCATAAGTCCCCCTACTCTTGAGAGTTTGAAAGAAATTCAAAGTCTCGAGACTAAAATTATTATGAGGCTGCTGATGAGCTTTACTTTGAGGCTGCTGATGAGCTTTACTTTGAGGCTGCTGATGAGCTTTACTTTGAGGCTGCTGAAGAGCTTTACCTTGAGGCTATTGATGAGCTTTACTTTGAGGCTGCTTACAACATGCTTTGATTGCAGCTAGCCCATGTCCCTGAGGCCTTTGTATATGATGCCAACACATTTTTTTTATTTGAACAACACAATAATATATATATATATATATATATATATTAAAGGAGGTTCACAGATTTAGTACTGACATTTCCATTTGCAGTTTTCCTAGTCACTAGTCAACACAGAATTACAATCATTTTCCAAAAGACGTTTCAAAAACTCCGGGGTTGAACTATAATGTTCCCTAAGCCCCGGTTCCATATCTGTCTTCCTAGCTTGCATGTCTGCCACCTGATTGACCTCCCTATAGCAAAACTTGATTTTAATATGTTGGAATTTAGTCCAGCTTAATCGACAGTTGTCCATGATTCTCACCATTTCATGCTGAAGGTCTGCCCTCCTCTCAAAATAATTAAGCAAAAAGATAGAGACAGATAGAGTCAGTATTAATAAGAAGATTTTAGCATCCTGTCTGTGCCGCTTGGTTCATTCCTTCTTCCGCTGCCCACAATTTTTCAATATTGTTAGATCCTACACACTTTTTTGTAGGGCTTTGCGTCCTCTTATAGACTTTATCTGATTGCCTGCACATTTCATGTAATTTATGCCCGAATATTTCACGTGGCTTCTTTAGTGCTTGGTGCTTTACAAGGCTTCCTCCTCTTTTTTTCTATTATATATTTTTTACATTATTTTTATCTTTTGTTTTATTATTGCTATTATTTTATTTTATTGTGGTGCTTGCGTGTTTTCAATGTGCTTGGTGTTTCATAGAAATTTCTCGGTGCTTGTGTAAATGCAAGGCTTTTCTTGGTGCTTGCGTGTTTGCAAGGCTTGTTTGGTGCTTGCGTGTTTGCAAGGCTTTTCTTGGTGCTTGATGTTTCATAAGGCTTTTTTGGTGCCTGTGTGTTTGCAAGGATTTTTTGGTGCCTGTGTGTTTGCAAGGCTTTTTTGGTGCATGTGTTTTCACAAGGCTTCTGCCTGATTTTTTTGAGGGCTCCCATCATATTTTCAATGATAAATGCTTGATTTTTTTTTTGATAAAATAAATGCCAGATTTCTCATAGGTCTTAATGATAACTGCCTGATTTCTCACATGGCTTCCTACATAAGTTAAATAGCAAATACTTAGTTTTCCACATGACTTTTAATGATAAATGTCTGATTTTTTTACAGGGCTTCCTGCATAAGTTAAATAGCAAATGCCTGGTTTTTCATATGGCTTCCTGCATGAGTTAAATAGTAAATGCCTAGTTTTTCATAGGGCTTTAATGATAAATGTCTGGTTTTTTACAGGGATTTTTTTTAGAACCTGACCTTTCACTCTTGGGTTGCCCGACCTTTCGCACACAAGACTTTTATTTTTAGAACCTGGCCTTTCGCTCTAGGGTCGCCCGGCCTTTCGCACACAAGGCTTTTCTTTTTAGAATCGGCCTTTCACTCTTGGGTTGCCCGACCTTTCGTACACAAGACTTTTACTTTATTTTTATTTTTAATGTATTTCATTTATGAGTACGCATTCGTGCATGGATATGTAAGGATGCTCGAGTAGAAGTACATCATATAGTTTTGGTAACCGATAAATAGAACCGAAGACTAAGCATTCACCTAGTCACATAGGTCATAATTAAATAGATAACAGAAACTTCCATATTGCACATATAGATAATCGACAAAAAACAATAACAATGATGAAAAACTGAACTAACGCATTTAAACATCTAGAAGGAAACAAATAGAATCCAAAATCCTAGCACGAACCAGACAAAAAAAAGCAACAACTGACTTATAAAGCAAGAACAAACTTTTTTAAGCTTTCTCATTAATATTAGAGATAGGCGTGCTCATAGAGCTAGACAAGAGCCTTCCTGAGGGCGTGGTTGCGGTTCCTTGTCCTGCCTCCTTTCTTCACCACGATACCTCATTGGAGATGAGCTTCTTTCGAACAACCTATTGCTCTTCTTGTGGTCCCGACAGATATGTTCCTGCAGGTATCCACTTTTGATCAAATGCTCTATCTCATTCAGCAGGTGTCAGCATGTGTTAGTGTCATGCCCATAATCCTTGTGGAACTAGCAGTATTTATCAGATTTGGGATTGACAGGTCTAGTATAAGCACTCTGTGACTACCTTACGATGTTCTTATGTTCTACTAGTGCTTGAGCGGGCGTGACCGTCAAAGGCGTACGTTAACTGTTACGATAATTACCTTTGGGTCTATCCGAGAAAAGGGGCTTCCTTGCTTCCACCTTGGCGTCCTCCTCATCTTGGTTCATTGTAGTAGCCTTAACACCTTTCATCTGAGTGGCTTCCTCCATATTCATGTAAACAAGCTATTCAAACTGGTAGGAGGCTTATTAGCAACAGACTTAAAGAATTCGGCGTCATTCAAGCCTTGGGTGAAGGCGTTGGATAACATGTCAACACTAGCTAAGGGTACCTCGAGGATAGTAGAATTGAATCTCTGTATATATCCTTGTAAGGGCTCCTTAGTCCCATGGTGCATGCTAAATAAACTTAGAGATGTCTTCTGGTATTTCTTGCTACTAGAAAACTGATGTAGGAACATTGAGCTAAACTCCTTAAAAGAATGGATAGAATTAGGAGCCAGCTGACCACTGTTGTGCAGCTTGAGTTTCGTCAGGAACACATGACATTTTACCCTGTTAGAGTATTGATGCAATATTGCACAGTTCTCAAAACTCCACAAGTGCTATGTGGGATTTGAAGAACCATCATATTCCGACATGTTTGGGGTATGAAAGTTGTTAGGTAGTTCATCGGTGAGCATGCGAGGACCAAAGGGAACCCTTCTTGGAGGGTTAGGTGCATTCCCTCTAAGATGGCGTCTCATCTCCCTCATTTCTTCTCTCATGTTTTCAAATCTCTCCGCCAGGTTATCCTGAGGTAGCCAAGTAACCCTACGATCCTGATTTCCCCGCGGTCGGATATTACTATTCCTATCAAGGGTGTCTGACCCTACAATGCCATAGTAGACCTCTCTTTCACCAGCTGAAGGGCTAGGGTTGTCCTTATAGACTTGTGAAGTCATCATTGACGGGCCAAGGGCAGCGACATGCTGATGAAGAGGTACCTCTAGGATAGCTTGAGGGAAAACTGATGGTATCGCTGGCGCGAAAGCCAATGGAACTGTTGAATATTCCCAAGCGCATATGTCCTAATTTGAGGGCCACCACCCTACAGAGATACCGTCATGGCATTCTCAAACAAGCATCCCCACTGGTCCGCTGAGGGTGGGGTGATTTCGCTAGGTAGCAAACTAGGTGGTGCCCGGGAGGGCACATAATGCTTCATTATAGGAATTTCCTCCTAAAAGTGTGGATCCTCCCTCAATGTGACTATAAGGCCCGGTTATGGAGGAACAAGCTCAAGAATATCTCGAGTCATTGTCAACACTGGCCCGAAAATAGCGGGACCAGAGAGATCTTGAGTCATTATCGACACTAGCTTAGAAATTGTGGGACTAGAGAACAGGAAAGTCATCAAGGCTGAACTAGCTACCCTTTGCGCCTCATGTCGCCTAACATACATTATTGGTTGAGTCACATGTTGGGTTGGATAATCCCCGGGGTGACTAACTTAGTGGCAGATTAAGATTTTGGGATAATAGTAGACACCTCCCTCAGTTATGGGGTAATGTGCACTTTGCCCCCTAACTTATTGAAATGTGCACTTTGCCCCCTCATTTATCATATAATGTGCACTTCACCCTCTCGGGCAGTTCGGGCAGATTCGGGCACCACACTTATCATAAAAATCGGACTTTTGCCCCCTGACTTATATGTCTTTATAGCACTTTGCCTCCTGACTTATGTGTTTTTGTAGCATTTTGCCCCCTCACTTATGTGTTTTGTAGCACTTTGCCCCTGCCCGAGCTGCACGAGGGGGTGAAGTGCACATTTTATGATAAGTGAGGGGGCAAAGTGCACATTTCAATAAGTTAGGGGGTAAAGTGCACATCACCTCATAAATGAGGGGGGTGTCTGCCATTATCCCTAAGATTTTTATACTAAATGAAAGCATAAACATAAAACACCATGGCATAGATTCAATCGGCTCAATTTATTCGTACTAAATTAAAATTCAAAACATAAAATTACCAACAGAGAATTTCAGTTTCGGTTGAATATTTATCAACCCACTACGAGCTTCCAAAACCTGTACTTTGTTGCCACACAAAAAATGCCTTTTGTATCTCCGGTTGTAGAGCCTGAATGCTACGCCTCTAAGAATAGTCCACACTTCCTTGAATCTCCAAATGTCCTATTTCTGGTGCTAGCCAATAAAACGAATCTAGAAACTATTTCTAGACATATGTAAAAAAGTGAGGAATATATTTAGTGAGTAATTAAGCTCAACACATGAGTAAAATTACACCTTGAATAACAGGTACGGGACTGTTAAGTGAGAGAGAGAGAGGAGGAACAAATTTTTCCTCTTTTTTTTTCAATGTGTTGGCCGATTTTTCTAGTGTAGGAACAAGTGTGTTTTTTTCTTGGTTGATCGTGTTAGGATTATGCCCTCCATGCCGTAGATGAATTAGATCAATAGGACATTTACCTTTATGTTGTACAAACTCTTATTCTATAATAAAGGCATTGTTTTGTTCATATCAATCTTGATGACATTAATATAAGTATTAAACAAATAAGTCAATATAAGTATTGAACAGATAAGTCCAAGGTAATCAAGAGGGAGCTTCTACTCCTCAATGGTTAGAGGAGATGGACACTAGAAGTATCGGTTCCTTGTTTATTTAAACTAGAGTTCGTAAGTCGACGAGTCTTAATTGGGCATTAAGACCAGACTTGTATGACGCAAGCTTTGACAAGGAGTGTTAGTCGGTCACTTTGGATGGTCATAGATAGATCAATGGAATTGAAATGTTCGAACACGGCTCGCCGTAATTCAATCACTTGGGTAATTACTTTGTGATCGTCAATGATTGGATTACTGGATGCGGTAGTGTGCGTGAGCCTTAGACCTAAGGATTCACAAAGATTGGACTCGTGACACTGAACGAGTTATTAGAGTAGTTAGATCCATTTCATCTTTTGGTGGGATCAACCTCGAAGTGCGGTTCAAAAGGACAAGAGGCAATTGTTTGGTGATTCCGAATAGGGGATTCACTATCTCGGGTAGTAACGAGTTAACGTCCTATGGGATTGATAAAATCGAGAATTACGTGTTTTATAGTCCTTTAGTGTATATTTTCATAGAATTAATAATGATTTTATACTACATATGCATGTAATATGTCTATTTTGAGTATCCAAGAATAAATTATAGCAGTGGAGACAACAAGTATGAAAGCAGCAGAAAGATGGAATTTCAGAGCAAAACATCAAAGAGTTTAGCCTTTGAACATGGAACATCAGGACATTCGAACGTTGGAAGCTGTTACGCACGGACGACAGGGATACTAACGTTCGAACGTTGACGTCGGCAGAACAGTTTTGAAAATTTCCAAATTCTAGATTTACACGGACTCTTCTCAAGCCACACCTATAAATATAAAGTGATGCAGTAGGGTTAAAGAGCAGTGTTTTTAGAGTCATTCTCCAGCAATATTCCACCTTTTTATAGAGAGTTAAACTAGGGTTTTATCCTTTGTAATTTTCCATAGAAGTAGAGGAAGCTTGAAGGAAGAAGAAGATATACACAGTCATAGGGAGTTTTTGTTCTTTGTTTCTTACTTTTATGAATACTTTGGTTGTTTTTCATATCATTATGAGTAGCTAAATTTGTAGACTAAGGCCATGCTTCGGCCGAATTATGATTTTTGAGTTATAAAAGTATTTCTCGTATGAATGATTTATATTGCTTTGTGTTATAATCTTGTTCTCAATCTTAGTGTGCCTGGCCAACATATTTAAGATCTAATGCTTAATTTATCTGTTTTGGGAGAAAATAAATTAAGGTGCAAGGGGGATTCATAACATCTTCTAAGTTAGTTGATATTAGGGACAACTACATACTCCGGATGCTGTTAGCCGAGTTTATTTAGAGGGATAACTCTAAATAAATTTGGGGAAAATTCTAGTGTTTAATGCATGCAGTAGAGATTGCTACAACTAATCTAGTGTGGGTTATCATGAGCGAGGGATCTGCGTGATAATAATATTAAGGAATTTTCCACCTTAGCAATATTTATCTGAAATACGAGAACACTAATATAACGAGAATTGTTTAATTTGTCTCGACTCATGTGCCCTAGTTGTTTTTATTCATTGGTTTTCACGTACTTTTAATTATTGTTTTTAATAGTTTATGATTTATTTTTCTTTAAGTTTACAATTGCTTGAGTTAATTTACTATTTTTGCTACAACACAAATCTCTGTGGGCTCGACATCCCGGACTTAAATGTCCACTCTATTACTACACATGATCAGTTCTCTTGTTGTTAAATACACGAATGGGTTTTCATGCATCAAGTTTTTGGCGCCGTTGCCGGGGATTTGTCTGTTTTAGCATAGCTACTTTAATTCACTCTTTTCTTGTTTTTAGTTTAAATTCTACCTTTGTTTTACCTTTTCGTTTGATATCTTTTTCAGGTTTATGACCCGATCTTGTGACATAGATCTTGAGGAATTTGATCCTGAAATCAAACGAACGATTCGAGCAAATCGACAAAGATGAGCTATGGCAGCCAAATTTCCAAATACGAATCTTCCGGAGAATCGTGAATGGCTCCAAAATATTCTACAAGCAATGCAGCCGACAATACCGGTTCAGTTACCATCTGTTCGTGGTAGTCAACCACCTAGGGTACACATTTTACCAGATCCTGTTGTCATACTACCTTTTCACTCACCAAATTTTCACATTCCAGCACATCTTTTTGGTATGGCACAAAACGACCCTTTTTATGGAGAAAACAGTGAGTCACCACATGAGCACTTGGAAAACTTTGAAAACGTTTTGTTAACCAAGTAATTTAATCCCAGAGACCTAGATGCTATTCGACTTAGGTTGTTTCACTTCACACTCAACGATAAAGCAACTTCTTGGTATAAGTCCTTACCCTCACATTCAATCACCACTTAGGGAGGGCTCGTTGAAGAATCTTTAAATAAATTTTTCCCACCTTTAAGAATCAATGAGCTTCATAGTAATATTAAAGGGTTTAGGCAAAGAAAGACTGAGTCGTTAGCAAATGGGTGGGATAGGTATAATGGAATGATTAGGAAGTGTCCAGACCACAATTTTACTCAAGATGAATTGGTACAACACTTTTACAATGGAGTAAAGTCTAGGATTAGAGACTGACTTAATGCTGGAGCCGGGGGCGACTTGTTGGGTCTTGATAATAAATTTGTTTAGGAGACAATAGAGCAATTAGGTCGGGAGGATGAGTTGTACCCGAGGAGGAAGATGAGATCATACCTGCACCAAAGAAGGTAGCAGCAGTTAAAGAGGTTGTAGAAGGAGTTGAGCCACAGACCACCACAGAGGTCAACTATGTGAATCAGCGAAGACCTCAAGCTATTTTTGGAGGAGCCGAGAATTTCCCTCGAAACCCAAATAATCCACCATATGGAAATCCAGGAACATACCAAGCACCTTGACCACTATTTCAGCCCAACAATAACTAACGACAAGTGCAATTTCAGCAGCAAGGTTAAGGGAGATCTATGAACACTGATGATAGGCTCGATGCACACATTCACAAGTCAGATAAATCTTTTAAAGAACTTCACTTGATGTTAAAAGATGTCGTTACGGGAATGAAGAAAATGCAACATCACATAGGGAAACTTTTGAATAGCCTTTCAGGGAAAAACACGAGTATATTTCCCAGTGATACTGAGAATAACTCAAAGGAACAGTGCTTTGTAGTAGCACTTAGAAATGGGAAGGAAGTGAAGAACGCATACAGCACGCCAGAACGTGAATCATGTAGCGTTCGAATGTCCTGTAACATTCCAGAGGCAGAGGACACCCCACTTCAGACGTCCGAACGTAAAGGAGTTAACATTCGAATGTTGAATTCTCAATGTCTGAACGTGGACCTCTCTAACGTTCTAACGTCCAAGGCAGTAAATCCAGGCTGTAAGTCTACTGTTACTGACCTTCCTCCCCTGTTGAAGTATGTTTTCCTTTTCCCTTAGCTCAGAAGATTAAAAAGAATGAACATGATAAGAGTTTTCTTCGCATTCTTTAGAGTTTGAGAGAAGTGCGCATTAACATTTTTGTTGTAGATGCCAAACTTTGCGAAACTTCTCAAGGAAATTTTATCAAAGAAACATAAGTGGAAAGATGTGGGTAATGTCTGCCTAACCAAAGCACGTTCAACAGCTGCAATGAACAATATGCCAAAAAAAGGCAAGGATCCGGGTAGTCTATCCATTCCATGCACTATTGGGGATATGAAGTTCGACAGAGTTCTTTGTGATTTTGGGGCTGGGATGAATTTGATGCCTTATGCATTTTTTCAGAAGTTGGGCCTTGGAGAGACAAAAACCACTACTATGCGGTTGCAGCTCGCAGATAAATCTGTCAAGAATCCCGTGAGAGTGATCGAAGATGTCATAGTTAAAGTTGACAAGTTCTACTTTCCAGTTGACTTTGTGGTTCTTGAAATGGAGGAAGATTCTGATGTATACTCGGAAGACCATTCCTAGCCATAGGTAAAGCCCCGCTAGACCTAGCGCATGGTAAGCTTACATTGAATATAGGGGAAAAGAAGGTAACTCTGAATGCTTTTCAAAGTTTTAAGCTTGAATTTCCTGAGCATACTTGTTCTATACTAGATGCTTTTGGTCCTTTTGAGGATGAAGTTTTGTAGGAACATTCGTCTGATGACCCGAGCAGTCAAGAAAGTGAAGAAGATACGAGTACTGACGAGGTTGGAAACTTCAATACGATGGACCAAGTGGTTGTCACTACATCCACAGAATTGCAACATGATGATTCAATTGATGGGAGATTGGACAAGGATTCTAGTCCAATCCATTATCCGACGACTTAGGCCGACTCTGCAAAAGTCAAGCTAATGACTTTAATGAAGTGCTTCTCGGGAGGCAACCCGAGCTATTTTTTTTGTCTTATTTTAGCTTTGTTTTATTTTGCTTTGTTTGTTTTTGATTTTGTGTTTTGTTTATGTGCAAAAAAGAGGTAGAATTCGGAAAAAAAATCTTCAAGACAGCACGCCCGAATGTGAGGAGCATAACGTTCGAACATGGGGCCTTGCGAGAGATCTTATGCACATCAACAACATGCCCGAACATGCCATGTTTCCACGTTCGAATGTGGATCTCATCAAAAAAGAAAGAAATAGCGGAGAAAGCGTCACTTACTGATTTAAAAGTACATATCATTCAAAACACCCTCTTCCCCAAGATACTCGCGCCAAATATATCTTACCTTCCAAAAATCAAACTCTGAATCATAACCCATCCATAAAATCCTTCCACAACATCAAAACCTTCCATCATTATCAATACCTATTCCATATAAAATTCTTTTCACAAAAGGAATTTCTCTATAGAAACCCATCTATCACAAACCATAAACACTCATAATACAAACCCATTAGTAATCTGACACAGAAATCGATTTCATAGTAGCTGTAGCTCAAGGGTTTATTATTCATCACGACAAAAGAAGAGAAGAAGAAGAAATGAACAGTACTCTACTTGACCCACGCCCGTAAGTGAGACCATCTAACGTTCGAACGCCGGTCTTTAGACGTGAGGTCTATTTCTGCGTTACAGCACTGTATCCCTTGTTGATTCAATACTTGTTATAGCCGTGTGGGCCTTTTTCTGGTGGTATTATGTATTTTGTATTGGTATTTTCTATTGTGGTTTGGTGATTGAGTTGAGCCAAGGAACGATTGTAGTGGACGAGTTTGGGGAAAAAATTTGCATAGTATTTATTCAATGGCGAGATTAAGATCCGAAAATATGTGTCGAGGGGAGAGTTCGGAAGTGAACAAAGGAAACAGTGTTAAACAAGAGGCAAACACTCCAAGGAAATAGAGTACTATCAAACAATTTTTCAAGAGACTTGATGGATTTGAGCTTCACAAAGAAAGATCTATAGGAGTAAAGAAGATGTTCATGCTCACCACAAGGCAACACTTATTCTTATCATACTTTTCTACTACTTCGAGGATGATAATACATGCGTGGGTGAAAGAGCTCTATGCTAATAGTGCAAGCATGGAGTCGAGAGAAAATTTGCAAAACGGGATATACAAGGTGATGGTGAGAGATAAGGAAGTGGATTTTTTGAAGGCAAATTTGAATGAATATATGAACCTTCCCGTGGCTTCTAAGTGTGCCTATGAGACATTGGTGGAGCAAGAGGAGTCTAATACCTTGGATTAGAAGATGGTCTTGAAAGAAATTGCAATAGAAGAGGCAATGTTTTGTGATAACAAAAGAGAGATACTACCTAGGATTTGAAACCGGAGGGGTTCCTTTGGTTCGAGTCCATTAGGTATTGTATTGTGCCTACTAGTAACCGGTCTTCGGTTGACAAGGAGAGAGCCCTTCTTATTTATTGCATTATGACTTTGAAGAGGGTAGATTGGGCTCAAATCATCTTCGATACTTTGTTGGTTCAAGTAAGAAGGATGGGGAGTGAGATTTCTAATCCATGCCTTATTAAGAAGATTCCATTGATATTCCCATCTTTGATTAGCACAGTATGTCTCAAGAAAGGAGTGAGGAGGGAAAGCGATGAGGGTTCGAATGACTGGGAGTGGATATCGCCCTTAGGAAGGAGAAGCAAGATAAGGACCCGATGCCTAGGTTTACCCACGAGAGGGGCAAGAGTTCGAAGAAGACCTCCACACCTATTTCCCTTTCTACTATCACACATGATCTTAAAGCAATGAGGAAAGAACAAAAGGAAATTAGGGCGACATAATCCACTATAATGGCGAACATGAGGATGATGGCTCACTACCAAAGGG
Source organism: Buddleja alternifolia (assembly GCA_019426215.1). Lineage (NCBI taxonomy): Eukaryota > Viridiplantae > Streptophyta > Magnoliopsida > Lamiales > Scrophulariaceae > Buddleja > Buddleja alternifolia. The sequence continues at coordinate 10,226,969 of CM033406.1, forward strand.
ATTTGGCTCTTGCCCTGGATCGTTCGTCGGGGAGGCCTTATTTCCAGTATCCATTGGTTCCCGCCTTTCACCATTTGCCCGTTGTTGAGAAGAGTGACGATGACACCACCGATGATGATGAGGATCCCACATCCGCGCCGACGGGGGTGCGGTCTTAATTGCTTTGTGACACGCTAAAAGCCAACGTGCTATGATAGCAAGTGCACTAGTCGTGTGTAGTAATAAGTGGACTAAAAGTCCGGATTGTCGAACCACGGAGACTTGAATTTTAGTTTATGATTTTAACGGAAAAAAAAAAACAAATATAATTAAAGTAAATTATAGGTAAAATGCATACAATAAGAACAAGATTACACAATTGATTTTACACAAAGTATAAAGGGAGACTAAGGCACATGCTAGGTTCAAATTGATCAATTATACTTATAAAGATTCTAGTTGAAGGATTACGCTTATATTGTTATGGTGAGAACTCCGAGGGTAGAGAATAACCGATGTCTCGCGTATAAACTCCTATGCTTAGATCGTGATTTCCCAAATATTCCTATCCGGAAATCTAACCACTAAACATGCATTAACGTACTAGAGTTCGCTCGATTTGAATCGAACAACTTCACCCGAGAATCTTTACCTATGTCTAGGGCAATTCCTCATTAGTTACGGGTCATGATGTGAATTTCTTGCACCCTAAGTCAATTTTCTCCCGAAATATTAACCTAGGCATAAGATTCTAACATATAGTGATCAAGTATATGCAAGATAGGCAAAAACACAAATTCACATCACATAACAATATAAGAACAACCTCAACAATCATCTATTATAAGCATATATCACAATTTGGCCTTACATGGCCCTAGTCTTATGAATTTAGTTCATAATGGATAATATGAAAAACATAAATGAATTAATACATATGTTCATAGACATAATTGAAATGAAAAGCTATAAAAACTCCCTCAAAAGTGAATAATGATGGATCTTGAAGTTGAGCCTTCAATCCCCAAGCTCTTTTCCTGCCTCTAGTTTTCCCCTCCAAGAGTGATGAAGAATGGTGATGAATGGTGGAGAAATCAGATTAGGGGCTGCCCCCCTCTCCTCTAAGAATCTGAAATTGATAGTGAATGATGAAGAGTATGGGTTCCCCCTCCTTTTATAGCCAAAATTCCACTAAAGTATGCATTAAGAATTCCCATTAAAGTTCCCCAATGAGAATTCCACCTAAGGTGATGCTTAAAGTTTGGCTTTTAAGATTCCAACCAGCTAAAAAATGCTGAACTTTCGGCCATTAAGAATTCCACCATGCATAACCATGTGAAAACTTCAACAAAACACATGCATGCTGCCATTTTCTTGCTTTCCAGCGCAGTCTTAGTATTTTCCTCATAAACTTCTCCACATATCTCCAAATTGGATGATTCAAGTCCCCATGTTCAGATAACACATAGATCTACAACTTTGCAGAAGGACATTTTGTCCAATTCGGTCTCTAAGTATACCTAAATCACGTTTCAACATGGAGGTTGTTTCTGATTTGGCGCCCATAAAGTAAATCTACCAAGAAACACACTTATGACAACCCCTCAACACATGTGCTGAATTATGGCCAAAAGTGATTCTTACCCATCATATAATGCTGGAATTTAGGATTAAAAGGAGTAACATTTGGACTATCCATGCCTAGGCATGACTAGGAGGGTGTTGGGGCGTATCTTCGCACATGTACTTCTCTGTTCGGCGCAGCAATCGTATTTCCTTCACAATTATCTCTATAGACCTCCGATTTGGATGTTTCAAGTTCCCATTTGAAGCTAAGACATACATCTAAAACTTTGTAGAAGGAAACTTTGTCTAAGTCGGTCTCAAAATGTACGGAATTATCGCTCGAATGTGGTAGGAGATGCATAAACCGCCTAGGTGTTGAAAAACATGCTTGAACTTGTTTTGTACATCGTTTTTCTTCCCTTTTCTTCATGTATTCTCATTTATTACCTGTATTCACTTAACACACCTATTAAATGCAAATGTGACATGATTTAAGCAATAAGTGAATCCAAATCATAAGAATTACGGTCTTAAAAACACGTAAAAACACCTCTTATTACTTTGTATCCTACCTTTTTAGTTTTTTTTCTTTTTTTTTTCATTTTTCTTTTTCTTTTCGTTTTTTTTCCTTTAGTTTTTAGTTAGGTTATTTTTATGTTGTTTGCTTGTGATGCATGCACTTTTGGCATGTATGTTTCTTATGCTTGATGGTTAGTAGAGTAGACGTTTAGATATGATGCACATTTGGACCCCATGTTTGGAGATGCTTATTTTACTCGAGAGGAGGAGAAGCTATAGGAGGATGCATTGGAAGTTTAAGGATGTTTTTCAACGTTCTTGGTTGTAAGTGTTCTTTTACCTTCTTGTATGCTTGTTATAACAACATTGGGGACAATGTTGGATTCGAGTTTGGGGGTATAAGAGTACTTATTTTGAACTTTGATGATGCAATCTTAATTTTTAGCTTGAGTTTGGGGGAAAGCTTGTTTTCTATCATATTCATATGCTTCTTTGTTGAAAAATCAAGTATGAAAATTTTTTAGTCCTTCCAATTGATGCACCGAAATTGATTAACTTGGAAAAATGACATGATTTCTTGAAAATAATTTGAATTTATTGGAATACATATATCTTTGAAATTGCTCGTGGAGACCCTAGATGAGAATTGATTTCCGTAGATGATTCATAATGCACAATAAATTGAGGGTACAGGAGTTGAGAGGATAACCATCTTAAGACACTTAAGGAATCTTTCCCGGAAATATTTACTTTTATTTCTCATAAGGTTATAAGTTGAGTAGTTAATTTTGTATGCTAAACAATGAATTGAAAAGGATGAATTTTGGTATGACCAAAAGTGGTCAGGCTAATATGTATTAGAGGTGAAAGTTTCATACCTATGTACTATACTATTATGCTGATTTGAGCTTTGCTCAAGCCAAAAAAAAAGTGAATTGTTTAAAAGATCTAGTTTTATTTCGTGGTCTTTGATAATCGAGTGATTAAATCCTTAGGAGTGTCTTACACTTAATGACCTAAAACTATCTAGTTTGGGAGTCAATGATCTAAAACTTGTTACATGGGTGCCATAGAAAACCTAAGGGAATAAAACATTGCACATGTTCTAGCCTTAATGAAGTTAATTGGAAAGTTTCATATGAATTGAAAGTTTGAATGTTTGAGTAATGGAATTTAAATGGCTATGAGGTTTTCTATGATTCTTGTGCCTTGTGTTTGATCAAAAGTTGATAGATATGAGATTAATGTCCAAAAATTGGTAAGGATGCCTCTCGACTATAATACCTTAGATTTATTTCCACTACACCCTATGGAGTCTTTTCGAGTTGAGGTGTCACATGAGCAAAAGTATTTGATATGTATATATATACTTTTGAGCTTAAAAGGATGATTTTGTGCCATTTATTCTTGTTAATTATATTGTGATGTATTGATTAGTTGGGAGTGAAAAATTATTAGATTTTGTGGGTATATCATATGCAAACCCTCACGAGACTACAACTCGTCCTTTTTGGGGAACATTAAGGTTTAAAGGCTTGTTACATAGGCTAAGTAATTGTCTACTCCACGAAAGAGAGTTTATCTTTATCTTTGTTTGTTTTGTTTTTGTATACCTTTGACTGTGTTGATGTCTATCATTGCTCAAGGACGATCAATGTATAAGTTTGGGGAGTTGATAGAGTCAAGAATTACGTGTTTTATAGTCCTTTAGTGTATAATTTTCATAGAATTAAGTATGATTTTATACCAAATATGCGTGTAATATGTCTATTTTGAGTATCCAGATATAAATCATAGCAGTGGAGACAACAAGGATGAAAACAGCAGAAAGATGGAATTTCAGAGCAAAAAGTCGAAGAGTTTAGCCTTCGAACGTGGAACATCAGGACGTTCAAATGTTGAGAGAGTTTAAGCCCGAACGTTGGAAGCTGTTATGCACGGACGCCAGGGATACTAATGTTCGAACGTTGAAGTCGGCAGAACAGTTTTGAAAATTTTCAAATTCTACACTTACACAGACTTTTCTCAAACCACGCCAATAGATATAAAGTGATGAAGTAGGGTTAAAGAGCAGCGCTTTTAGAGTCATTCTCCAGAAATATTCCGTCTTTTTCATAGAGAGTTAGACTAGGGTTTTATCCTTTGTAATTCTCCATAGAAGTAGAGGAAGCTTGAGCGATGAAGAAAATCTACACTGTCATAGGGAGTTTTTGCTCTTTGTTTCTTACTTTTATGAATACTTTGGTTGTTTTTCATATCATTATAAGTAGCTAAATTTGTAGACTAAGGACATGCTTGGCTGAATTATGATTTTTGAGTTATAAAAGTATTTCTCGTATGAATGATTTATATTGCTTTGTGTTATAATCTTGTTCTCAATGCTTAGTGTGCCTGGCCAACATATTTAAGATCTAATACTTAATTTATCTGTTCGGGAGAAAGTAAATTAAGGTGCAAGGGGGATTCATAACATCTTCTAAGTTAGTTGATGCTAGGGAGAGCTACATACTCCGGATGCTGTTAGCCGAGTTTATTTGGAGGGATAAATCTGAATAAATTTGGGGAAAATTCTAGTGTTTAATGCATGCAGGAGAGATTAATTTGTCTGAAATACGAGAACACTAATATAACGAGAATTGATTAATTTGTGGCGATGCATGTGTCTTAGTTATTTTTATTCATTGGTTTTCACGTACTTTTAATTATTATTTTTAATAGTTTATGATTTATTTTTCTTTAAGTTTACAATTGCTTGAGTTAATTTACTGTTTTCGCTATAACATAAATCTCTGTGCGTTTGACATCCCAAACTTAATTGTCCACTCTATTACTACACACTATCAGTCCTCTTTCTGTTAAATACACGATTGGGTTTTCGTGCATTAGTGATCGTAGATAAATGAATTTATAAATCTTTGGCTAAAGCAAGAGAACTAACTTATGTATAGTACATAAGGGTAGTTCAGTAATTTCATCTTACTATGATTCCCTGAAGCACAGCATCGAGTCCTGTGAGTTTTACATAATCTATGACTCTCACTTGGTCGGGATGTTACAGTGAAGGGCTTATACTCACATGGTATCTGTGACCTAAAGATTTGTACTAATATATTCATTTCAATTGGGTTTCAATGTGAGTCCACATGACTGGCTTAGTGACACTCACATCCTTGGTTTCCTCCCAATGCCAATTGAAACGAACCTAGAGAGTCGTGCTGAAAAGGAATTAAACGAAAAAAATTCTTCGTTGTCAAATATATATATAAATTAGGTAATTTTCTATTTGATGAACAAATTAATTTATTTGATTAATTGGATTCATGGAAATAAATTAATAATAAATAATTAGATGTATTTATTATGAACGTATTAATTTATTTGATTAATTAGATCAATGGAAATAAATTAATTATAATAAATAAATAGACTTATTTATTATACTCACCTTTTTATCAAATAATTAGATTATTTAATTTAGATGATTATTAATTAGTATTATATTTTAATTGGATTAAAATATGTTGGACCTAATTAATAATTGGACTAAGTTGAAGTCAACTTAGCCCAATAGGATAAGGATGGGCGTGTATATGCGTGCATAAAGGGAGTTGGATGGGCTCAAGGAATTAGTTAATTCCAAGCCCATCACTCCTTATATACCTAACACTAGTTCAATCAAAACCTAACTCTCACATTAAACTTGACAACAAAGAAAGAAGAAGAGAAAAATCTCTCCCCTCCCCTAAGAAGTCGTCGACAATAGTGTTGCATAGGGTGGTGGATTTTTCTTCAAAGTTCGTTCCAGCGTGATATCTAGAGGCAGGAGTTTGGAATTGCTGCTAGCCGAAAGATCAAGTCTTTAATCAAATCAAAAGGCAAGTGAAAAAAATGAAATTAGATTTCATCATTATGTAATTTTTGAAATTTGCAAAATCATTAAAACCCAAAGGTGATCCAATTGTGAATTCGGATATGTTTTATCGTTTCCGCTGTGCATGAACCAGGATTCACAACAATGATATCAGAGCCAATTTTTAGCTTTTAATAATTGTTGATATGAATATGTTGGATTTCATGCTTATGATGAAAATTTTTATTAGATTAATATTTTTCATAGATAGATTTATTTTTTGAAAGTTAATTCTGAACCGGAAATTTGATTGTTTGATTTATGTTTTGAATATAAATCAAGTTTTGTATTGGATATGAATTTATGATGAAAAATTTGATTAGATTAATATTTTTCATGGAGATTTATTTTTGAAAGTTAAATCTAAACCGAAAATTTGATTGTGTGATTTATGTTTTGAATGTAAATCAAGTTTTTGTATTGGATATGAATTAATGCATGAACATGAATATGTGGTTTTAAAAATTGCTGAATTTCAGCTCAGGGAGTCGAGACGGCGCAGTCTGACGGGCTGCGCGTGCTTCCCGAAGGCTGCGCGCGCTATGTGCAGCACAACGCATGTTGGGCAAGCCACACCATTAGGTCCACACAGCGCCTGCACAGCAAGCGCTGTGCGCGCACGCCGCAACCCGATTTGTTTTATTTTATTTTTTTAAAAAAATTATAACTGGGTTTGACCAGAGGGGTCAAACCACGGTTTAGACCCATGGGTTTGACCCACAGGTCAACCCATGGATAGACCTATAGGTCAACCCAATTTTTTTAAAATTAAATTAAATATTTATTTTAAAATGGTTTTAAAATTAATTAAAGGGTAAAATAACTTTTAAAATTAGTTTTATACCTAATTTTAAATTTAATTTAAAATTAAACTAATCCTAGTACAAAGAAATTTATTTTGAATTAAATTCTTTGTTGAATCAATTGGGAATTGATTCTTTAAAACTAAATTGGATTTATTATCAAATAGAATTAGAATTGAATTAATTTGTAAATTGGATTCAAATTAATTCAATTATTTTCAAGCCACACTTAATTAAAATTGGATTTTAATTGAATTCTTTTTGAAAAAACTTCAACGTATTAGCTATCTTTTAATCTTTTGATGCATGATATTGTGGGATACCTTCCATGGACTAGTTTTGTTTATGGGTTTTGTTTTCTGGGTTGTATCGAGTCTTTAGTACCCCCCCAGTTTGTATTTTAATTTTTATAGAAATATGTATAGGATGCATTTTTTGTCTATGTAATTAGAATAGGATCTTTTTGGAAGAAGATTTGCTTGGAGTTGGAACACCTCAAAGTTAGACATATGTTCGATCTTTTAGGTCCCCTAAACCTCAATTGAGCCATTGGCTTGACTCAATCTAGATAAGTCCATGGAAAGCATGTGTGATAGAATTGCTAGGCGTTTTCTATTTTATAATCCATGTATGCGCACTATAAATGGATAATGTGCAAAGTGAGAGCAATTAATCTCAAATTCTCCCATTGGATCAAAATATTGAATTTAAAGTAAAAGAGAATTGGATATCACGGCTCTCCATCAAGCTTAGGAGAAATTAGAGTAATGTCAGTATGCATAATTTCTTCTCAGTAAGTGGGGGTTATGCATTACGACATTTATTTAAAATCTCCAAATGCATTACATGCCATCAATCTAACAGATTCCACCCCTTATATCGACAGAGGGTTGCAAGGTAGATTTCAATTGTTAGATTGATTAGAAGTTAATGGGCCTAAGTTTAGATAGATCACAACCTATATATCGTTAAAGGGTTGTGGTCACGTGATCTATGAGCCTAAGTAATGATTGAATCGCATGTTAGACGATGCTTGCCACTTTAATAAAATTAGTGAGTCATATATCGTTAAAGGGTTGCAACTCATCGACTTTATTAAAGAACTCAGTCACTCACTACGAAGTCTTTCCAACGAGATTTTCGAATATTGCAGTGGGAGTGCAATGATTCAAAAAATGTAGTAGGAGCCAAGTGAAAATTCAAAGTTCGTGTCTAATTTTACTTGGTGTACAACATAACAACCTAATTGAATCTTTCTTTATTCTCTGCAGTTATTTATTTTCTCTCTCAAAATGGTTAACAACCCTCTTAAAGAAATGCTTGAGAAAGATGTTCTCACTGGACCAAATTACCTTAATTGAATCAGAAGATTGAGAATTGTTCTCAATGATGAATCTTTGGAATATGTGCTGGAAACAAATCGTCCTTCTAGGCCGCGTCCTAATAAGGATGATATAGTTTATCTTGCCTACATGGATTGGATCTACGATAATTATAAAGTCAGGGGATATACGTTGAGCTCTATGAGCAGCGAGCTGCAAAGCCACTATGAGAAGATGGATAGTGCTAGATCTATCATGCTGCGCTTAGAAGAGCTTTTTGGAGAGCACAGTTAGACTGCTTGATATTTTATATCAAAGGAGCTCTTCAACATAAAGATGAAAGAATGGGAAAACGTGTTTGAACAGGTCCTTAAGATGATTTCTTTGTTAGAGAAATTGAGGTCTCTAGATCATTACATCGATTTTCAACTTCAAGTAGATCTCATTCTTCAATCTTTCCCCAAATCCTTCTCAACATTTGTCATAAATTTTGATATGAATGACATTGAAGGATCATTGGCAACACTATTGGACAGACTAATTAAACACAAGAGGTCATGGGGACCATATAGTGTGCCTATAGCAAGACCACTAAGAGTGTCTAATTTAGCTGGTTGTATCAAAAGGAAAGATCTGGCAACATTCAAAGGCTCAAGGGAAATAGAAGCAAAAGGATGGATATCTGCCTTCTTTGCAAAGAGACTAATCATTGGAAACCTGATTGTCTATCATTGAAAGCAATGACATCTAAAGGTATGGAACATTATGTTTTGGAAACTAATTGTTCTATGACTGTGTTCTCCACTTCATGGATTCTAGACTCAGGAGCTAGTGCTCATGTTTGTGTTTTGAAACAGGATCTGGAAAGAAGTAGGAGGCTCGAGGAGCAAAAATTGATGATCCATCTAGGCAGCGGACATAGAGTGGTACCTACTCACATAGGATCCACTTCTTTATTTTTGTCTAATGGTTATTTACTAATTTTGGATGATTGCCTTGTTTTGCCCAATGGGCTTAAAAACATCTGTTCTATTCCTGTATTAGTTAGACTTGGATACAATTTTCGATTTTTGAACAATGTTTGCAATATTATTTTAGAAATAAGTTTTTTGGCTCTGCATCTTTAGTAAATGGTTTATATTACTTGAATGTCCAAAATAGATGTATTGTGAATACAATCACCAAGAAACGAGGTATGTTTGGGACAAACCAAAGACTCATCTGGCACTTAAGACTAGGTCATGCTGGAGAATACAAGGTTCGTGAACATGAGAAAAATGGGCCAATAAGTATATTTGGGTTGGACCCAATCCCCACTCGCGAGTCTTGTCTCAAAGGCAAAATGGTTAGGTCATCCTTCACAGGGCATTTTGAACGAGCTTATGAAGTCCTTGGTTTAATACATACTGACATTTGCAGGCCTTTTCGGGAAATGGCTCGTGGAGGTTTTCAATACTTCATTACATTTACTGATGACCACTCTAGGATTTCAAAGAATTCAAGGCATTGGTTGAAAACCAAACTGGAAAATGTATCAAAAAACTACGATCTGATCGAGGTGGAGAATATATGAGTGCCAAATTTGGTGAGTTCTTAATTTAACATGGAATTGTATTGCCATTGATTCCTCCTGCAACTCCACAACTCAATGGGTTAGCCGAGCGACAAAATAGAATGCTATTGGATATAGTTCGATCGATGCTCAGGTACACGGATCTTCCCATGTCGTTGTGCGGCCATGCATTGCTCCACATCTTGAACAGGTATCCATCTAGGTCTGTTCTTAAAACTCCTTATCAGATATGGAGTGGAAAGACGCCTAGTCTTAAACACATTAGGATATGAGGTTGTCCAACCTATGTGAAAAAGATAAAGATGGAGAAACTGGAAGATAGATCTTTAAAAGCTTAATTCGTTGGTCTCTCAGAAGATTCTATGGGATACCTCTTTTACCTACACGATGATCAAAGCACTATTGTGGCCCTATATGCATACTTTCTTGAAGACGAGTTCGTTCGAGAAGGTGGTGCAGGAAGAAAGATTGTTCTAGAAGAAAAAAATGAAATCCCTTTAGAGACCACTATTCAAGAGACTCAAAATGAACCTAACCCAACGCAACCACCATCACGTAGATCGAGTAGAGTATCTCAGCCTCCTGAGATATATGGTTATCTGCTACATAGAGCATAATTTGTATGCCGTAGCAGAAGGAAACAATAGAAATGATCCCTCTACTTTTGATCATGCGATGGAGGATATAGATTCTGCGAAATAACTTGAGGCTATGAAGACAGAGATGGATTCGATGTATTTAAACCAAGTCTGGACTCTAGTGGATCGCCCTAGGGGTATTGCCCCAATAGGTTACAAGTGGATCTATAAGAGAAAGATTGGTCTGGATGGCAAGGTCGATACCTTTAAAGCTAGGCTTTTGAGAAAGGGTATAGTCAAAATGAGGGTATTGGCTGTGAGGAAACCTGCTTTCCCGTTACTATGATCAAATCCATTAGAATTCTGCTTGCAATAGCCACACACATAGACTATGAAATCATGCAGATGGACGTGAAGATCTCGTTCTTAAATGGATACCTCAAGGAGGACATCTATATGGAACAACCCGAAGGTTTTTTATCCAATGAATTTCTCATAAGGTGTGTAAATTGAATAGATCAATTTATGAACTTAAACAAGCATCGCGGAGCTAGAATCTTCGTTTTGATGAAGAAGTTCAAAACTATGGCTCCGTCAAGGATGAAGATGAACCATGCATTTACAAGAAATCCAGTGGGAGTAAAATATCATTTTTAGTCCTATATGTAGACGACATTCTACTAATAGGTAATGATATAGGCCTATTGACTTCGGTCAAAATGTGGCTCTCAAGCACGTTTTCCATGAAAGACTTAGGAGAAGCGACCTATTTTCTTGGAATTTGCATCTTTAGGGATAGAGCAAATAGGAAAATGGGTCTCTCCCAAGCCCTCTATTTGGAAAAGGTTCTGAAAAGATTCGGAATGGAAGATTCTAAAAGAGGCCTCTTGCCCCTAAGACATGGACTCCATCTCTCTAAATCAATGAGTCCTCAAAGTGAGGATGATCGTAAGAGAATGAGTGGAGTCGCCCATGCATCAGCAGTAGGAAGTTTTATGTATGCTATGTTATGCATAAGACCGGATATTTCCTATGCTGTGAGCATGGTATGGTAAGTAGGTTTCAAGATAACCCAGGGAAAAATCATCGGATTGCTGTGAAGTGTGTCCTCAAGTACTTAAGAAGAACTAAGATATGTGTTTGACATATGGAGATGGGGAACTAAAGGTGGAAGGTCATACTGACTCTAACTTCCACTCTAATGTCGATGACCACAAGTCCACCTCGGGGTTTGTATTCACTTTAAACGGTAGAGCAGTGATCTGGAAAAGTTCCAAGCAAAGCATGATGGCTGACTCAACTACCATAGCTAAGTACGTGGTTGCCTCAGAGGTGGCTAAAGAGGTTATTTGGATAAAGAAGTTTGTAACTAAACTTCAATTGGTTCCTAGCGTGGAGCTCCCCTTGCCACTTTTCTGTGACAACAATGGAGCCGTCGCACAGTCCAAGGAACTCAGGTCTCACAATAAATCCAAACACATTGAGAAAATATATGACATCATTAGAGAGATCGTTATAAGAGGCGACATTGCTGTGCAGAGAATAGATTCAGCAAATAACGTTGCTGACCCACTGGCCAAGCCACTATCATAGGCGGTGCTAGAACGACATCTTGAGAAGATAGTTATTAGATACCATAGCGATTGGAATTGAGTGCAAGTGGGAGATTGTTAGGATTAACCGCTAAAACAAATAATTACTTACCCGTTGAAGTGAAGTTGTTGGAGACTTAATTCCACCTTAAAAAAATTGAGACTTGGCTTGAATTCTTCAAGAACACATGCAATCCAATCTTCACGAATCCTTGAAACCTTTCTTGAATTCTTGATCCGAACAACGAACATATGTTGCCTCTAAATAATCACACAGATTGATTGGACGAAAAATCCCTTCTTTTACTCTTGGAGGCCCACAACTAGTGTTCTAAGAGAGAGGGAGGAGTTTTTCTTTTCTTTCTAGGAGAGTTGTGAGATTACTTGTGTCTCATCTAGGTCAAGGAGTCCTATTATTATCAATTGACTTATTGACCAAGACAAACAAAAGAGTCCTCGTTGGGCATCCAAGTGGACGCCCAACCTAACCCTAGGAGGCGTCCAAATGAAAGCCCCCCACCTAGCCCGACCCTTCTTTTATTTTAATTAATTATCTATTTAATTAATAATTCATTATATCCAATAAATAAATAAATTAATTAAATAATCAAATTAATTAGATAAATTAATTCATTAATTTATTTTCTCAAGAAATTTATTAATAATTAATTTTATCTTTATAATTAATCATCTCATCCAATGAGTAATTAATTGAATATTTAATTTATCTCATAAATTAAATCTTCTAGAATAAAATAGAAAATCCTTTCATTTTACTTTATCAATCCTTTAGCGAAAATCTTTAGGTTCGTTTCGTTTGGCAATGAGAGGAATCGAAAAGAAGTGGGTAACACCTAGCCAGGCAGGTGTCCCATTTTGTAGCCCAAAAAAAATCGAATTATTGGACCATTCCACAACCTTCCAATCGTAAATACCGTATAAGTATAAACCCTTTGTTTACATGCCCCAATCAAGTGAGAGTCATGGTTATGTCAAACTCACTGGACTTGACCATATGTATTAATTATAATAATACGAGATCTTTGAGCTTGATTTAGTCCCTCGCACAATTGTCTCTTTTGCTTTGGCCAAAGACTTTGATCTCTATTATCGATAATCACATAGGATACTTTCTCATTCACTTATGAGAGAACAAATCCCATATTAGTTATCAGCAAAGACTACAACTTGCCCACCAAGCCGCATTTCGAGCTCAACCCTACCAACGGGTGAATTGGGTCTAACTACTCTAGTGACTGACTTGATGTCACAAGTGTATCTTCAGCTTGATACTTCAGGTCAAAGGTTCACTTATACCTATTACGCATAATCAGTTCTTTCATTGACAGTCACATAGTGAAAACCCTGTGACAGAACTAATGCGAGTCGTGTTCGAGCATATCAGTTCCACTGATGTGCCTACAGTCTTCAGCTCCCACCATCACATGGTGTTCGACTAGCGCTCCTATGTCAAAGCTCAGATTGTACAAGTGTTCTAAGTCTTCATTTGTCCATTAAAGACTTCATATTACTTGCGAGCGAGTTTAAGTAATCAAGATCAATCTCTCTAGTGCCAATCTTCCTATCCCATAGGAAGTAGAGAGATTGCACTCAAAACATGGACAAAATGTTTTACATTACTTATAGATGCAGATAAGATTTAAGTGAAAACTAAACAAATCCTTTTATTATAAATAATAAATAAGTTTATTACAAGAAAGATGCCCTATCATTCTATCTTCCATGGCATTTGAGGGCATAATCCTAACAATCTCCCACTTGCACTCAATGCCACTCATTGTGGTAATTTATACCCATCCTCTCCTGGTGCCGGTCCAGAATAGCCTGAGGTAGTGGTTTGGTGAACGGGTCAGCTACATTGTCAGCTGAGGCTATTTTCTGCACTGCTATCTCTCATCTTCCAACGATATCCCTGATGATGTGAGATCTTCTCTCAATGTGTTTAGACTTGTTATGAGACCTTAGTTCCTTGGCTTGCGCTATTGCTCCATTGTTATCACAATAAAGTGGAAACGGGAGGTTTGCACTAGGAACCACTTCAAGTGCTCCTAGAAATTTTCTCATCCAAACAGCTTCTTTGAGGCTGCCACATATTCTATTTCAGTGGTGGAATCAGCAGTTGTGCTTTGCTTGGAACTTTTCCAAGACACCTGAAGTGGATTTTCTGTCATCTACATCAGACTGAAAGTCTGAATCAGTGTAACCTTCCATCTTCAGATCTCCACCTCCATAGATGAGAATCATATCCATAGTTCTTTTAAGATACTTTAGGATATTCTTCACATCTATCCAATGTTCCTTTCCCGGGCTTGCCTGAAATCGACTCACCATGCTACTTACAGCATAAGTAATGTCAAGTCTAGTACACAACATTGCATACATCAAGCTACCTACTGCAAAAGCATAGGGTACATTACTCATATCTTTTCTATCTTTCTCATTTTGAGGACACATGGATTTAGACAAGTGTACTCCATGCCTCATGGCAAGGAATCCATTTTTAGAGTTATCCATGCAAAATCTCTTTAGGACCTTTTCTAAGTAAAGGGCTTGGGAGAGATCGATCATTCTATTCATTCTATCTCTATAGATACGAATTCCTAGAATGTACGGTGCTTCTCCCAAGTCTTTCATGGAAAACGTGCTCAAAAGCCATTTCTTGAGCAAGGTGAGCATTCCCACGTCATTTCCTATAAGTAGAATGTCATCCACATATAGTACTAAGAATAAGATCTTGCTCCCACTAGTCTTCTTATAGACACAGGGTTCATCTTCATTATTGATGAAGTCATATCCCTTTACTACTTCATCAAAACGAAGATTCCAGCTTCTAGATGCTTGCTTGAGACCATATATGGACCTCTCAAGTTTACATACTTTATGGATATCGGTCTTGGATACAAAACTTTTTTGCTATTCTATATAGATGTCCTCTTCTTGGAATCCATTTGAAAAATCAGTTTTGATATCCATCTGCCATATCTCATAATCTAAGTATGCAACTATGGATAACAGTATTCGGATGGACTTTATCATGGCCACGGGAGAAAAGGTCTCTTGATAGTCAATTCCTTCTCTTTAACTACAGCCTTTTGCTACGAGCTTGAATTTAAAGGTGTCAACCTTTCCATCGCTACCTATCTTTCTCTTGTAGATCCATTTACATCCTCTAGGTTTGATACCTTCAAGACGATCTACCAAAGTCCAGACTTGGTTCGATTGCATAGAGTCCATCTTTGTTTCCATTGCTTCTCGCCATCTTGAAGCATCGACATCCACCATCGCTTGATCATAGATACAAGGATCTTCTTCATGACTTTCTTGTGCTACAGTGTGAAGCTCTAGCTCCCTCTGTAGTAAATACCCATACCTCTCAAGTTCATATGGTATTCTACCAGATCTATGTGGTGGTTGTGCTACTATTGGGTCAAGCCTTGGTTCTTGGATAGATATCTCTGAGGGAGTTTCATCTTGTTCTTCTAGAACAATCCTTCTACCTTTGCCCCTTCCAAGATGAACTCATCTTCAAGGAAGTGAACTTGTAGGGCAACAATGACCCTGTGATCATCATATAGGTAAAAGAAGAAATCCATGGAATCTTCAGGATAACCAATGAAACTTCCAATTAGGGATCTTGTCTCCAATTTCTCCACTTTAGTCTTTTTGACATAAGCAGGACATCCCCAAATCTTGATGTGGTTAAGACTTGGTTTCCTATTATTCCACATCTCATGCGGAGTTTTAGGAACAAATTTGGAAGGATATCTGTTCAATATATAAGCAGCAGTAAGGAGTGCATGTCCCCACAATGAAATGGGTAAATCAGTGTAACTAATTAAGCATGGATCGAACCATGTCCAACAGTGTTTGGTTTCTCTGCTCGGCTACTCCTTTTAGTTGAGAAGTCGCTGGTGGTGTTAGTTGTAACTATATTCCTTGTTCTCTAAGGAATTCATCAAACTCAGCGCTCATATATTCTCCTCCACGATCCGAACGTAGAATTTTTATATTTTGCCTAGTTTGATTTTCTACCAAAGCTTTAATTTCTTTAAATCTTTCAAAGGATTCAGACTTTTGCTTCATCAGATACACTAGACCATATCTTGAATGATCGCCTGCGAAAGTGATGAAGTAGTAGAAACCTCCACGAGCCATTTCTCTAAATGATCCGTAAACATCGCTATGCACCAATCCTAACACTTGAGTAGCTCTTTCAAAAGTCCCAATGAAGAGAGATCTAGCCATCTTGCTTAAGAGACATGATTCACATGTTGGATAGGGATCCGACCCTAGTGAGCTTAAAAGCCCATCTTTTTCCATTTTGTGGATCTTGTGCTCTCCAGCATGGCCTAGTCTAAGATGCCACTTGAGTCTTAAGTTAGCTTCTTTCCTGCCACGTTTATGTGTTACAACATTCACATCAGAAGAATTTTGGACTTTAAAATAATACAAACCATTAACTAAAGATGCATTGCCAACTATTTTATTTCCGTAATAAATGTTGCAATTCAATTTAAAAAAAGGGAATGTATAACTAATCTTAACTAATATAGGAATGGAAACAATGTTCTTAAGCCCCTTGGGCAAAATCTATGATGCACCGACATGGACATGGCGACACGGATACTGCATGACACAGACACGGGGAACGGCATTTTAAAAAAATATAGTACACGATAATTTTTTTTATATATATATATTATATATAAATTTGTATTTTACTTGTTTCTTCATAAAGTTATGTATATTGCAAATAATTCAACTACTTATCAATAACAAATGCAAAATAAAAATATAAACATAAACTAAATTTAACAATAAACATGTTTCCAATCCAAAACATGATATAACAAAAATAAATACTCCATTGTCCAAAGTAAATTCTAATGCAAATAAGTGAAATAACAAGCAAACGTCAATCATCATACAAATGATGCAAATAAAAATAGTCTAATCTTTCACATTTGGAAAAACATCAGAATCATTGTAAGGTGCTTCACCAACTTCATCCACAAACAATATCATTCTCCAATTCTGGTTCATCAAGTGAGAGATTCGCAATTTCTAAAATTCCAACATCATCACTCGACTCAAAAGCATCTCCACCCACATCCCACATTTTGGTGTCATCTTGCATATATTGTGGAGTCTTTCTTGATAAAAGACGAAGATTGCTATGCACGAAAACCAAATCTTGAGCACGTTGTGGAGTAATTTGATTTCTTCTTGTTGAATGTACAAATGCATAAGTACTCCAATTTCTTTCAGAACATGAAGAGGAAGACACATGAGCAAGCAACTTCACAACAATATTTTGAAGGTTAGGGGCCGCAGGTCCATGAAGCGTCCACACTGCATTGGACTCATTATCAATCTATCTCGCAAACAATCTCCATCTCCAAAGTCTTCAAGACATCCCAAAAAATTTGTAAGCTCTATGTTCACTTTCCGCCGTGCATCTTCATCTGGAAAAAGACGCTTCAAACATAGTTTCCTCATCTTCAAAATTTCCAAGTCACTTTGTGGTGGAGTGAAATTTGGATGTTGAGTTTGCAACACCTTTGACAAACACCTGTGAAAAAAAATATTAAAGTAACAATTACAAAAAAATTATTAGAATAAAATAAAAGAATAGATATATGGTATTTAATATACGATTGTATTCTAATAAACTATACTCTTTACCTTGGATTTAAAGAATAAGCCAAGCAATGAAGTGGAGTATTACTTTTGCTCCATCGATCCTCCAACACTTTGCGCACAACATTCCAAAAGCTTGAATCCTGATTTTCACTTTTCTTCTCGTGTTTATATATTGTTGATCTCACTTTATATATCATAAATCCCACATTTCATAAACCAAATGAAGACAACTTTTATCTGTGCCGCATTCTCTAAGTATCTTATAGATAGGATCCATAAAAGCAAGAATATAATCAACGGAATCCCACCATAAGTCATCTAATAATCTCTCCTTCACAATTCTCGCTTCGTTAAAATCGCCATCTCGATAACAAGACCATCGCTCACTAATAACCATAGCCTGCAATTGTTGTTTTATAAGCTTAAACCTTTTCAACATAATTATGATAGAAGCAAAGCGCATCTCAGCAACAGCAAGCAAAGTTAACTTTGAGAACTCATTAAACATAGCAAGTCTCATCGAATGATTCGAAATGAAATTTTTAATCATCACAGCGGATGTGGCAATCTCAGTGATCCAGTGACATTCATCATATGTGATCTCATTCGCATCAGTGTTCTTTGCAGCACAAATGTTTTTGAGAGCTAGATTAAGAGTGTGGACTACACAAGGTGTCCAAAAGATATGAGGATATGCCTGTTCAACCAATAAACCAGCAACTTTGCAAACAGGAGCATTGTCGGTAATTACTTGAACCACATTAGTAACACTGACCTACACAATCACTTCTTTGATCAAACGAGCAATGAACCATTTG
The DNA here is from genome assembly GCA_019426215.1 of Buddleja alternifolia. Lineage (NCBI taxonomy): Eukaryota > Viridiplantae > Streptophyta > Magnoliopsida > Lamiales > Scrophulariaceae > Buddleja > Buddleja alternifolia. The sequence goes on from CM033406.1 coordinate 10,245,293, forward strand.
TCTTTGTACTCCCCCTCACAATTAATAGCTCGTATAAACATAGTTCCATTCTCGCTTATCGCCATAAAGTTAATTAGAGGCCTTCTTTGAAGATCCAACCAACCATCACATACTAAAGTCACACCTGTACTATTCCATGTGCTTTTAGTAAATTCAAGATTACTCTCAACTCTTCTTCTCTCTTTTTCCAACAATGTTGTTCTTAATGCATTATATCCCGGCGGAACATAACCTTCAATTTTGTTGTTTGTTGCATACGAAAAAGCCTTAACATAGTGTGGGTTTCAGGCAAGGTTGAAAGGAAGCCCCACTGAATAAAACATCTTTGCTATCTCAACATCTAATTGCTTTCTACCTATATTATTAAAGGCTTTCACTATTGGATTATCACCATCCACCTTCCTTTTTTTAGGATCATATTCATAACCCTCTTGCCTCATAGAGTTAAGTGCATCAACAGACACATAATGAGAAGATGATTGACTAGAACTAGAAAAAGCACGCTATAAACACTACTATAGAAATGGCCTATTACAGCGGGTTTTTTCGCCTATTACATAGGTTATACAAATAACCGCTATAAAAAAAATAAAATTTCCGGGCTCTATTACAACGGCTATTTATATAACCGTTGTAATAGGTAGTTTATTTTTTTTTTAATTTCATTTTATCATTTATAATTTTACCGTGTCAGAATGACACGAAATTCGCACGCATAGCGAAACGGCATTCTGAACAAAACGCAGGACACTATGCGGTCTTGTGATTTTAGCCATCTGAGATCGTTTAAGGCCTCAAATTTGCGTTTCAAAGCATGCATCTTGTTCAGCAAGCCATTTTTCTACGACCGTGCGAATTCGTGTCATTCCGACACGGCAAAATTTCAATCGAGAAATATTTTCGTAACTACACAAATATACATACACCCACACATACACAAATATGCATACACCCATCCACACATACACAAATATACATACACCCACACATACACAAATATACATACACCCATCAACATATACACAAATATACATACACCCATCCATACATACACAAATATACATACAACCACATATACACAAATATACATACAACCACATATACACAGATATACATACATCCATCAACATATACACAAATATACATAAACCCATCCACACATACACAAATATACATATATTTATAGAGAGAGAAAGAGAAGAAGCTTACGGTTTTGGTGGTGGTGGCGGCGTCGCCGGTATGTGGTGGTGGTGGCGGCAGCGGCGGTGGTGCCGATCTTTTGGGGGGGATCGAGAGAGAGAGAGAGAGAGAAAGAGAGAGAGAGAGAGAGAGAGAGAGAGAGAGAGAGAGAGAGTAGAGAGGCTGAAATGGGTTTTAGGTTTTGAGAGTGAGAGAGAGAAGCGGGAAGATAAAAGAGTTTCAATTTTTTTTCGTTTTGGCCTATTACAGCGGTTCTTATAAGAACCGCTGTAATAGGTATTTTCATTTTTTTTTTTGGAAATTATGTTACAGCGGTTCTACATCGAACCGCAGTAATGGGTACATTTTTTTATTTTTTAATATATATATATATATTTTTTAACGGACCTATTATAGCGGTTCCAAGAGAACCGCTGTAATAAGTCCGAACAATGTACCCCTATTACAGCGATTTTGGAAAAACCGCTGTAATAGGTACATTTTTTATTTTTTAATGGACCTATTATAGCGGTTCTCTCATAACCGTTGTAATAGGTTCGAACCGATGTACCCCTATTACAGCGGTTTTGGCAAAACCGCTGTAATAGGTACCTTCATACAACGGTTTTTTCATAACCGCTGTAATAGGTGCGCTGTAATAGTGTATTTTTGTAGTAGTGAAAGGAGCCAATCTTGGCTGTTATATCTGTCTTCTTTGAGTAGCTTCATCTTCTAATTTTTTTCATCTCATTTAATTGGCTATTAGTTACCTTTGAACACGCTTTGATCCCATGTCCTCCAATTTTTAACAAGTGAGATTTCACCCTTCAATACGTGCCCTTATATGTCGGTTTACATAAATTACACGTGAAAGAAATATTTCCACCACCTTCCTTAGTCCTTGTCATTTTTGCCACATACTTTCATAAAGGACGATTATCCGAGGTGGAGCAGATTCATTGCGGACGACGGATGACGACGACGACTGATGGCGGAGAAGAAGAGAGGATGAGAGGAGAGCCGAGCGTGTTTTCTTTCTGCTGAGTGTTGCTGCTATTTTCCACTTTTCCTTATAAAAATGGTAAGTTTTTATTTATAATTTGACCCCCCAAAGTTTTAGTATATTATAAAAAGTGTCATCTGTGTCCCAACCGTGTCGGACACGCCCCTGGCCGTGTCCGACACAATGTCCAATTTTTTTTAAAAAAATTTAATTAGGTACGCGGGATAGCCATGTCTGACACGTGTCCGAACCGTGTCCATATCCGAACGCGCACGACACCGCCCGTGGTGATTTTTTGGAGTGTCCGTGCTTTATAGGGCAAAACTAAAACATTACTTAAAAACAGAAAATGTCCAGAATTTAAAATCAAAGAAGTAACTCCAATCCTAGTAGACGCAACGCTTTCCCTGCTACCTACTTTGATCAGCACTTCTTCTCAGCCTAGCTTTCTACTTCTCTCCAAATCCTGATCCAAAGTGTTAGAGTGCATGCCCTCAAATGCCATAAAGAGGATAGATTTATAGGGCATTGACTTGTAACCAAAAAATATCCTTTTATTATATATACGGCATTATCTTGTTGTTTTCTTATAGGCATTTGTAAGGTGTTAATAAACAACTTAAAGTCCTTGAGAATGAAGGCAAACCTTCTACTTCCTATGGGATAGGAAGAATGGAACTAGAAGGGTCTGATCCTCATTCTCTAAATAGAGTTCGCAAGTCTAAGAAAGTATTTGATTGGACATCAATACAGAATAAGGACTTGCATGATATAAGTTTCGACAGAGAAAGTGCCAGTCGAACACTATGGGAATGATAGTGGGAACTTATGTCATGTACGCATAAGTTGGACTAATATGTTCGAACACGGCTCGCATCAGTTTCATCACATGGGTATTCACTCACTGACAGTCAATGATGAAACTGATAAGTTGTGATAGGTACGCGTGAACCTTAGACCTGAGGAATCGAGTTGAAGATGTACTTGTGACATCAATTTCGTCATTAGAGTAGTTAGATCCAAATCACCCTTTGGTGGGATCGACCTCGAAGTGCGACTTGATGGGCAAGTAGAATTGTTAACTGATTAGCAAAATGACATTTATTCTCTCATAAGTGAATGAGCTAAATATCCTATGCAGTCATGAATGAGTGAAGTTAAAAGTCTTTGGCCAAAGCATAAAATGACCTCAACTCATTATGAGCTAAGCATATGGTCAAGTCATGTGAGTTTAACTAAAACCATGACTCTCACTTGACTGGGATATAAGAATAAAAGGTTTATACTCGTACGGTATTCACAGCGTATATGGTTTGGAATGATCATATTCATTCGTTCTCAATTGAGATATGGTGTGAGCCACGTGACTGGCTAGGTGTTACTCACATCCTTTTGGTTTCTTCCCAATTGTCTTTTGAGACGAACCTAAAGAGTCGCGCTTAAAGGAAGTGCAAAAGGAAAATCATGAAAAAGACTTGAGAGAATTTTCGGTATTGGGTATCGAGATTAATTAATTAATTAAGTTAATGAATGAATTCATTCCTTAGAGGAATCTAATTATAAAATGGACATGGATTTAATTGATTATTTAATTAATTTATTTATTGGATATAATATTAATTATTTAATTAATTAAATAAGCATAATAGGGCTAAAGCCCGATGGCTTTAGAAGCCATAAAGTGGGCGTCCACATGAGGGGGTAATTTAGCCTAGGTTATTGTTTCATTGTAGTATAAATATACTACTTAGAGAAAATTAACCAAAAAAAATTAACACACAAACTTTCTCTCCAAGTAAAAGCTCTCCATCCTCTTTCTCTCTCTAGCTGTCTCCCAAGAGAAGAAGAAGAAGATTTTTGTTTTTGACTCCGGCGTGGCAATTTAGAGACAGCGACGGATTAGCTGTTCAAGAAGGGATTGCAAAGTTGGTTCAGAATTCAACATACGTGAGGACTGTAATTGAATTTGAAACCCAATTTAAATACGAGAAATAGAGATGAGCCACTGGGATTTAAATTTTATTCTTCCGCTGCGTTATTTGATTTTATGCAAACATCTTCCTAACACAAACAACATACATGAGCACTAGCCCCTGAGTCCAGAATCCATGAAGTAGAAAAAACAGTCATAGAACAATTAGTTTAAAAAATAAAGAGTTTCATATCTTTTGTGCGTTTGCCTAATTTAGGACAGTTCCTCTTCAAGTGGCCAAGCTCACCGCACTCGAGACATCTATCCGTCTTCTTAGGCCCTTTTCTCTTACGACCATGTTCTAATTTCCTTTGAGTTCTTGTGGATACTCTTTTTTTTCTTCTTTTTCCATTTCCTTGATCATCAAATGTATCATTTGTAAAATAGACAGAAGAATCTCTCTTGTTCCTCGTCCTCATGAGAGCTTGCTCAATTTCATGATTCTTTGTTAGCCCAGCTAAAGAACAATCAATATTATTGATATCAAAGTTCATGATGAAGTAGTAGAAGAAGTCAGGGAGCGACTGTAGGATGAGATCAACTTGAAGATGAAGATCCATATACAAGTTCATTGATCTTAACTTTTCCATTAGGATCGTCATCTTGAGAATATGGTCTCCCACATCCTCTTCCTCTCTCATCCTCGCTCTTAAGAGATCTTTCGATGTGAAATATCTTACGCTCCTACCGTGCTCTCCAAACATTTCCTCTAGATGAAGAATTATGTCCCTTGCATTGCTCATTGCATCATGAGAATTTTGCAGTTCATTGCACATAGAGCTTAGGATGTAACCTCTAGCTTTATAGTTGTCACAAGTCCATCTAAAGTGATCTTGTTGAACTCTCTCATCCTCATTCCTCTTAGGAATAGGAGGACGATTAATCTCCAACACATATTCAATTGACTCCTCACTTAGGACATTCCTTAAGATCGCAAGCCATTCCATGTAGTAGGGTCCAGTTAGAACATTTATTTTGAGTAATTTTAAAAGTGGGTTTGTCATATTCGAAAGAGATAAACAAGGAGATAACTGCAGAAATAAACCAGATTAATTAGATTACTTGTAATTGACTTAACCAAGAAAAATTAAGCACTTTAAAATTCATCTTGGCTCCCACACTCCCATGTAGAAATCTGGAATCATCATTGGCATCGATTTCACAGCGAGTATTGAGGTCCTCAATTAATTAGATAGGTTGCAACCTAACTGATTTCTGGCCCATTAATTATTTGAAGTGATGTCTAACATCAATGCATCCAATAAATATTTCAATACCTTTCCCCATAGTTCACCAAGCCGCAACCTAACCGATTTCTAAGCTCGTGAACAACCCGAGTTCATTCCCACTAACTCCTATAATCTAACATTTGAATTTCACCTTGCAACCTAACCTATTTCTGGGGTGAAATATGATTCGACTAACGCATTTTGATGTACTTAATAAAATTTCAAATTATTTCCAATTGTATAACTCCCATAACTGGGAAGCATTACACATTTGTAGTAATCTTAATTTTAATAAGCTTAGTGGAGGGCGAGAATGTCCCACATTCTTTACTAACTCGGTACTTATTTGGGATAATTTAAATTGTCTAATGTTTGGTCTCACTTTGCACATTAATCAATTTATATAGAGCAATTGTCACATGCATAATTTATACTACTAATAAATCGCTTAATCAGGGTTAGCACAGCGGAAATGATTTTAAAGCTTTTAGCGTTCGTTTTAGTTAGATAATCGCTTATCAGAATAACTTATCTTTTTCAAAATAGATAAAATAATATAAAACAAGACAATGACAAAAGTAAATGACACAAGATATATAAGGTTCACTGGGTGATGTAATCTCAACTACGTCTTTCTTCTCCTTCTTCACTTGGAGGAAATTTACTAAGATGATTATCAAAGAATCACACAGAATCTTCTACAAGATAGTAAATAGGTGAAAATGATCTCGGGCTCCTTGAGCACACAGATTTCAGCACCAATGAAGATCTTCTTCTACAAGCTTCTCTCACATAGAAATACTGCCTGTAAGGGGTTTCAACTTCTTTCTCACTCAAATGAAAGGTTGAGGGTTTTATCACAAAAGGTTTGTTTGTTTTTGGAAAGATCAAACAACTTGGAATATCTCAATAAAAATTTATGTTTCTTCTTTGGAAGATGTTTGAGATATTTGTGACTGTATGGAATGTATGTAAAAGCTTGAAATATTTTGGCTATGGAGTTTCTAACCTTTTTCTCAGCAAATTTTTCTTGTGCATGTACGTATGTATCTCTTTTTTTTGGGGTTTTCTAGAATGAGGTATTTATAGGCAATTTATTGGAATTATGTCCGTTGGACACATGTAGGAGCGTGCCTTTCACGTGGCGCGTGATTATACCTTTTCTCTGACATTCCTGAAATCCTGCTGGTTCCGATTGGACGGGAGCAGCTATAAACTCTGAATTTCTAACAGTCTAGTAAAAAAGGTGGGTTGTCCACAAGTCATATTGGCTTATCACATTTAATGCACTTATCAAGCATTTAATGCATTTAAATTTATTTTCCGTTGGAAATAAATGTCCGTTGAATGATTGCATTTAAGTCCTTCATGACTTGTGAATTTATTTTAGGTGAATCTGATACAGATCGCCAGAGTGCTTTGAGCGCTTGATCCATAAATCCTGAAATAGTCCTTTAGCGTTTGACAGTCGCTAAGAACAAATCTTCATATTCATTTGACTTCAGCCATTGATCTTCAACTTCTTCTCTAATAGACTCACCTAGAATTCTATTAGCGATTCAGTATCTAATACTTAGTCTAAAATCTACAAAGATAAAATTTACAAGCCTAACAAAATTACATACTTTCAAACGCTTATACATAGATCTATGAAAACAGAAACTTACATTATATTTGGAGTCTAACATAGAATCCTATCCTGTCATCATCAAAACATCTAACATGAAATTTCCTAACAATTTCCCCCTTTTTGATGATGTTAAGACCTTTAACTCTTATAACTCTTTTATAGATTAAGAGTTCAAAGAAAAGCCCAAATAAATATACGTTAGCGTTTGGAAAATTAGTAAAGTTAGATTAGCCTTAACAAGGTGTTTCAGCGATAAATCATTCATTTATATAGAGAGATAAGCATACATGATTTATACTGAATATAAGATAATTGAAAGCGATAACAGAAAAATAAAAAAATATAAAGCATTCATTTTCTCTGTCTCTTTGTGCTTTCTACTCCTTGGTAGATTTCATTTTCTAAGTTCACGAGGAGTCGATCAACGTCTATCATGGTGGTATGTTGGAGTTCATCATAGTCATGCCTTCGCTGTCTAGCGCTTTCATTCAGTTCCTTCAGCCTGTCCACCCATTTCCTTGGAGGAATACCAAGTTCATGAATTAAGTCATTATAGATTTCTTGCTTTCTATCTTTAGATGGTTTACAATTGATGGGTCGTCTAAGCGGTTCGGCATAAGGATGAAATCCCATACTCTCCAAAAATTCGACGTCCAAGTCCGAAAGCAAGTACCTTCCTAGATAAAATCTTAGTTTTCTCTTTTTAGTTAGCATCTTCTTTATGCTCACTATTTCTTCAAACATTGATCGCCAGTGTTTATTATCTATTTTAGATATTGCCTTGGACTTTTCTTTATCTTTCCCCTTCTTGACATCAGCAAAGGATTTCTTCAAGTTAGCGATATCTCGGCGCATAAGCCTGATTTCTTCAACCATAAGGGCAACTCGTTCAGCAATAGTTTGAGAGGCTTGATCGGAAGTAGTGTGTCGCTCAGTGTCAGTTGAAGCATTCTGCCCAAGCGTCCGGTTGAATTCTTCGAAAAGCGAAGTGATCAGCGGTGATATGGTATCCATGGCTGCGATTGTGCTCTTTGTAGCAGCGTTTGAAATATCACAGCTTCGAGTGTCAGAAATAATTCGGATTTTTCTGTCAGTTGTATCCAAAATCTTTGAGCAAGAACCCTCAATGTTGTTAAGTGAGTTCCCTACTGCTTGTCTGAAATCTCGAGCATCTGGATCACTGTCTGAGTTCGAGTCCATGAGAGATAGAAACGGAAGCCTTGCCTTTGGTTTTATCTTTGATAAATGGCTCTTCAGGCTTTTCAGCAATTTCAGCATGAACTTCTTCTATCGCTTGATCCATGGATGGATCTGCAATCGCTGAAGGAGGCTCGACTACTGGGGCGCTAGAAAGATCTGGCAAAGATGCCTCGGGAATTTGAGCGGCATCCACAGTAGGAGAATCTTCTCTTTCAACAATTTAGATGGAAAGAGAAGGGTCTTCAACAGCAATGACCCAGAGTGGGCCAATCGCTTCCATCACATGCCTTGGACTTATCAGATTGGTTTGCAGAATAAAGAATCTAGCGTCTTCGCACTCTTCATTGCTTAGTGCAAGTTGCACTCCTTTGGGCAGATCAACTTCTGAAGTATATAAATTGTAGAAGTCCAAAATAAATGGCATTAGCGCTTGAGCTGCTTCTTGGTCCACTGGCCTGATCAACGATATCATCTTGGCCACTTGAGCGTTCTGTTCACAAAAGAGCACAGGGTGAAAATTGTATCCTCGGAAGTGGCTTAGCCCTGAATAGTGATTGAAAGTGATATCCAGCGCTTCTGCATTTTCTATCACTGCTCTTCTGTCTCGGTATAATTCAGCAAACTCAGCGTGTTCATTTGCAACAACAACAAAAATTTCACTTTGTCCTGGAACAAGCGGTTGTTTACTGGTGGAGGCTTCTTCATTCAGATCTGGAAAGATGCGCTGAACAAATGCTTGACGAGGGTGATACACATAACGTCCGCCTTGACTGAATAAAGCTAGTTGTTGACGGATGTTGCTCTCGATAGGTTGCATGTAAACTGGAAGATCGCTAACATTTTTGACAATATGCTGACGCTGTTGAAGTAAAAAGGTAGCAAACCCTCGGCGTCTGTATTCGATTCCAAATTCAAATAAGAATGGATATCTCACAAGTTCTTCAAGAGTATAGAAGTGTAAAACAAACTCTTCAGCCCATCTGGCTGTATCCTTCATCCATCGCTTACCAAGCTTGTTAGCTTTCTTCTGATCTTTTTTGGCCGCAAGGAATTTCTCAAAGCGTTCAATTTCTTCATCGTAATCCTCATCCCATAATCTTGCAAGGTATTCTCGAGCTTTATCTTCTATCCTCGAGTTAACTGGATTTGGACGCTCACTAACAATCGGTCCTTTTCCTTTCCAAAGCTTGAGTGGAAGAGCTGAGTATCTAATCCTGTTGAGATCCTCTTCATCGGGGTCTTTAAGCCAATCGCCCATGTGGGGATTTTTGAAAACAATTTTGTTTCACCGAAGAGGATGAAAGGACTCATCAGAGCGACCGGTGAAATTAAAATGTGCTTGGTCAAAGTCTGCTCTATTGATCGCTGGTCTTCGAATATACTCAAGGCGAGATTGAAGACGCTCTAGATTGTAGAGACCCAAGTCGGCGAATCGCTCAAAGAATTCAAATTTGTTTGAATTGGAAACATTATTCCTATGAAGAGTGTTTTGAGAAGTTGTTTTCTGATTCAGCAAAGGTCTGGGTGTCCCGTTCTCTAGTGGCATAATAAAATTTAATTTCGGCAGAATATCCGCGAGGAAATAAATCGATGACATGAGGAGGAGATCCAGTTGGAGTAGGAATGAAGGCAATAGATTCTGTTGGAATAGGGGCCACTTCTATCGACCGCCCAGTATGTAGAGTCGCTTCACTGATTGGAGATGTTTCAATGTCAGGAAGAACTTGAGCTACTTCTTTAGCTATATCCACAACAGTTGCCAAATCAACATCCACTTCAATGAGAACCTCTAAGGATGGAGGGGCATCAGCTTCTGGTGCATCTTGAGCTGATACAAGCAAGCGTTTGAGAAAAGCAAGCAAAATTTTTACTAAGTAGAAATTACAAAGAAAATACTACAACGCTTACCCTGAGGACTATCATCGACTTTGTCAATCGCTTGATCTATTTCAACAGTTGGTATAGTTTCCTCAGGCTCCGGGATCACTTCTTCAGGATCTAAAACTAGAAAAGAAGTGATAGGGTCAGCACAGATGGGAATATGCAAATCCTCAAGAGTGTTGAGAACAGTTTGAATATTTGCTTCACACTCGGCTGGAAAAGGTTTTATCCTAGCATTAGAGACTTAGAATCTAAAGAGGAAAGGATAAACTACTTTGCTTTGCACAAGTACTTACCCCAAACACTAGAAAGCCTCTCAGATTGAGCATAGGTTTTAGGATCTGAGCTGATTTCTGGAACAGCATCAGAAGGAGGTGGAACACTTGCTGGTTCTTCAAGCGCTGGCTCTGCTGGAGCGCTTGTCGATGCAGCTGGAGTGTGTTGACGAAATTTGCATAAAATCAAAAACGCAGTGGAAGAATAATAAGTTTAATCCCAGTGGCTCATCTCTATTTCTCGTATTTAAATTGGGTTTTACGAAATTGATTACGGTTCTCACGTATGTTGAAATCTGAACCAGCTTTGCAATCCTTTTCTTGAACAGCAAACCCGTCACTGTCTCTAAATTGCCATGCTGGAGTTAAAAACGAAAATCTCCTTCTTCTTCACCTTGATGGACGGCTAGAGTGAGAGAGAAAGGGAGGAGAGTTTGACTTGGAGAGAAAGTTTGTAGGTTGATTCTCTTGACCTAGTTATTTTTCCACTAAGTAGTATATATATATACTACAATAGAAAACAATAACCTAGGCTTCACAAGCCCTATATGGGCGTCTACTTTGGACGCCCACTTGTGGGCTTTTAAGCCTTCGGGCTTTGGTTATTAATTAATTAAATAACTAATATTATTTATCCAATAAATAAATTAATTAAATAATTAATTAAATTCATGTTAATATTATAATTAAATTTCCATGAGGAATTAATTAATTCATTAGCTTAATTAATTAATAAAATCATCTAATGATTGATTAATTAATCTCGATATCCAATACCGAAAATTCTCTCAAGTCTTTTTCCCACGATTTTCTTTTTTCACTTCCTTTAAGCGCGACTCTTTAGGTTCATCTCAAAAGGCAATTGGGAGGAAACCAAAAGGATGTGAGTAGCTCCTAGCCAGTCACGTGGCTCACATCGTATCCCAATTGAGAACGAACGAATAGGATCATTCCAAACCATATACGCTGTGAATACCGTACGTGTATAAACCTTTTATTCTTATATCCTAGTCAAGTGAGAGTCATGATTTTAGTCAAACTCACATGACTTGACCATATGCTTAGCTCAAAATGAGTCGAGGTCATTTTATGCTTTGGCCAAAGACTTTTAACCTCACTCATTCATGACTGCATAGGATACTTAACTCATTCGCTTATGAGAGAATAAATCCCATTTTGCTAATCAGTTAACAATGCTACTGGCCCATCAAGTAGTACTTCGAGGTCAATCCCACCAAAAGGTGATTTGGATCTAACTACTCTAATGACAGACTTGATGTCACAAGTACATCTTCAACTTGACTCCTCAGGTCTAAGGCTCACGCGTACCTATCACGACTTATCAGTTTCATCATTGACTGTCAGTGAGTGAATACCCATGTGATGAAACTGATGCGAGCCGTGTTCGAACATATTAGTCCAACTTATATGTCCATGACATAAGTTCCCACTATCATTCCCATAGTGTCCGACTGACACTTTCTCTATCAAAACTTATATCATGCAAGTCCTTATTCTATATTGATGTCCAGTCAAATACTTTCTTAGACTTGTGAACCCTATTTAGAGAATAAGGATCAAACCTTTCTAGTGCCATTCTCCATATCCCATAAGAAGTAGAAGGTTTGCCTTATACTCAAGGACTTTACGTTGTTTATTAATACCTTACAAACGCCTATAAGAAAACAACAAGATAATGCCTTATAAATAATAAAATGATATTGTTTAGTTACAAGTCAATGCCCTATAAATCTATCCTCTTTATGGCATTTGAGGGCATACACTCTAACAATCTCCCACTTGAACTCAATTCCATTTGCTATGGTATTTAATACCCATCCCTTCGAGATGTTTTTCTAGCACCGCCTGTGCCAATGGCTTGGTCAATGGATCAACGACATTGTCAGCTGAGGCTATTTTCTGAACAAATATTTCTCCTCGTGCAACGATCTCTCTTATGATGTGATATCTCCTCTCGATGTGTTTGGACTTGTTGTGAGACCTAGGTTCCTTTGCTTGCGCTATTGCTCCTGTGTTGTCACAATACAGTGGCAACGAGAGCTTTATGCTAGGAACCACTTGAAGTTCTTCTATGAACTTCCTTATCCAAACAGCCTCTTTAGCTGCCTCAGAGGCAGCTATGTATTCAGCCTCTATAGTGGAGTCCGTGGTTGTGCTTTGCTTGGAACTTTTTCAAGTTATCGCCCCACCATTGAGGGTGAATACGAATCCTGAGGTGGATTTCCGATCATAGACATCAGATTGAAAATCTAAATCAGTGTACCCGTCCACTCTCAGGCTACCACTCCCATAGATGAGAATCATATTCTTGGTTCTCTTCAGATACTTTAGGATATTCTTCACAGCTATCCAATGTTCCTTGCCTGGGTTTGCTTGAAATCGACTAACAACAGCTTACCGAATAAGCAATGTCAGGTCTAGTACACAGCATTGCGTACATCAGGCTACCCACTACTGATGCATAGGGTACAGTGCTCATTTCCTTTCTATCTTCCTCACTTTGAGGACACATAGTTTTTGAGAGATGTATCCCATGCCTCATCGGCAGGAACCCTTTCTTAGAATCCTCCATCCTATATCTCTTTAGGACCTTTTCTAAGTAAAGGGCTTGGGAGAGCCCTATCATTCTATGTGTTCGATCTCTATAGATTGAAATCCCTAGAATATAAGTTGCCTCTCCCAAGTCTTTCATGGAGAAAGTACTCGAAAGCCACTTCTTTACAGTGGTGAGCATTCCTATATCATTCCCTATGAGTAATATGTCATCTACATATAACACAAGGAGTGTTATCTTGCTCCCACTAACCTTTTTGTAAACACTTGGCTCGTCTTCGTTCTTGATGAAGTCAAATCCTTTGACAGCCTCATCAAAATGTAGATTCCAGCTACGGGACGCTTGCTTGAGTCCATAAATGGATCTCTCAAGCTTGCACACCTTATGAGTATGCTCCTCGGATATAAAACCTTTAGGCTGTTCCATATAGATATCCTCTTCTAGGAATCCATTTAGGAAAGCAGTTTTGACATCCATTTGCCATATTTAATAGTCTAGGTGTGCGCCTATTGCAAGTAGAATCCTTATTGATTTGATCATAGCCACTGGCAAAAAGGTTTCTTGGTAGTCAATTCCTTCTTTTTGACTATACCCTTTCGCCACTACCCTGGCTTTGTAGGTGTCAACCTTGCCATCAACACCAATCTTTCTCTTGTAGATCCATTTGCACCCGATTGGTTTTACCCCTTCAGGTTGGTCCACAAGTTTCCAGACTTATTTTGCATGCATCGAATCGATCTCAGTTTGCATAGCTTCACACCATCTAGTAGCATCCACATCCACCATTGCTTGATCAAAAGTGGAGGGATCATCTCCATGATCCTTCTCTAATACAGAATGAAGATCCAGCTCCCTCTGTACTAGATGTCCATACCTCTCAGGCGGTTGACGTACTCTACTTGATCTTCGTGGTTGTGGTTGTGTTACAGAAGGTTCGGTTCTCACTTCCTGTGTAGATGTATCCACTAGAGTCTCATTTTGTTCTTCTAGAACAATCTTTCTACCCGCTCCTCCTTCTTGAATGAACTCATCTTCAAGAAAGTGGGCTTGTAAAGCTACAATGATCCTTTGATCATTGTGCAGGTAAAAGAAGTATCCCATTGAAACCTCAGGATATCTAACGAAACGTCCCTTTAAGGATCTAGCCTCCAACTTGTTCACTTTGGTCTTTTTGACATAAGCCGGACATCCCTAAATCTTGATGTGATTAAGACTTGGTTTGCTATTCCTCCATATCTCATAGGGAGTCATAGGAATGGACTTGGACGGACATCTATTTAAAATGTGTACAGCTGTAAGCAGCGCATGACCCCACAATGAAATGGGTAAGTCAGTGTAGCTGAGCATGGAGCGAACCATGTCCAACAAAGTTCGATTCCTTCGCTCAGCTACTCCATTTAACTGTGGTGTTGCTGGAGGTGTGAGCTGTAATACTATACCATTCTCTCTGAGGTATACATCAAACTCATCGCTCATATATTCTCCTCCTCGATCCGATCGAAGGGTTTTTATATGTTGACCAGTTTGATTTTCCACTAAAGCCTTGAATTCCTTGAACTTTTCAATGGATTCAGACTTGTGCCTCATCATGTACACTAGACCATATCTTGAATGGTCATCAGTGAAGGTGATGAAGTAAAGGAAACCTCCTCGTGCCATTTCTCCAAATGGACCACAAACATCAGTATGCACTAAGCCTAAGATTTGTGAGGCTCTTTCAAAAGTCCCTATGAAGGGGGATCTAGCCATCTTGCCTTTGAGACAAGATTCACAAGTAGGATAGGGATCCAATCCCAATGGGCCAATTAGTCCATCTTTCTCCATTTTGCGAATTTTATGTTCGCCGGCATGGCCTAGTCTAAGATGCCAAATCAATCTTTGGTTTATTCCAAGCCTACTACGTTTCCTTTGTATAGTATTCACAGAGCACTCATTCTGGACTTTAAGGTAATACAATCCATTTATTAAAGAAGCAAAGCCTACTAATTTATTACCATAATAAAAGTTGCATCGTTCATCAATAAAATGGAAAGTGTAACCAAGTTTAACTAAAACGGGAATAGAAACAATGTTTTTAAGCCCATTGGGCAAAACTAAAACATTATCCAGAAATAGTATATGTCCAGAATTTAAAAGCAATGAGGTAGATCCAATTCCAGTAGTTGCGACGCTATGCCCGCTGCCTGCTTTTATTTTCACCTCATCACTGTCCAGCTTCCTTCCTCGCACCAGATCCTGATTCATACAACAAATGTGAGCACTTGCTCCAGAATCAAGAATCCAAGATGTTGAGAAGACGGTCATAGAACAATAATGGTGGTCCCAAGTGGCATACGAAAAGGTCTAGAAAGGGGGGGGGTTGAATAGACCCTGAAGTCTTTTTCGACTTCACAAAATTTTCGTATCACTTTAGAAATTTGAACGCTTGGAAAAACTGAGCGCTTGGGTCAGACGCTTCAGAATAGTTAACTTAGACTTAGTGATTTCAGCAGTTTACCAAAGTAGGGCAACGCTTAGATCGCTTAATCAGGGTTTGCACAGCGGAAATAGTGTTTAGCGTTCTTTTAGTTGAATTAATCGCTTTGCAATTTTACTTGTCTTTTTCAGAATAATATGAAGTGAATAATATAAGACAATAAAATAAATGACACAATAATTTGTAAGTTTCACTGGGTGATGTAATCCCAGCTACGTCCTTCTTCTCCTTTTTCACTTGGAGGAAATTACTATGATGATTATCAAAGGATCACACAGAAACTTCTACAAAATAGTAATGGATGAAAATGATCTTGGGCTCCTTGATCACACAGACTTCAGCACCAATGAAGATCGTCTTCTTCAAGCTTCTCTCACTCAGAAATGCTGCCTGAAAGGTTTCAACAACTTTTCTCACTCAGATGAAAGGTTGAGGTTTATCACTAGAGTTTTGTTTGTTTTAAAGAAGATCAAACAACTTGGAATATCTCAGTTGGAGTTTGGATTTCTTCTTTGGAAGATATTTGAGATATTTGTGACTGTCTGGAATGTAGATAGAAAGCTTGAAAGGTTTTGGCTATGAAATTTTTAAGCTTTTTCCAGAAAGAATGTACGTAGGATTTTTGGCAATAATTTCTCGTATATTCTTGATGTTGTTCTTCTTATTTTGATTTTCTGGACTAAGGTATTTATAGGCAATTTCTTGGGATCTGTCCGTTGGACACATGTAGGAGCGTGCCTTTCACGTAGCGCGTGATTGTACCTAAAATCTGACATTCCTGAAAATTCGCTGGAACCGATTGGACGGGAGCAGCTAAAACTCTGAAAGTTCTGACAGTCTGGTCAAAAGGAGGCTTGTCCACAAGTCACAGTAGCTTATCACATTTAACTCTTATCAGGCATTTAATGCAATTTGAATTTATTTCCCGTTGGAAATAAATGTCCGTTGAATGATTCTATTTAAGTCCTTTATGACTTGAGGATTTATTTCAGGTGAATCTTCTATAAGTCACTTGAGTATTTGAACGCTTGATTCATGAATCCTGAACTGCGGTCTCTTAGCGTTTGACAGGCGCTAAGAAGGAATCTTCATCTTCGGTTGACTTCAGACGCTGGTCTTCAACTTCTTCTCAAATAGACTCACCTAGAATTCTATTATTGATTCAGTCGCTAAGACTTAGTCTAAAATCTATGAGGATAAAAATTACAAGCCTAAACAAAATTACAAACTCTTTAAACGCTTTATACAATGATCTATGAAAGCATAAACTTACATTTTATTTGGGGTCTAACATTGAATCCTATCTTGTCATCATCAAAACATCTAACATGAAATTTCCTAACAATTTCCCCCTTTTTGATGATGTCAAGACTTTTAACTCTTTTATAATTTTTAAGAGTTAAAAAAGAAAAGGCCCAAAGGAATATAAGTCAGCGTTTGAAAGGTTAGTAATGTTAGTTAAAGTTAGGTTGGCTTCAACAAGTTGTTTCAGCAATAAATCATTCATATATATTGAAATGAAGCATACATGATTTATACTGAAAAGAATAAGAGAGAAATAAAATACGCAAAAACATTTATTTCTTCTGTCGCTTTGCTCTTTCTTCGCCTTGAAGAACTTCTAACGCTAGTTCTTTTAAGAGTCGATCATAGTTGTATGCTGGACTTCATCATAGTCATGCCTGCGGAGTCTGGCGCTTTCATTTAGCTCTAACAACCTTTCCGTCCAATCCCTTGGTGGAATGCCAAGTTCTCAAATCAGATCATAATATATATCTCTTTGACGGTCATTTGACGGTCTCCAATTTACAGGTCGTTGTAGCGGTCCGGCATAAGCATGAAATCCCATACTCTCTAAGAAGTCGGGGTCTAACTGGGGAAGAGCGTATTTTCCGAGATAATACCTTGGTTTTCGTTTCTTGGATAGCATTCTCTTAATGCTTACTAGTTCATCGAACATCGAACGCCAATGTTTATTATCCGTCTTGGAAATCGCTTTAGTCTTTTCTTTACTTTCCCCCTTCTTGACTTCATCAAGGGACAATTTAGATCAGCGACATCGCGGCGCAAAAGTCTAACTTCTTCGACTAGAAGAGCAATCTGTTGGGCGACACTCTGAGCGACGGCATCGGATGAAGCATGTCTGTCCGCATCAGCCGAAGCGCTCTGAGCAAGGTGACGATTGAATTCAGAGGAGAGCTCAGCGATAAGAGGGAAGATGCCATATACTAGGTTTAATACTTAATTTCATTAAGTTTAGTGGAGGGAAAGGATGCCCAGCACCCCTTACTAACTTAGTATCAATTTTTGCTTGGGAAAATTCATGTTCTAAACATTTATCTAAGTCTCACTTTGCACATTATTCAATTTATATAGCGCCTATTGACAACATACATGCTTCATACAAATAATGAACATGCTTCGAAAGCAATAAATCAACATATATGTCCATGGGCTTTATCTAGAGGGCCCAAGCCAATGGGCCATATTTAAAAGGAAAAATAAGCCTAGCTATTTTTCTTGGGCTCCAAGCTCCTCTTCTTTTGGATTGATCTCCTCTTGAAAGGCTTATTCTATTTTTGTCTATTAGAGTTTGACTTGGAGAGAAAATTTGTAGGTTGATTCTCTTGACCTAGTTATTTTTCCACTAAGTAGTATATATATATACTACAATAGAAAATAATAACCTAGGCTTCAAAAGCCCTAGTGGACGCCCACTTGTAGGCTTTTAAGCCTTCGGGCTTTGGTTATTAATTAATTAAATAATTAATATTATTTATCCAATAAATAAATGAATTAAATAATCAATTAAATTCATGTTAATATTATAATTAAATTCCCATGAGGAATTAATTAATTCATTAACTTAATTAATTAATAAAATCATCTAATGATTAATTAATTAGTCTCGATATCCAATACCAAAAATTCTCTCAAGTCTTTTTCCCACGATTTTCTTTTTGCACTTCCTTTAAGCGCGACTCTTTAGGTTCATCTCAAAAGACAATTGGGAGAAAACCAAAAGGATGTGAGTAGCACCTAGCGAGTCACGTGGCTCACATCGTATCCCAATTGAGAACGAATAAATAGGATCATTCCAAACCATATACGATGTGAATACCGTACGTGTATAAACCTTTTATTCTTATATCCCAGTCAAGTGAGAGTCATGGTTTTAGTCAAACTCACATGACTTGACCATATGCTTAGCTCATAATGAGTCGAGGTCATTTTATGCTTTGGCCAAAGACTTTTAACCTCACTCATTCATGACTGCATAAGATACTTAGCTCATTCACTTATGAGAGAATAAATCCCATTTTGCTAATCAGTTAACAATGCTACTTGCCCATCAAGTCGCACTTCGAGGTCGATCCCACCAAAAGGTGATTTGGATCTAACTACTCTAATGACAGATTTGATGTCACAAGTACATCTTCAACTCGACTCCTCAGGTCTAAGGTTCACGCATACCTATCACAACTTATCAGTTTCATCATTGACTGTAAGTGAGTGAATACCCATGTGATGAAACTGATGCGAGCCGTGTTCGAACATATTAGTCCAACTTATATGTCCATGACATAATTCCCACTATCATTCCCATAGTGTTCGACTGACACTTTCTCTGTCAAAACTTATATCATGCAAGTCCTTGTTCTGTATTGATGTCCACTCAAATACTTTCTTAGACTTGCGACCCTATTTAGAGAATAAGGATCAAACCCTTCTTGTGCCATTCTCCTTATCCCATAGGAAGTAGAAGGTTTGCCTTATACTTAAGGACTATACGTTGTTTATTAACACCTTACAAACGCCTATAAGAAAACAACAAGATAATGCCTTATAAATAATAAAATGATATTGTTTAGTTACAAGTCAATGCCCTATAAATCTATCCTCTTTATGGCATTTGAGGGCATACACTCTAACAGAGTGGAGAGAGGAGTACGCCTTCGGGCAAGCGGTACTTCTTCTACCTCAGCTTCTTCTTCTTCTGGTGAGAAGTGAAACCCTAGAGGGGGAGATGGTGATTTGGGAGAAGGGGAAGGTGACTTCTGTTTCTTCTTGGGCTCCGCTTGCTTCTTCTGCTTTTTCGCTGGCTTTGATGGCTCAGGGACTTTCAAGACTAGCTTTATTTTAGGTCGCTTGACCACCACTTCCTCTTCTGATAAAGACGATGAAGACGATGTCGCTTGCTCTTCATCATCGCTGCAAACAATTCCTTCGGCACGAAGTCGCTCGCGCTCTTCTTTGGGAACCGTTGCACCACCCCGACGCTTGGGTTTCAGCAACTCGCCAATCATCTTCTTGCCATAGAACTTAAGCGTTGGGACCTTCTTTCTAGAGGTGTTAACGAACCTGCTAGCACTTAAAATACGACTCAACACAATCCCGTAAGGCTTGGGATTAACGGATGTGGCCATCGCTGCCTTGAAGCAATTAAAAACGTAAAATGACCAATTGACTTTCAACTTGGTCAAAATAGCAACCATCATTTTCTACTGAATATTAGTAATTTTATCGAAAGTGCCCTTCCTGCACTCTATCATTTTTGCGCAGATGTCTGCAAGAATTACGTGTTCACCTTTTAAATCATTTTTCTTGAAGTTGGGTTCATACGCGGCTTCAATTTTGTCCTTTTTGATCAGTGACCATACTTTGGTGGCGTCTCCAAGATTAACTTCTTCAAGTTCTCCTCCATCGTTTGGTAAATGCAGTAAAGATGAGATCAGTTGGGGAGTGAGAATGAAGATTTCTCGGGCAAAAGGGGAAGTGCAAAAAATTGAGTTTCCATTATCTGAGACTTTGGCGTTCTTGAAAAAGAAAAGAGTTTCTTCCTCATAGATGTTTGAAAAAGAGGTACGCATTTCATGCAAACCAGATTCCTGGACCAGTGGAAGAACAGTCCTTAGAGGGAAGTTCTGGTTGTCAAACAAATAGTCCCACTTAACAAGGAAACTGGCGTTAACTGTGATTGGTTTCTCAGTTTTGGAAGATTTTCCAGCAGCAGATTTTGAAGTTTTGGGTGCCATTTGAGAACTGAAAAAGCTTCGGTTGAGGAGAGAAAAGATATGTTGTTTGCCTTTACAGTAGAGAGATTTGGGAGTGATAAAAGTTTACTGTAAAGGTTGTGAAGGGTTTAAATAGGAGGCCAAGAATAACTCCTCCACTAGTAGATTAATGACACGTATATAAAAGTTAATTTTGAAATTGTCAAAAATTAAATCGGAGCCGTTTATACATAAATATGGATGTCAAAAGGTGCTGTAAATATGGTAACAACTGTGAAATATAAAAGTTTAAAATCCGCAGTTACCTTTTAAAAATGTTTGAAAAATTTGAAATTTTCAGCGTGAAATGCACGCGCCTGATAGTACACTGACACGTACTCAGACATGTGCAGTTACTAAACCGCCTAGTTTTTAGATAGGAATCATTAACCGTCAGTTTGATTTGATAAGCACGTGTGGGCAGTTGTCAAATCTAATCTTTTGGACTTAACCACACGCTACTTTCAGCGATAAAAACTATGCATGAATTTCATAAATCGATTACTTATCGTTAAAATGGGAATCTCTTAACGCTGAAGTCTTTTTGCGAACATAATTTAATTTCTTAAAGTTAAATATAAAATCAATCGCTTGGATTTATAAAAGACATTTTCATTTATTAGAGATTGATTTGTCATGTATAATAGATAAGCGCTAGTGATCAATGCATAAATTTTCAAAGTCATTTTTTATCACAGTCGCTTATGAGTTGAGATAAGTACAATTTTAAGATTCTCCCTAAAATTGATAACTCATTTTAATTTGAAAAATAATTTAGACATAAACACTTGGTGAATTCCCTCTAAATTGTATGCCTATAAAATATGATGCTCTATGATTTAAGCGTTTAAATCAATCATACTTAATTCACTTTTCAAAGTGAGAAAGCGTTGTTCGTTGAGCACTTTGGTGAAGATATCTGCCAATTGTTTTCCAGTACCAATGAAGTGCATGGAGATATCTTTCTTTTGAACATGGTCACACAAAAAATGGTATCGAATGTCAATGTGTTTAGTTCTATAATGAAGGACAGGATTTTGGGTCATAGCTAAAGCGCTTTGGTTATCACAATGGATTGGGGTTGGACCTAGGATTGTTCCATAATCTCTAAATTGTTGCCTCATCCAAAGGATTTGTGCACAACAGCTCCCAGCGGCTACGTACTCTGCTTCAGCGGTAGAAGTCGCTATGAATTGTTGTTTCTTACTATGCCACAAAATTAGTCTATCACCTAGAAATTGACATGTACCACTAGTACTCTTTCTATCTATTTGGCATCCTGCAAAATCTGCGTCTGAATAACCAATTAGTTCAAAAGGAGAGTCCCTTGGATACCATAAGCCCACATTTTGTGTGCTTTTTAAGTATTTAAGGATTCTCTTGGCAGCATTTAAGTGTGATTCTCTTGGATCAGCTTGAAAGCGTGCACACATGCATACCGAAAACATAATATCGGGTCCACTTGCGGTAAGATAAAGAAGTAATCCAATAATACCTCTATAGCTAGTGATATCAATTTTCTTCCCACTTTCATCTTTATCTAACTTAAGCGTTTGGCTCATTGGAATTTTTGAAGATGATACATTTTCCATACCAAATTTCTTAATCATATCACGTGTATATTTAGCTTGGTTTATAAATATGCCATTAGGGAGTTGTTTAACTTGTAATCCTAAGAAGAAAGTTAATTCACCCATCATGTTCATTTCAAATTGATCTTGCATCATTTTCGAAAATCTCTCACACCGTCGCTTGTTAGTAGATCAACAATAATATCATTAACATAAATTTGGACTAAGAGAATATCTTCATTATGAGTAATTTTAAATAACGTTGTATTAACACTGCCTTTTGGAAAGCCTTTACTTATAAGGAAGATAGAGAGAGTGTCATACCATGCTCTTGGTGCTTGTTTAAGTCCATAGAGTGCCTTATCCAACTTGTAGACCGTACTTTTGCCATGGTTGTTGATGAATCCTGGAGGTTGTTCCACATACTTCAGGAATGCACTCTTCATGTCCATTTGGTATATTGTGAACTTGTTGAATGCAGCAAATGCTAGGAACATCCTAATCGCTTCAAGACGGGCTACTGGAGCATACGTTTCATCAAAATCAATACCCTTTTCTTGACAATAACCCTGAGCGACTAATCTGGCTTTGTTTCTTATAACAATGTCATCTTCATCCATCTTGTTCCTAAAAACCCATCTAGTTCCAATAACTCCATGGTGAGTTGGTCTTGGTACTAGCCTCCAAACTTTGTTTCTCTCAAATTCGTTAAGCTCCTCTTGCATTGCTTCTACCCAACTTGAATCACTGAATGCTTCATCCACTTTCTTTGGTTCCATTTGAGATAAAAAAAATTGGCGAACATGGCCTCATTTATTGTAGCGGACCTAGTTCTAACAGGTGCTTCAATATCTCCAATTACTAGCTCTGGTGGATGGTCTCTAAGCCATTTACGGTCTGGTTGGAATGGGTTGAGGGACTCTTGATTATCAATCACTTGATTCTCATTAGTCCCTGGTGCAGTCGCTGCATTATTCACAGTTCCAATATGCTCTTGATGGTCATTCTCTTCATGATCATCAGTGATTCTGACAATATCCTTATTTGTAACCTCACGAGTAACTTTAGGAATAGGCACAAAAATCTCATCATCCTCATCATCACTGTCATCACCAAGATTGATTTGTGACGCTTGTTGGGCAAGATCTTCAATTCCTACATCATCAGGATTAACCTTACTCAGTTCTTGGTTAGCATCATCAAACACAACATGAATGGATTCTTCAACCTTCGATTTGATCTTATTTAGGATGCGAAAACTCTTTCCATTTTTGGCATAGCCTAGAAAGATTCCCTCATCCGCTTTAGGATCAAATGTCTTTAGGCTTTGGGATCAATTGTTATGAATGAAACATTTTGAACCAAATACATGAAAATATGAAATGTTAGGCTTACGTCCCTTCCACAACTCATATGGAGTCTTCTCATGTTGCTTGTTGATCATACACCGGTTCTGAGTGTAGCAAGTGGTATTGATAGCTTCAGCCCAAAACCTTTGAGGCAGCTTAGACTCTGCAAGCATCATCCTAGCGGCTTCTTTAAGCGTTCTGTTCCATCGGTCGGCTACTCCATTCTGTTGAGGTGTTCTAGGAGCAGAATACTCATGAAGTATTCTAAGATCTATACAAAACTTCTCAAAAAATTGGTTAGTAAATTCAGTTCCTCTATCGCTTCTAATTCTTGTCACCTTTAAATCTTTATAAGTATGCAATTGACGAATTAGCGATGTGAGCTTGACACTGATTTCATCTTTGGTAGCTAGAAATTCTACCCATGTATAGTGAGAGAAATCATCAACTATTACTAGCGAGTACGTTTTGCCACTAACACTCATGATTTGATTAGGACCAAACAAATCTAGATGCAATAGTTCAAGAACTCTAGAAGTAGATAGACATGGTTTCTTCTTAAAAGATGATTTAACTTGTTTACCCATTTGACATGCATCACATAAGCGATTCTTTTGAAAGGAACCCTTAGGTAATCCCTCTACTAGATTTAGCGATATTAACTGAGAGATTGCCTTGAAGTTGAGGTGATTCATTTTTCTGTGCCATAACCAACCCAATTTATTTTGACTTTTAGCAACAAAGCATGTGGGGTTGTTATCAATTGTAGAATCCCAATCTACTAAATACACATTGTTTGTACTTTTTCCTCTTAGTTTAGTAGACTTAGTCTTAGCGTCGTTAACATAGCAGTACTCGCTTGAAAATTTTACTTCAAAGCCTTTATCACAAAATTGACTAATGCTTAACAAATTATGCTTAAGACCCTCAACATAATATACATCACTAGTCATGATGTTCCCCCTATGCATGATACCTACACCTTTAGTTTTACCTTTGGAGTTATCACCGAATGTAACTTGAGGACCATTGGTTGTACGATAGTTGACCAAGAGATCCTTTGATCCAATCATATGGCTTGATGACCCACTATCCAAGTACCAAACTGAAGTATCGGTGTTGGCTCTAGGTACCTCTGGTAGCGAATCGTCAGACGGTTCATCATCTCTTGCCATAAGACAAATCAACGCTGAGTCGCTTGTTGGCTCATCATCACTACTTTCATCTGATGATTCCAGATCCTCTTCAGGTGCGGAGAATGGTTCAGATTCCACTAGAAAACCTTGTTGGTGAAGGATGCTTCTGAATTGGTTTCTATCCGCATAGTCTTACTATGTGGGCTTAAACACATTTGAATAAGGGCAATTTACCTGGTAGTGCCCTGGTTTCCTATAATTATAACAAAAATTAGTTTTCATTTTCTAAACAAGCAGTTACGCTCGGAAACGCTTAGGTTTCTACTTCAACCACTCTAATACCACTTGGTGGTCCCAAGTGGCATACGAAAGGGTCTAGAAGGGGGGGGGGGGTTGAATAAACCCTTAAGTCTTTTTCGACTTCAAAAATTTCGTACCACTTTTAAAGATTAGAACGCTTAGGAAGCAGAGCGCTTGGGTCAGGCGCTAAACTAAAGATAACTTAGACTTAGTGATTTTAGCAATTCACCAAAGTAGGGTAATGCTTAGATCGCTTAATCAGGGTTAGCACAGCGAAAATGATTTTAAAGCTTTTAGCGTTCGTTTTAGTTAGATAGTCGCTTATCTGATTAATTTGTCTTTTTCTGAATAGATAAAATAATACAAAACAAGATAATACCGAAAGTAAATGACACAAGATATATAAGGTTCACTGGGTGATGTAATCTCAGCTACGTCATTCTTCTCCTTTTTCACTTGGAGGGAATTTACTAAGATGATTATCAAAGAATCACACAGAATCTTCTACAAGATAGTAAATAGGTGAAAATGATCTCGTGCTCCTTGATCACACAGATTTCAGCACCAATGAAGATCTTCTTCTACAAGCTTCTTTCACACAGAAATACTGCCTGTAAGGGGTTTCAACTTCTTTCTCACTCAGATGAAAGGTTCAGGGTTTTATCACAAGGGTTTGTTTGTTTTTGGAAAGATCAAACAACTTGGAATATCTCAGTAAGAATTTAGGTTTTTTCTTTGGAAGATGTTTGAGATATTTGTGACTGTATGGAATGTATGTAAAAGCTTGAAAGATTTTGGCTATGGAGTTTCTGAGTTTTTTCTCAGCAAATTTTTCTTGTGCATGTACATATGTATCTCTTTTTTTTCTCTTTTTTTTTAGGGTTTGCTAGAATGAGGTATTTATAGGCAATTTCTTGGAATTATGTCCGTTGGACACATGTAGGAGCGTGCATTTCATGCGGCGCGTGATTATACCTTTTCTCTGACATTCCTGAAAACCTGCTGGTTCCGATTGGATGGGAGCAGCTATAAACTCTGAATTTCTGATAGTCTAGTAAAAGGTGGCTTGTCCACAAGTCATATTGGCTTATCAAATTTGATGCACTTACCAGGCATTTAATGCATTTGAATTTATTTTCCGTTGGAAATAAATGTTCATTGAATGATTGCATTTAAGTCCTTCATGATTTGAGGATTTATTTCAGGTGAATCTGATACAAATCGCTAGAGTGCTTTGAGGGCTTGATCCATAAATCCTGAAATAGTCCTTTAGCGTTTGACAGTCGCTAAGAACAAATCTTCATCTTCATTTGACTTCAGGCGCTGATCTTCAACTTCTTCTCTAATAAACTCACCTAGAATTCTATTGGCGATTCAGTATCTAATATTTAGCCTAAAATCTACAAAGATAAAAATTACAAGCCTAACAAAATTACATACTTTCAAACGCTTATACATAGATCTATGAAAATAGAAACTTACATTATATTTGGGATCTAACATAGAATCCTATCTTGTTATCATCAAAACATCTAACATGAAATTTCCTAACACCTATCAATATAATATTCATGGAATTAAATAAATAAAACTATCACACTCGATCATGGACTTTTACTAGAGGGCCCGAGCCAATGGGCCATCACAAAAAGGTAAAAACGAAAAACTTATCTAATCTTCATGGGCTTCTTATCTCCACCAATCTTGAACTATTCTATTACAATACATTAAAACAATCTATACATTATTTCTAAGAAAGCAATAAATAGCCTCAATTTTGGCTTTACAAACCATAAAACAATGGTAAATCGAATAAAACCTAAGTCCATGATCGGTAACTCCATCACATAAGACATGCTCGCAATATTAAAACACTTATGTTGATTATTTAAAATTTTAGTCCAACTAAAAAGTCCGTTATAAAATTCCTAATTTATATATATTCTATATTTAAATTGAAATCATTCTAGTCCTACTAGATGACTTAGATACACAAAATTATAAATTTAGTATATCTACCTTGAATTAAAACAATATTAGTCCAACTAAAATGAATACATAAAATATGGAATCTTATTTTATTATGATTTAAAGCGAGCATTAATTGAAAAAACTTTTATTTGATTAAAGAATTAATTATTAATCATTCAAGAAAAATAATTTATATTCCTTATTCAAATATCTAAGTAATTTCCAAGTTGACGAAAAATTAATAAATTTAATCCATAAAGTAATGATTAATCTTCAAGAAAAATAATTAATTACTATAATTAAATATTTTTATTCTAATTAATCTTATTGGGCTCGATTTCATCAAACCAAAGTCACCATCCTTTTAGTCCACTTGGATTTAATTGGGCCCATAATTAATTAATTAGAAAAATATGCACGTGTTATTAATTTCTATTGGGCTAGTTTTAATTTAAGTCCAAATCACAACCCATTGGCTCATTTGGAATCAATTAAATTAAGCCCAAACCAATTAATAAGTCGAAATTAAGTAATTTTTCAATTGGGATTAATTTGAATTATTAAGGGTCATCATCCTTTTGACCCACCCGGATAATTAAATGTACCCAAAACCCAAATATCAATTTGACCCAAAATCAAAGCCCGTTTTCAGACTCGGATCCAAGACACGGTTCAGCGGGTCGTGTGTCGAAACACACGACCCGATAAGCCATGTGACCAGGCCACAAGGCCCAGGGCCGTGCGCACAATCTTCGCGGCTTTCGAGCCCTGTTTTTCCTCGTTTCTTGATTTTTTTTCTCATATCATAATATTACCAAGATTTATAATTAACATAAAAAAATCAAGGCTAAAAACCATTAAAAAACAGATTTAAGAACACATAAATGCATGCTAAAAAAACACATAATATGCATATCAAAAATCACATAAACTTGATCAAATATGCAAATCAGATATTGGTCTGATACCACTGTTAGGCTTCTCGAAAAATAAATTGCATAGTGGAAGTTTTTAAATTTAAATCGCAAAGTGAATTCTCGATTTGCATAATTGAATCGATTAACCGCTAAAACAAATAATTACTTACCTGTTGAAGCGAAGTGGTTGGAGACTTAATTCCACCTTCAAAAATTCAAAACTTGTAGGCTTGAATTCTTCAAGAATACGTGCAATCCAATCTTCATGAATCTTTAAAGCCTTTCTTGAATTCTTGATCCGAACAACGAACGTACGTTGTCTCTAAATAATCACGCTGATTGATTGGACGAAAAATCCCTTCTTTTACTCTTGGAGGCCGACGGCTAGTGTTCTAAGAGAGAGGGAGGAGTTTTTCTTTTCTTTCTAGGAGAGTTGTGAGATTACTTGTGTCTCATCTAGGTCAAGGAATCCTTTTATTATCACTTGACTTATTGACCAAGACAAACAAAAGAGTCCTCATTGAGCATCCAAGTGGACGCCCAACTTAACCCTAGGAGGCGTCTAGCCCGGCCCTTCTTTTATTTTAATTAATTATCTATTTAATTAATAGTTCATTATATCCAATAAATAAATAAATTAATTAAATAACCAAATTAATTAGATAAATTAATTCATTAATTTGTTTCCTTAAGAAATTAATTAATAATTAATCTTATCTTTATAATTAATCATCTCATCCAATGAGTAATTAATTGAATATTTAATTTATCTCATAAATTAAATCTCCCAGAATAAAATAAAAAATCCTTTCATTTTTCTTTATCAATCCTTTAGCGCGAATCTTTAGGTTCGTTTCGTTTGGCAATGAGAAGAATCGAAAGGAAGTGGGTAGGTAACACCTAACCAGTCACATGGCCCACTCGTAGCCCAAACAAAATCGAATGATTGGATCATTCGACAACCTTCCAATCGTAAATATCGTGTAAGTATGAACCCTTTGTTCATGTGCCCCAGTCAAGTGAGAGTCATGGTTATGTCAAACTCACTGGACCTGACCACATGTATTAATTATAATAATACGAGATCTTTGAGCTTGATTTAGTACCTCGCACAATCGTCTTTTTTGCTTTGGTCAAAGACTTTGGATCTCTATTGTCTATAATCACATAGAATACTTTCTCATTCACTTATGAGAGAACAAATCCCATATTAACCAAGCCGCATTTCAAGCTCAACCCTACCAACGGGTGAATTGGGTCTAACTACGTTAGTGACTGACTTGACATCACAAGTGTATCTTCAGCCTGATACTTTAGGTCAAAGGATCACTTATACCTATTACGTATAATCAGTTCTGTTATTGACAATCACATAGTGAAAACACATGTGACAAAACCGATGTGAGTCGTGTTCGAGCATATCAGTTCCACTGATGTGCCTACAGTCTTAAGCTCCCACCATCACATGGTGTTCGACAGGCACTCCCATGTCAAAGCTCAGATTGTACAAGTGTTCTAAGTCTTTATTTGTCCATTAAAGACTTTATATTACTTGTGAAAGAGTTTAAGTAATCAAGATCAATCTCTCTAGTGCAAATCTTCCTATCCTATAGAGATTGCACTGAAAATATGGACAAAATATTTTACACTACTTATAGATGCAGATAAGATTTTAGTGAAAACTAAACAATGCCTTTATTATAAATAATAAATAAGTTTATTACAATAAAGATGCCCTATCATTCTATCCTCCATGGCATCTGAGGGCATAATCCTAACAATTCGAACATAGCTCGCCGTAATTCAATCACATGGGTAATTACTCTTTGATCATCAATGATTGGATTGCTGGTCGCGGTAGAGTGTGTGAGCCTTAGACCTAAGGATTCACGACGACTAGACTTATGACACTAAACGAGTTATTAGAGTAGTTAGATCTATGCCACCCTTTGGCGGGATCAAGCTCGAAGTCCAGTTCAGAAGGACAAGTGACAATTGTTCGGTGATTGCCAATAGGGAATTCACTGTCTCGGGTAGTAACGAGTTAACATACTGTGCAATTGTAGGTAAATAAAATTATAAGTCTTTGGCCAAAGCAAGAGAACTAACTTATGTATAGTACATAAGGGTAGTTCAGTAATTTCATCTTACTATGATTCCCTAAAGCACAGCATCAAGTCCTATGAGTTTTACATAATCCATGACTCTCACTCGATCGGGATGTTATAGTGAAGGGCTTATACTCACATGGTATCTGTGACATAAAGGTTCGTATTGATCTATTCGTTTCAATTGAGTTTCGATGTGAGTCCACGTGACTGGCTTAGTGACACTCACATCCTTGGTTTTCTCTCAATGTCAATTGAAACGAACCTAGAGAGTCGTGTTTAATAGGAATTGAACGAAGAAAATTCTTTCGTTGTCAAATATATATATAAATTAGGTAATTTTCTATTTGATGAAAAATTAATTAATTTAATTAATTGGATTAATGAAAATAAATTAATAATAAATAATTAGATGTGTTTATTATGAACACATTAATTTATTTGATTAATTTAATTAATGAAAATAAATTAATTATAATAAATAAATAGTCTTAATATTATGCTCATCCTTTTATTAAATAATTAGATTATTTAATTTATATGATTATTAATTAGTATTATATTTTAATTGGATTAAATTATGTTGAACCTAATTAATAATTGGACTAAGTTGAAAGTCAACTTAGCCCAATAGGATGAGGATGGGCGTGTATATGCGTGTACAAGGGGAGTTGGATGGGCTCAAGGAATTAGTTAATTCCAAGCCCATTACTCCTTATATATACGTAACACTAGTTCAGTCAAAATATAACTCTCACATTAGACTTGACAGGAAAGAAAGAAGAAGAGAAAATTATCTCTCCTCCCCTAAGAAGACGTTGGCCATAGTGGTGCATAGGGTGGTGGATTTTTCTTCCAAGTTCGTTCCTGCGTGATATCGAGAGGCAAGATTTTGGAATTGCTTCTACCTGGAAGATCAAGTCTTTACTCAAATTAAAAGGTTAGTGAAAAAGAAGAAATTAGATTTCATCATTATGTAATTTTTAAAATTTGCAAAATCATTAAAACTCAAAAGTGATCTGATTGTGAATTTGGATATGTTTTATCATTTCCGCTGCGCATGAACCAGTATTCACAACAGATCACATACATATAAAGGTAGAATTCTAACCTTAGTACAATTAGATATAAGGAAATATTCAATCTCCAAGATTTAATTCTTTCCTTATTTCTAGATATACCTTATCTTGGATTCTTCCATATCATATATTTATTTGTTAGGAATAGGCCCTCCATGTCATAGAGGAATTAGATTGTTTAGGGCATTTAGTTTTATGTTGTGCAAACTTTCTTTAAATAAATAAAAGGCATTTGTTTTGTCCATATCAATCTTAATGGCATTAATAAAGTATTGGACACATAAGTCTTGAGTAATCAAGAGGAAGCTTCTACTCCTCATGGTTAGAGGAGATCAACACTAGAAGTGTCGATTCCTTGCTTACTTAAATAGGAGTTCGCAAGTCGAAGAGTCTTAATTGGGCACTATGACCAGACTTATATGACACAAGTTTTGACAAGGAATGTCAGTTGGTCACTTTGGAATAGTGGGAGCTTGTGCCATAGATATATCAATGGAATTGATATATTCGAACAAAACTCGCCGTAATTCAATCACATGGGTAATTACTCGGTGACTGTTAGTGATTGAGTTACCCGGTCATGGTAGTATGTGTGAGCTTTAGACCTGAGGATACACGAAGATTGTACTTGTGGCACTGAACGAGTTATTAGAGTAGTTTGATCCATTTCACCCTTAAGTGGAATCAATCTCGAAGTGCGGTTCGATGGACAAGTAGCAATTGTTCGGTAATTGCCATTTGCCAATATGGAATTCACTGTCTCAAGTAGTAAATGAGTTAACGTCCTATCCGATCGTAGGTAAATGAAATTATAAGTCTTTGGCCAAAGCAGGAAAACAAACTTGTGTATGGAACACAAGGGTAGTTTAGTAATTTTATCTTACTATGATTTATTGAGCACAACATCGAGTCCTCTGAGTTTGACACAAACCATGATTGTCACTCGATCGGGATGTTACAGTGAAGGGTAAGAACTCACAGGGTGTCAGTGGCCTAAAGGTTCGTATATGATCTATTAGATTTGATCTCAATTGGGTTTCGGTGTGAGTCCACGAGACCGGGTAGGTGACACTCACATCCTTGGTTTCCTCCCAATGCCAATTGAGACGAACCTAGAAAGGCGCACTTTCAAAGAATTGAGAGAAGAAAATTCTTTCATTGTAAAAAACATAAATTAGGTAACTTGTAATTTGATGAAAAATTAATTTAGTTGATTAATTATATTAATGGAAATAAATTAATAATAAATAATCAGATGTATTTATTATAATCATCTTACCCTAAATTAATTATTGGATTATTTAACTTAGATGATTATCAATTAAAATCATATTTTAATTTGATTAAAATATGTTGACTTAATTAATAATTGGATTAAATTGAAAGTCAACTTAGCCCATGTACGATGGTAACCCATGTAGGATGGTAATAGGCGTGTATTAAGAGTTTGGTGGGCTCATGGAATTAATTAATTCCAAACACATCACTCCTTGTAAATACCTAATACCTAGTTCAAAACCCTAAGACTCTCATAAGTGACTTGACAGCAAAGAAAGAAGAGAAAATTTCTCTCTCCCCCCTTAGTAGCCATCGGCCTCTTGGAGTGCAAAGGTGGTGGATTTTTCTTCAAAATTCTTCCGACTTGATATCTAGAGGCAGGAGTTTTTCAATTGCTACTACTCGGTAGATCAAGAATTCAATTCTTCATAAAGGTTAGTAAATCGATGAAATAGATTTCATCTTTTTAGTTCAGAAAAATCATTAAAATCCACAAGTGATCCGTTTGTGAATCCAGATATGTTTTCTTTTTCACTGTGTATGAACTAGGATTCACAACAATATTAAATAATAATATACATATATATAGATAAGTAATACACGCCTAGAGGATGTGTGTGTGTATATATGTATATATCATATACATATAGTTCTTTAAGGAATAGACTTAGTTACCAAGTATCTTATCTTTCCTTAATTAAATAAATCATCTAGTGATTTACCTTTGATCAAAAAGTTGGGGAAGGAAAGAATTCCCTTCCCTTATACACGCCCAACACGCATCTCTCTCTATCTTGGAGTCCAAGTTTTAATCTCTTGATTTAATCCTTGACTCCAATTAATTAATTACAAAGAATTCAATCCTTTTAATTAATTCTAATAAATAAAGTCCTACTTTATTTATTTCCACCAAATATTCATATTATTTATTTAACTTGAGTCCAACCCAATTAAATAAATTACTTGGACTATACTAAATCCATTAATTAATTCATTCATCAAGATTAACTAAATAGTCTTAATTAATTAGTCTCTACTAATTAATATATATTTCCAATTAGGAAAGTACTATACTTTCCTGATTTCCTCAATTTTCTCGAATTGATTAATTCACACTTTAAAGCGGAAACTCTACAGAGTTAAGTGTGTGCCCCCTTATGCACGTTTATGTGCTAGTAGTAGGTACACTTTCCCAAAGTGCTAGTGTACTTTTCAAAAATGGAAGCACTAGATTAAATCCAACTTGATTTAATCAAGCCTTGAATTAACCACCATATTAATTCAAGACACCTACGAATCGTGGTTACTAGTCTGGCAATGGGCCACGAAGACCTAGACATAAACGATTAGTAAAGATATGCCTTTCACAATCACGATCCTCATATAAGTAAGATCCTTCCATCATGATCTCCCGATCGAGTCTAGGGTATAGGTTTAGTTGAAAACCCCAATAACTCAATATCTAGGTTTCCCATTTATAGTAAAGTTGACTTTGACCATCTAAACGAGGGAGCCCTACGCCTATGTAGAACTCTTACTTCGGCTGAAGATTTCCTAAGTCAACTTACTTATGTAAACATAGAAGATGCACTGACAATATAAGTCAGAGATGGATCCCATCTCGATTCTCATGTATCTCCATACATGAGATCATAGCCGAAATACCCCATATGGCGATCCATCATGAGATCATGAAGTAAGTCAAAGTAAGATGGATCACATACAAGATAACCTATGGAATCTCAGGTCCATGTGGATTACTCTTATACTACGTGACTGTAGGAAGTTCCAGATTCGACTGGGATTCTTTTTAAAGAACTTTCTTAGGGTGGTTCAGTTTACCTATTCCAAATAGAAACCCTCATACATATACCGGCTTTTACTGTGCCAGTACCTATGGAACGAGGTACACTCTCCTAGAGTATGTATCGGACAAGCAAGTCTTTCGAGTTCGTCAATATCCCTCATCTTGACAAACTCTTTTATGACTTGGAACATTGATTAAGGATCACAGCCTTAGAGATGTATTCCATCATCATCATTCCCGATGCATGATGACGTCCCATAGCCATGTATGATCCTAAGGGACTTTATTCTAACATATGCAAGATATAAATACAAGAATAAAGATTGCCATTAAGAATTGACTTTATTTATAAGGAAAAGATTGTTCATAGAGTCTAACTATTACAAGGTTGGCGCCCAAATAAATTGGCACACCAGGCATCTGCTCTATCATCACAAGCCTAGTTTCTTGAGAAGAAACCTTCTGAAGTATTTCAACCAAATCAGGTAATCTTGCGCTGTTCTGGAAAGATCGACATATCTAGATCTACCTATATCCGTTTTCAGTTATTCTTATATGGCTGGAAATCCAAGAGAAAGAAATACAACTATTACGAAGATGTCCAAACCTAGTTCCAACGTATAGAAGTCCTAAAAGTGTTCACGAATATGTAACAGAATTCGACCGTGGATTAGGCTCCGCAACTACGGTGCAAAAATCATAAGTAAAGCTACGAGGCTTGGATTCAACCAAGGCTAGTTGGATTGATGAGATCACGAGCAGATCTACAACTTTCTAGAAGTAAGTAAAGTCGAATTCGGCTGGGATTGTTTACAAAACAGCTCTCAAAGCAACTCACATCTCTTGCTCAGAATTTCCCACAGATGGAGCTACTTGATGTGGTTCGATTTTCACACTAAAAAATTTGATAAATGGAGACAATAATTTTTCCTAGAATAATAAACTAATCACAATCTCTATAATACTAAGTATATTTTGAGTGAATGGAAGAAGAACAAGAAGGAAGAATTAAATGAGATTTTTATTATTTTTGGAGAGAAAGAATACAAAATATATTCTCGATTTTTGCACAAGTGAAAATGACAATCTAAAAATGACAAAGCTTCTCCCTTTTATAGCCTAAGTGGCCAGTCCCTCCCCCCCCCCCCAAGCCAAGGTAGTCTTTTTAGGTAGTTGAGGAGAAAATGAAACAATTTCTAAGATTTTAGGGGTATAAGTTGATTAGATATTTGATTTGATTTCCTTCCATCTTCTTATTAGCTTCACTATGAGGCTTCAACCCTACTATCTTCGACCTTTCCTTTTAGCCTTCCTTTGAAGTAGCCCACGAGCTTTCCTTAAATCTTTGAGGCCCGATTTTTTCGGGCTCAAATATAGAAAATAATATTTACGCCCACATCAATGATAATCATGAAAACATACACAATACAAAAATGAAGAGAGTATTAATAATAAGACGTCAAGGGATATATAATGTTAATAGTTAGATGTGTGTGTGTGTGTATATATTTTTGACAACATTTCTTTGTGCCATAACAATGATGATTTTCCCAAGTCCAACAGAGACAAAAGTTAAGTATAATTTGTTGCAACTGAAAATTAGTGACATTACTTAGACACAATATTTGTCACGATTAACCTTGTAAAGATTATTATATAGCAAAACAAAAAATATTATCTTCTTGTGATATTATAAATGAAAACTTTACATTATCACTACTATTTTGTCAATAATATTATGTTTTCTTGTAGTGATATCCATACAGGCTTATGGTTGACATTCCCACCTTCGAATATCTCTATATCCGCGATTCTTTATTTCATGATTTTCAGTTTCAAATTTGATAGGTTTTGACAGGTAAAATAATTTTTTTGCTTCCTTAAGATATTCCAAGTAGGTTGATTTATTGTCATTACAAAATCAGTCAAGTACTATAAGAGATAATAGTTGTCCTAAATATAATTAATTAAGATCATAAAGTAAAGAATTTCTATGCATTTTATTCCCAATAGTTTTTTCTAACTTTTTGTGGAGTTAAGATAAGAGAAAATAAATACATACATAAATTAATCAAATAACACCAAACACTACTTGGTCAAATTTATACCCGACCACCACACATTTCCACATAATTTTATTTTCCAATGCTCTTGTTACTTAAGAAATCAATTATTTAATTATGGTTTAGAGTATAAAAATCAGAAATGTTCAAAGACAAATTTGCACGAAAATCAATTAGTCTCATCTTTTAAAGTGTGTACCTTGGCCAGATTTCAAGTAAACCTACATTCACTTATTAAATAGGATTATATGGTTTTGTACCCAAAAAAAAAAAAATGCCTCAACATTATCAGTTATATA
This sequence comes from Buddleja alternifolia, assembly GCA_019426215.1. NCBI lineage: Eukaryota > Viridiplantae > Streptophyta > Magnoliopsida > Lamiales > Scrophulariaceae > Buddleja > Buddleja alternifolia. Next base: position 10,281,645 of record CM033406.1, read on the forward strand.
TTTTGCACACGAGTGTAAATAATTCAATACGATTCACCAATGTGCATAAATTATCATATATTTTTCACAACGGGGTCACCAGTTCGTACCATTTGTACACTTTGGTAGAAGTTATAAGTTAAGGATGAACATTACAAACGGCGAAAATATCGTATCATCAAATTCCATGACAATGGTTAATTCTCTTTTTTCCTTTTTCCCTTAAGCAAAAGGAAACCGATAAACAATGTATGCATTTTATTACATCTTTGGGGGGCAAATCTCTGGAGTCATTTAAGGTGAAAAATAGATCTTCTGAATTAACTTAGCCAAAAAAGAAAAAGAAAAAAGATCTTTTGAATTAATTATATCAATCTACCGTGTCCATTTATTAGAATTTTCCGCAAGAATTCAGCACTCTTTATATTCTTGAAAGTACAACAATATAATGGTGTTTCCAACAAAATCTCCCTAAATCTTCTATTCATTTGTCTCCTCGTTATGAGACAACAACACAATGTGATTCATTCAAAATACGTTTACTAATCACATTACTTTAAGGTGAACAAGTGAAAGATAAAATAAATGTATTTATACTTAATCTGTGATCTACGAGGCTTTATCAAATTGGATTTGAAAAATTATCGAAAACACAAAACATATTTGAATTTTTTATTTTTATATAATGCCATAGGACAAATTACATATGACCCCATAAGATATGCCTAATTATGCACTTAACCGCATATGCAAAGAAAAGTATCAATAAATCTCTTTGAAAATAAAAATAAAGAAGCAATTTAGCCCTGTGCTCCACTCGCATGTTGTGCAATTTACCAAATGTCTGCTATGTGGGCCGAGGGAAAAAAATAAAAAGGGCACAAAAACTAACACCATCCTTTTGGCTTTGCTTAATTCATCATTTAGTATTGGTGATTAATAGTGTCATATAATGATGTCACATCAATAAAAAATTGACAAGTGTCAGTTTAATTTATATGTGAGTAAATTATTATGAATAATTTTTTTTAAAATAATAAAAACTTGTTAATACTTTATTGACGTGATACTAAAATGGTACACCAAAATGTACTAGAAAAACCGCTCCATTTTTCCTTAATATACTTTTAATAAAGGGATATATCTATTAATTTGCATGAGGTAAAAGTTGAGTCATAAAAGAAAAAATTAAAGAAATATTATATTTAAAAAAAAAATTCGAAAAATACCACAAATTTGACCGGGTATAAGAAAATACCACATTGCGCCTTGGTGACTGGTGGTATCGACTGACAAAAGTGGATAGCGCATGTCACCAAGGCGCTATCCACTGACAAAAGTAGATAGCGCCTGTCACCAAGGCGCTATCAACTTTTGTCAATTGATAGCGCCTTGGTGACAGGCGCTATCAACTTTTGTCAGTGGATAGCACTTGTCACGAAGGCGCTATCTACTTTTGCGCCTTTATGACAGGCGCTACCAGTTTTCTATTTAATCCGGCCCCTACTCTTCGTCTGTTCCCGCATCCATCTTTTCCCCAAATTAGATATCTGTTCCCGCATCCAATTCAGTCAAATTTTGTGATCTTTTTCCCAAATTATTTATAAGGTAAATTTTAATTATATGCAATTTAGTTTATGTATTTCAATTATGATAGTAGCATTTTACTTAGTAAATATTTTAATCTAGTGCTTTAAGTATATTAAGTCACTAGGTTTATGTATGTTTAGTTTAGTTTAGTTTACGTTCATATGATTTAGTTTAGTTTTCAAAATTTATAGGTAATTTTTTTAATTCAATGTTATATTGGTATTTAGTTAAACTTAATTTTTACTAAGCATATTATTTCATTTTGTCTTGTTATTGATTTTATTGTTCATAGTTTGTGATATAATTTAGTAGTATTCTGTGGTTTGAACTATAATTTAACAATTGATATTTTGCAGAAATGTCGATCCCGAGTACTGTTAAACTTATTATATTCTCGGATGGTGAGGTAATCGAAGAATCAAATTCAATGAGATATAGTAATATACGTCCGAGCGCTAACCTGAGAATAGACCGTAAGATCAAATTTGTTAATTTGGTGAGAAAGTTATATGATAGAACTAAAATTGATGTGAATCAATTTTTGTTGAAAGTTTTTATTAAATATTCATCTGGAGAAGGGGGTACCATTAGGGAGAATTTAATGGAGATCAAAGACGATGAAGATTTGTGGTTTTTCTTGGATCCTATCAATGAAGTTTCTACATTGGAGCTTTTTATTGAGAAGCAAATGATACAGTCTCAGGATCCCTTTTCGTCATTGTTAACACAAGTGACGCCGACACAAAACCAATTCCCATCATTTTATTCACAACCCTTCTTACCAGATTTAAATATAGGTATAAGCCAAATAGCCGATACACAAGCAGGTAATCTATGTTTTATTTGTACATTGTGCCATCATATTTTCTAAAATATTTATTGTTTGTACATAATTCTAATTACTATTTTTTGTGATTGTTTTTTAGGATGTTCAACATCGGGAAATGTGTATGACGGTGTTGGAATTGCACATAATGAAAATTGGGCGACTAATTCTACACGGGCTTTTCCATTTGCTGATATGCATGCAGGTAAATATTAATTTGGGGCCAAATGCACATTTTGTTAGATTTTTTTATTATTCCTATATATGCATATTTTATCTTCATGTTTTAACCCGTGGTTCTTTTGAAATTTTTATTTGTGCATGTAGGAGGCCCTTCTGAGCATTTTGAGGAAGCCAACTACAATGCTCATTTTTCTAATCACGCAGGGCCGAGCAGTTCAGCCGAACCCCATTTCGATCAGTTTGAAGATGACGAGAATGTTGAATCAACAGATTCAGATTACTACCCTTCAGAAAGTGACATGGATGAAGAAATGAACTATATACCAACTGATACTGATGATGATGAGGAGGAAATTGAGGAGGAAGATGTTCCTCCCGCAGTGGCTCAAGAAAGACTTCACAGAGTACTCCCATTTTATTCCACAAAAGATCCCGAAGTAGAAGGAGACTCATTAGGTCTACTAAATGGAGTGATATGATCTATGATTATCGAATAGGTAATCTTGGGTTGGGTTTGGTATTTGAGAACAAAAAGAGCTTGCAAAAAGCGGTGAAAGATTACCACTGTAAGCACCAAAAACGCGAGTACAAGGTGACGATCAGTGAACCAAACAAATGGAAAGTGGTATGCAAACACAAAAACAAACCCGAGCACTGTGAATTTGAACTCCGAGCTCATTTCAACGTGAAACTAAACATGTGGATAATTTCAAAATTCGGTAAGTTACACTCATGTCTCTTCGATAATACCAGGGAGAAACACCCTAACTTGGACATGAATTTGGTCGCCAACGAACTTATACCACATGTGGAAGAAAATCCGGCATTTGAGATCAATCAAATAATAGTACTTGTACAGCAGAAATGGAATTGCGAAATAAGTTATGGCAAGGCTTGGTACAGTTTGCAACGTGCAAATGAACTTGTATACGGGACTTGGGAGGACTCTGTGAAAAACTTACCTAAGTTATTGGGAGCTATCAAAAAATGGAATCCAGGCACAATTGTTGAATGGGTACACAAAGATGCCTATGAAAATCCAAAAGTGTTGAAGTATGTGTTTTGGGCATTCAGGTCGTGTATAGATGGATTCCAACATTGCCGGAGGGTCATATGTGTCGACGGGACACATCTATACGCACGCTACAATGGTAAGTTGTTGATTGCAACTACTCTGGATGGAAATAATAACATCTTGCCTCTTGCATTCGCAATCGTTGACAATGAGACGAATGAATCCTGGCTTTGGTTTCTACGATGTCTAAGCCACTATTTTGTTTCGCCCAATGAAGGCGTATGCCTTCTTTCTGACCGTCATCAAGGCCTATTAAATGGAGTCAAAGTCGTACGAGTATTTCACCCTCCTCTAGAATGAAGAGGCTGGAGCTTGGTTGGACAAAATCGATAAAGAAAAATGGACACTTTCACATGAAGGAGGGATGCGAGAAGGCATTATGACTACAAACATGGGAGAGAGCTTTAATAATGTGATGAAAATAGCTCGACATCTTCCACCTACAGCTATTGTGGAATTCACATTCCATAAACTTGCCATGTATTTTTGTGATCGAGTGGTAGATGGTTTAAAAATGAAGAGCAATGGTCCCTTGACAAGACAAGCTACTAAACTCTACGAGAAGGAGACAGATGCTTCCAGTAACCATGAAGTCAGAAAATTTTCTTATTCTAACCAAACTGGCCAAGTTTTTTGTCGCGCCCAGTTCGAAAGCCGTGGTCGAAGGTACTCTGTAGACCTAAAAAATCAAAATTGTTCTTGTGGAAATTGGACGGCAATTGGAATTCCATGCTCACATGCGGTTGCCTTGGCCAAAGCATTGACTTTAAGGTCGATAAATTTTGTTAAACAATATTACGGAGTTGATGAGTATATAAAAACATATGAAGGAAGGTTCTATCCGTTGCCTGACAAGTATTATTGGGATACCCCAAATTTTGAGCTAGTCCACGACCCTTATTCAAAGAAGAAACGACTTGTGGGCAGAAACGTGAGCACTCGCATTCAAAATGAGATGGATTCGTAGATTGTTGAGCACTTTTTTAATATTTTATTGTTTAATTAGTAATGAATGTCTATGTTGTAATAGTTTTTGTTTAATAAAATATATTTTCTTTATTTTGGACTTGTTTTTATTGCCTAAATAATTAGAGATAATTCAAGTGATAATAAAACTAAATACCATTGAACAATAACTTAACTAATACTAATAAAATACAAAATAGGTTAAACAAAATTAGGGAAATAAGGTTCTATTGTTGCCTTCGACGTTGCAACTCTGTAAGGCAAACAGTGGGATTCACCACCCTTTCGGATCGTCTCCGTCGATCATTTCTCGGTGCCGGCTGATCTTGTTGAGTCACGTACTCTGGTTCATGAGGTGCGGGGCTGTTCATATCCCAATTTATAGGAACAGGAGAAATATTTCTCTGGTTCTGTGGTGGAGTTGACTCTGTTGCGCCAAAAAGCATCTCTAAAGGTATTAATGGGTCCGACGAGTATGACCTCCTATAGGAAGTGCCTTCGCCTCCATAATTAAAACCTTGTCCATATGAAGTACCTTCGCCTCCATAATTGAAACCTTGTAGCCTCCCATATGAAGCGCCATCTCCACCATAATAGAAACCTTGTAACTGGGGATCGAGTGATGGATGTAAAATTTGTAATTGCGGCTCGACTGTAGGACGATATACCGTTGATGGGGGATCGACAGGGTATGGTTGAGTGTGAGTCCACCTTTGTTGTGCATCACCAGTGTGAGTCCATCCACCTCCTACCATACTAGCAATGTGAGAAAGACTCGATCTGACATTCCCTAATATTCTGTCAGCATCACTGTCAGTCTGATTGACTTGTCGGAGGAGGTTCTGAATTCCATGACCCTGAAAAAATAAACAAAAGTGTGAGATGAAATAAATAAAAGATTTAGCAAAATATCATACATCAAATCAAATACTGACCACAATATCTAGAAGAGGACCCGCCCCTGTTTGGTATGTGTTTATTGACCAATTCAAGGTACGTGATATATAACGACGAGTGATGGACTGATACCACTCCTCGTAGTCCGGTGCTGTGCTCACACCCTCAACTCCATTTATAATGTGATTTTCCCGGTTATTCCATATTTCAATTTCCCTCCTGAATTCTCTCGTCCAGTTTCTCGCATCTCGTCCCCTGCGATCAATCCTCCTAAAGCGTTCTACTGCCGGTGGAATAGTTTGTACGTAACTAAACTGTCGCATAACACGATCAGGACAGTGCCACTCCACAATGTTAAAGCATATCAATGGGACAGATGATGTCCACGCAATCCAATCCAAACATCGTGGAGGCAGATCAGCAATGTCCGGATCAAAAAAGGAGCACGGAGTCCAAACAAACTGAAATAAGACAAAATATGATAGAATATTATTAATATCAAAAACATATAATACTTCATAATATAATGGTGTGACTATAATTTATTACTCACATGATGATCGGTCATCAAATCAAGCTGCTCCCTGAACGCGGGAAGATTGTTAGCAGTAACAAAGCTCCCTGATCGAGGGGGATACCACCTTCAATATAAAAAAAATATGATGTTTGTTAATATATATGAATAACTTACCGTTCAGCATGAGGAGCTCGTGCAATGCCATTTATATCTATCGGCCCAATTTCTTGAGGAAGGTTTGTAGGCCTAACAAGCACTATCCGTGACCATGTCCAAATCTGTTAAAAGTAAATACATTAATCTCATAAGCATTCTTAGTTCTAAGTAAGGTAAAAACACAATGTACTGAAACACAATTATCACACCTGTACCAAATTTAATGGACCTGAAATACTTCCTTTGGTTTTCAAACATGCCTTTGAGAGTTCCCGGTACAAGTACGCCAATATAGCACTCCCACAACTATATGTACCGACTTCGGCAATGTCTTCTAAAACCTTTAACCAATAACATGGAATCACGTCTCCGCTACTGTCTGGACACATCACGCCTATCAACAGAAATGCCCAACAGCATGCTATTTTATCAACATCCTCTTCACTGGAAAGCTCCGTAATTTGTCTATTCTCCGCACTCACGTGCTCAACAATCGTTTTTGCTTTTATCTTAAACCCTTTACTCGGAAAATCCTGAGGCCCAGTCGTAATCCCTAGGAGGTTTAAAATCCGGGCTTGATGCTGTTGATATGTCGCACACTCATCATCAGCAATTACTGGGCGACCGTCTACTGGTAGACCCCATAAAATTGCTACGTCTTGGAGAGTAATCGTAGCCTCTCCATTTCGCAAATGAAAAGTGTTCGTCTCCGAACGCCACCTCTCGACCAGGGCAGATATAGGACCCAAATCATTTTCCAACTTACTTAACTTATAGACACGGTAAAACCCCATTTCATTAAGCTTATGAAGGACACGGGCATCTGGAGCTGTGATATAGGCAGTATGGTATGTATGATAGTCTGCTCGTCTAGACCGTAGTAGTAACTCTTGATCATCTCTGCTGAAAACTAATTCACTCCTATGATTGGCCTGCTCGGTCAGCACAGTATTGACTAAAGGGCCATATATCCTAGCCTCGGTGCCACTACCACTGGTACTCGCCATCCTGGATTGAAAAATATGTAATAACACATAATTAGATTACGATGACTTCATTAAAATATTAGCCGCTAAAGTTTCTAATGATTAAAAATTATAATATAAAATTATAATAAATTCGAAACTTCATATTTCATAGTAAACTACACAAAATTTTGCAAATTAAACAAAATCATATAAAAATTCTAAAACTATACAAAAAATACATGAACCTATATCATACTTCAAAATTAAACTAAAAGAAAAACACATTATTGAAATTCGGCTAAATTATATAAAAAAACACTAAATTAAAATGTTTACTAACTAAAATTAGACTAATATGATAATTGCATTATATAAACTAAACTGTATATAATTAAAATTTACCTTTTAAATATTTTGAAGAACAAAAAACGATCACAAAATTTACTTGAAAAGCTTGTGTTTTGTATATCAGTAGCCTGCGTTTTGTATATCAGTAGCGACTTTGGCTAAGGCAGGGGAGGGGGGCTTATATACCCAATTGATAGCGCCTTGGTCAAAGGCGCTATCAGCCACTTTGGAAAAAGTGGTGGCAGCTTTGCAGGTAAAGCTGCAGAAAATGTCAGATTGCGCCTTCGATGTGGTATTTTCTACTACTCGATCAAATTTGTGGTATTTTTCGAATTATTTTTTTTAAATATAATATTTTTTTAATTTTTTCAGTCATAAAATCGAGAATATGCAAAATCAAATAGTAGCGATGAAAAAGAAAAAGTATGGAATCTGACACACACAAACACAACCCCACAATTAAAAAACCAACAACATTTACTACTAAGTACAGTAAGTGTCTTTTTGATTCCACCACTACACTACTTTTTTATGGGCTCTATAAATTCCCCAACATGGATTATGATGATTCCCTCCCTACTCGTTTCCCTTCTTTTTATATATATATATATACACACACATATAAAACTTTATTTTATAAAAAGATTTGGAACATTAAACAACGATTTAAAATAATTCTTTTTTGTATATATATCTCCACACAAAAGCAGGCTTTTCAACTTCAACAATGGCCTTGAGGATTCTTTCTCATCTCCTTCTCCTCATTATCATTGCTTTGCCACCCATAAATGCTAATTTAGAAGGTATGTAAATCTTTGATGGATTATCTAAAAGTAGCTTTGTGTGTGAATTTGTTGATAATATATATATATATATGCATATTGGGTTTCATTAATTGATTCTGGTTTGTGTTTGGCAGGGGATGCTCTTTATGCATTGAGGAGAAGTGTAAATGATCCAGAAAATGTGTTGCAGAGCTGGGATCCAACCCTGGTGGACCCATGCACTTGGTTTCATGTTACTTGTGATGCTCATAATAGGGTTACTAGACTGTAAGTACTATACTAGTTACTAGTTACTAGTTTAATTAATTACTACTCTTTATTTAATTACCAACTAATTATTTCATTATAAATTATACGTATTTATATATAGTCATGAAGGGTAAAAATAATTATATGATATTAAATTTCAAGAATATATATGTATATATATAAATTGAGTGATTTGAAAAATGAATTTGTTTATATTTAATTATGCAGTGATCTTGGAAATGCAAAGCTGTCAGGGAAGCTTGTTCCTGAGTTGGGGAAGTTAGAATGCCTTCAGTATCTGTGAGTAAATATTAATAATTCTTTGAATTTGATGGATTCTTAATTTGTTTTGAATTTGATGGTTAAAAAATTCACTATTTGAATCACTATCACTCTAATTAAAATTTGTATTAATTAAGCTACAATTTATTCAAAGTATTGGGGACTAGTAGTCTATTTTTTTTTATTTATTCCGTTTGTTATTTGTATAATTATTAGTGTACTGGGATTTCATAAGTGCTCGCCAATTTTCACAAGTATTATTTTGTAATCTTCTGTCACAAAAATATAGTATGGAGTTAATATATTAATTGATCTAGTATTATATATCATGAGTGACTGCGGAGATGGTCATGAGCTGAGTTGTTTTATGGTTAAAACACAAAGAACTTATATGCTGTACGTAGCTAGGTATTCAAGAAAAGAAAAACAGCTTGTTAAAAAACAACTTAAACATAAGCTTTTACGAAAAAAAGGAAAAATGATTTTAAATAAGATATACTAATATTTCTAAAGTGCCAAAAATATTCAAACCTGTGGTGTTGTTTGAATGTAGATTCCATTGAATGCAATGTGAATACTATTACTATATGAAAGGTTTTCTAATTTCTGATTCTGATAATACAATCGCAAATACTGCATTTAACAAAAGCATTAATTAATGTGACCTAATTTTGGTTGGTGGTATATTAATTTCCTTGGTGATGTTACAGGGAACTGTACATGAACAATCTGATGGGACCAATTCCAGCTGAACTTGGAAAATTGAAAAGTCTTGTGAGTTTGGATTTATACCACAATAACCTTACTGGATCCATCCCTCCTTCATTCTCTAACCTTTCCAATCTCAAATTTCTGTAAGTACACTCTCCATTAATTTCTAACTAGTTTGGATAATTAATGGTTATTAAACTGCATTATGTGTGTAGCTACTAGCTAGCATCTAATGGATATGTGTCCCATTATTATTTTTCACATTTTGATTTTCCTAGTAAATAGCTACATGGAATTTGTTTGGAAAGAGTGCCAAATTTAAATGATATTGGCTCAATAGAAGTGATATAATTCTTTTCCCATTAACCGGATAAAAACGAGACCAAATCAAAGAAATTCGGATAGAGAGAAATAGAGAAAAATGAGACTAATTTTTACCTGGAAAACCCAAATCAGATAAAACCACGGGATTATCGTAAAAACTTACAATGTGTCAATAATGGGCTTAGGGGTTACACCAAAATCGTCAAGAGAATATTCCTTGGATCATAAATGAAGAAACTTGGAATAGTAGAAGAAAAATAGGTTAAACCTCTCTTATTTTTCTTCTATACGATTCTTCTCTTCACTCCTTCCTATGCCTCTTGCCCAAGGTAATAAAAAACGGTATCAATGTAGATTTTAAAATTAGTAAATTTACAAAAAATTCGATGTAAATTTCGGGGATATCTGATATTTTGATTTCGATTCAAGAAAAATGATTGAAATTCGTAGAAATAAGTGTAAATTTTAAATGGAACTTTGGATATCTTAGTTAACACAATTATGTATCTTGACATTAAAAATAGGGCATATATTAAATATTTATATTGAGTTTTGTTAATTATTGTGATTAAATTCTATTGAGAATATATAAAATTAGTAGGATTTTATAGTAAAACAAGGGAAATTTAAATAAATAATAATTATTAAAATAATGCAACTTTTATTACCCATCAGAAACTAGCACATTCTGTTGTCGGATACAGCGGAACTGATTCCGCTATAACCGACAGCGGAATGAATAAAATATATTTTCTTAATAATTAATGCATTCCGCTTTAGGTTAGAGCGGAATGCAATTTTTTTTTAATTAGGGCAACGGTTAGATTATATCAAAATTAGACCTAAAATTTATATCAAAGTTCAAACCAAAATATACCTAAACACTAAATTCGATATTATACATACAAAATATAACTAAAAGTTCAAAATTATACGTACAAATTATACCTAAACATCCAAAATTATACCTAAAACTTATATCAAAGTTTAATCCATAAACAATAAATGCAAAATTATAATTCAAAATTTGTATGTACACTTACAAATTACACCTAAAAATTTGAAATTATACATAAAAATTCGAAATTATACCTAAAGATTATATCAAAGTTCAAACCATAAACACTAAATTCGAAATTATACTTAAAAATTATACCCTAAAAATTGAACTAATTTAAACTCTAATTTGATTCGAATTAACATAAATTCTACAGTGTAATTCACAAATGAATTTAAGAAAGCAAAAAGTATATGAAATTAAAATTTTACCTTAAATTCATAAATTTAGGAGAACTTTGGAGAGGTATTACGTGAAGGATTTTTTGGAGAAATTGTAGTGTAAAAACGCAGGGAAATATTTTGCTATTTATTAAGTTGATTCCACTCTGCCCAAAATGGTCAAACAGTCATATGACAGTTGGTGATTCCACTCTCGGGCAACGCGAAATGGATAAATTAATTTAAAAAATATATATTGCATTTCGCTCTAACCTAGAGCGGAATGCATTAGTCATGAAAAGAAAAAAAAATTATTCATTCCGCTCTTAGATACAGCGGAATCAATCAAATTCCGCTATATCCGACAGCGAAATTTGCAAGTTTCTGATGGGTAATAAAAGTTGTATTATTTTAATAATTAATGTTTATTTTAGTATTATTTATTTAATTTTTCCAGTAAAATAATGACTAAGTCTAATAAGAACTTCATTAAAGTAAAAATATACAGCCTCGATAAAATATATCATTCAAAACCATAGGAGAATTTTAGGAGTATCAACATCACTCTCATTAGTGTTTCACTTACAGCCACTTTCATAATTGATTAATTGATAGATCTGGTCCCAAAGAAATAACAAGAATTACTAAAAATTAATTTCTACTTAAAATAATTAAACATAAAAAAATAGGTAAGATATAACAATATATTAAGTTATAGAAATCTTTAGGTTTCAATGAAAATTTCGGATTTCAAGCTGTTAAATCGAATTGAAAGTGGGATATCTCTTTGGGACTCTAGAAAACCTGAAATTTTGGTCAAAATTTCGGCCTTTTGATGGAAATTTGAGATCATGCTCATGACCCTGTCAATTTCTCATTTGATGAGTTTGCCTTTGAAATGAAAAATGAGGCTTCTATTTATAGCCAAAAGCTTTGGCCTTTTGATAGTAATCGGCCAATTGCAAGTGTCATTTAGGCCCGACAATTCTCCCCTCCAACTCATGTGGGGGGCACAATCAATATGCTTTGCTTATAGAGACTTCAAGCTTCTGTCTTAGCAAAGACTTCGTGAGCATATAGGTGACATTATCATTAGCATGAACTTTATCTAGCCGTGTCAACATTTCATCAAGAACATCTCGAATCCGCTAGTACCTCACATCTATGTATTTGGACCTTGAAAGGCAAGCAGAACTTTTGGTCAACTAACTGTCACAGTAGAGTATAATTTTTCTGCTTCAAGTCCAACTCCTTTAGAAATTTTTTTTAACCACAACATCTCTTTACAAGCTTCAATCATAGCAATGTACTTGGCCTTCATTGTGGATAATACCACGCATTTTTTATGTTTCGACTACCAAGAAACAACCCCCCTGCAAAAGTAATCAAGTATCCGGACGTGAACTTCTTAGAATCAATAAATTCTAGTTTTCTTCAAGGTCCAAACACATAGACACAAGATATCATTAGATTAGCAATGTTCTTGTTAAAAAGTTGATGCAACTGGCTGAAATTGGTGCATATATGCTCACGAAATCTTTGCTAAGTGAGAAGTTTAAAGTCTGTAAAAGCCAAAGCAGGTTCGGTTGTGCTCCACATGAGTTGGATAGAGAGAATTGTTAGGTAAAGTCCCCTCATGTAAGACACACTTTATTAAATAAAAAAGAGGGGTAAATGGCCCCTGCAAGTAGCCCCTAAATGGTCAATTGCAATTGGTTGTCCACTACTTAAAAGGCCAAAAGTTTTGGCTATAAATAGTAGCCTCAATTCTCAATTCAAATGCACACTCATTAGAAGAAAAATTAAGAGAGGGGATAGAGGCATAGGAAAGAGTGGTGGGAACAATTGGTCCAATGAAAAATAAGGAGATGTATTCTATTTTTCTTCTACTATTCCAAATTTGTTATCTTGGTGTATTTGTGATTCAAGAATATTCTCTTCACGATTTTGGTGTATCCCATTTTAAGTTGGGGAGAAATTTTGTAAGTCAATCACATGATGGAAGCTTTTGACTATTGTATCACTATTCAAATTTCTTCAATTTGATCCTATTATTGTCCAACTAGTAGGAAACGAATCGTGTCGCTCTGTTGCGCCAATGTCATTTAATTTTGACACTCTTTCCTAATAGAATTATACATGCATAAACAAAAACGTGGGACACTTGTCAAACAGTCAATTTTGTTTACCAACTGGACGATATTAATTGCATTTACAAAAATCATTAACATTAGATGCTACCCGTAGTGTTGTGAAGGATAAACATGATTTCAGGATTTCATTCAGCCGTTCATCAACGAGCTGTGAGCTTTAATTATCCCTAATTAGCTACAACTGCCCGTTCTGACATCAAAGTTTATTATGAGTTATTGAAGTACAGAGGTTTTACTACATCATATGTAAGCGAAGATTGCAAAAACAATAATTATCTCTGCTTCTGACAACAAGAAATGTCATGTTTTAGGCGGCTGAATGGTAATAGATTGACAGGGAGGATACCAAGGGAACTCACCAAGCTTGGAAACCTCAAGATCTTGTAAGCCCTTATTACTCACAACTCCCAACTACTCCTTTTACCCTTTAAATTTTAATTTTGTTCTATTTTTTCAGTGATGTATCCAATAACAATTTGTGTGGTACAATTCCAACATCAGGCTCATTTTCTAAATTCACTCAAGAAAGGTAATGGAAACATCCTATTCACCTGCAAATATATATATATATATATATATATATATAATTTATTGGCCGTTAAGATTTATAAAATTGATTAACAAACTGAATTTATTTCATTTTTTTTCACTTATAAGTTTTTTATTTTTTCCCCGTTATATATATATATATATATATATATATATTTGTTGCAGTTTCATGAACAACACAAGATTAGAAGGGCCTGAGCTGATGGGGTTTGTGAGATACGACATTGGTGGCTGCAAATGACTGATGACAATGCCAAATCCGTATGAGTAGTAATTAATTTGTTAGAAAAACTAAAAGAGTACTGTAACTAGTAACTAGTAACTAGTAACTAGTAAAAACTTGGTTTGGTTAGGCCTTAAGTAGTAGTTAGTTTGACGGTCCTTGTGGGTACTGTCCATCTAAAGAAAACCTTCAATTATGCAAGTTCTTAATGCATATTATTTTCATATAATATTTGGTGATAATTACTGCCACTTCCCCTGAAATTATGCCAAGATACAGACATCTCTCCTGCTTTATGCAAAATTATCATCACATCTCTTGTCGTGAGCCTCTCTCTAACAAATAGGTTTATGCATTAACTTAATCCACGTAAAATGCTCGATCTTTTTTGAAAATTTCAGTTTTACTCATGATTTGAATTAGCTAGGAGTTGATTATATATATTTTTGGATCAACCTACTCTAGCATGTGCTATGCATGTGAGGGGGACAAAATGAAACGAAATTGAATTTATTTGTAACAATTGTGCAAATTGTTAATAAAAATCAGTTTGATTTAATTAAAATAATGAATATAAAAGATTGTTAGATTTTCTTAAGCTATTTTTTCTCTCCAATGTGAGATATTCCTGCTCTCTCACGCATGAGAGTTTTAGGGTTAGGATTTTCTCTTTATACTCATTTTCAAGACAATTTTCTCTTCCAGATCGCTAGGGATGGCTTGTTTCTTGAGAGTGTGAGGCTTGTTTCGATCTGCTCTAAACTCTTGGAGACGTTTTGCCCGTGGAAGTTGTTAGGTTTTGCAAAAAATCAAATGAACGTAGCGGAAGTTTTAAAAATTAAACCTAAAGCGAATTCTCTGATTGCATAGATGAACCAATTAATCGTAAAAAGGAATAATTACTTACCCATTGAAGCAAAGTGGTAGATGAATCCAATTCCTCCTCCAACTTTTGAATTGTTGAAGTCTCGAATCCTTCAATCCTCGTATGATCTACCCTTATTGAATTTCTTGAATTTGATCCGAACAACGAACACACATTGTCTCTAAATTATCACGCGCAGATTGATTAACGAAAAATTTCCACTTTTTCCCTTGGAGGCCGACGGCTAGTGTATCTAAGAGAGAGGGAGGAGTTTTTCATTTTCTTTCTAGAAGAGTTATGATTTTGTTATGTCTTGTTTAGGTCAATGAATCTTTTTATAATCACTTGACTCATTGACCAAGACAAAACAAAAAGAAACCTCTTTAGGCATCTTTATGGACGCCCAACTTAACCGTAATTTGGACGCCCCATCTAGGCCCGGGATTCCTTTTGTTTTAATTAATTATTTAGTTAATTAATAATTTATTGTATCCAATAAATAAATAAATTAATTAATTAAATAACCAAATTAACTCATTAATTTATTTCCGTAAGTAATTAATTAATAATTAATCTTATCTTTATAATTAATTATTTCATCCAATGAGTAATTAATTAATTAATTTATCCAATCAATTAAATCTCCTAAAATAAAATAGAAAATCCTTTTCATTTTTCTTTATCAATCCTTAAGCTCGATTCTTTACGTTTGTTTCGTTTGACAATGAGAGGAATCCAAAGGCAGTGGATAACACCTAGCCAGTCACATGGCCCACTTCGTAGTCCAAATGAAAAACGAATGATTGGATCATTCCACCACCTTCCAATCGTAAATACCGTTTAAGTATAAACCATTTGTTCACATGCCCCAGTCAAGTGAGAGTCATGGTTATGTCAAACTCACTGGACTTGACCAAATGTATTAATTATAATAATACGAGATCATTGAGATCGATTTAGTGCCTCACACAATCGTCTCTTTTGCTTTGGCTAAGGACTTTGATCTATATTTATCTATAATCCCATCGGTACTTTCTCATTCACTTATGAGAGAACAAATCTCATATTAGATATCAACTAAGGCTAACACTTGCCCATCAAGCCGCATTTCGAGGTCGACCCTACCAGCGGGTGAATTGGGTCTAACTACTCTAGTGAAAGACTTGACGTCACAAGTGCATCTTCAGCCTCATACTTTAGGTCAAAGGTTCACTTACACCTATTACACATAATCAGTTCTGTCATTGACAGTCACAGAGTGAAAACCCGTGTGATAGAACCGATGCGAGTCGTGTTCGAGCATATTAGTTCCATTGATGTGCCTATAGTCTTAAGCTCTCACCATCACATGGTGTTCGACTGGCACTCCCATGTCAGAGCTAAGATTGTACTAGTGTTCTAAGTCTTTATTTTTCCATTAAAGACTCCATATTACTTGCGAACAAGTTTAAGTAATCAAGATCAATCTCTCTAGTAGCAATCTTTTTATCCCATAGGAAGTAAAGGGATTGCACTGAAAACATGGACAAACCGTTTTACACTACTTACAGATGCAGATAAGATTTAAGTGAAAACTAAATAATGCCTTTTATTTATAAATAATAAATAAGTTTATTACAAGAAAGATGCCCTATCATTCTATCATCTATGACATCTGAGGGCATAATCCTAACAATTTCGAAATCCTTGGAGCCAAAGACTTGTGCTTTCGGATACTGCATTTGTGCTTGCGTTTTTTAGTTTCTTTTTTCTCTTCCTTTTGTTTTGGGCGATCTATCGACATTAGTCCAACGTCTCTTGTCTTCATGTCGGTTCTTCTTTGGGGTTTTACGTTACTATTTTTTGTGATTTTAACTGGTTTTGTTTCTTTCTGTGTTCCTAGGGATTTCCATCGTCGATTCCTCTTTTATAGCGTGTTAATTGAGATCGGATTAGTTCCATCACTCCAACAGATTCTGCTGAAGGGACTAATGGACGAAGAAATAACCATGCTGAGTGACATGCTTTCTCTTATTGAAAGAGAAGCAAGTGAAGTCGAGATCCCAGCCAACCTCTGGAAAAAAGGGATCAAACATACCGGAATGATAATAGTTGCCAGACTTTTAACGGGATAGAGAATTAATTTTATGGCGTTCAAATATACGGTTACCCGGATGTTTAAGCCGGTGAGAAGCATGGATGTGGAGAGGCTAGAGAATGGACGTTTCCTCTTTAGCTTTAGACACATGATTGATCCGAATAGGGTTTTAGATAAAGGACCAGGTGTTTTGATAAGGAACTAATAGAAATGAAAAAACTGGGACTTGACAATGATCCAATCTCTACTCCACTCAATCAGGGGGGTTTACGGTGCACATTAAGGGACTCCCTCTTAGCCAGATGACGAGGGACATTGCAACGTTTATCGGCAATAAGATAAGCAAATTCATTGAGGTTGATTTGGCAGAGAAGGGTGTTTCCTAGGGCTCGGTCATCCGGATTAGGGTTTCAATGGACGTTACGAAGGATCTTCTAAGGGTGGTTAAACTCAAATCAGGGAATGAGACACTGACTGTGAAACTCTAGTATGAACGGTTAACTGATTATTGCTATCTGTGTGGAGTTATGGGACATCTTGTCAGTTTTTGCGAGATTTATTATAAGGAGGATTTGTTGATCCAGGGGTCGAGCTTCCTTTCAAGCCCAAGCTAAGAGTTGCGCCGCGCCCTCTTATGGAGTCAGGATAAGGAGTTAGTAGCAATAGTCCATCACCTCTGCCTTCTGCAAATTCTATGTCAGGTAGGGCTGATATGGGAGACTGGAGACCTGTGCGTCAAACCATCATGAATTGCCCTAATGGGAGAAGCCATATCCGTTTAGGGATATAGGGCTAGCCAGTTCGGAGGGCTCCGGGGATAATGAAGTCGAGGACACGGCGTATAGGAGTGTTCAGATACATATGGTGTATAGGAGTGTTCAGATACATACGGATTTAGGGGAGGAATATGAGGTTTACCAGAATATGTTGGTTAGGTTTCAAGAGAATAACATGCAACTAAACACTAGAGAAACCGCACCCATTGAGAATTCTTTCATACTCCTTCTCATAAAGTTATGGCTACAGATCCAGGTCCCAGGAGGTCACCTCAACCCATTTTTCAAGGTGTGGAACAAAATCCCACATGCTCACTATTTTTAACTCGCCCATTGTTACTCACACATACGATTTTCAAAATATTAAAGAGGTGGGCACAACTAATTTTCAATCAAATCAACTAAACCCGATTTCGAAAATGAACCCATTTTTGATAAATATCCCTCTTCAAATAGCGGTAACCCCACCTCACTCAGTTCAAGGGAGATTTTCACGAAAATTTAAACGCTCAAACTCTATTCGTATTTATGAAATTATACCTACAACACTGGGTTCTTTTAAACGAAAACAACTTGATGAATCTATGGTGCTGGTAGAAATTCTTGAACCCTCACCAAAGCGCCCATCACTTTGTCTGATTGATGAACCTGATAGTCTGGCGGAGACTGCAAGGTTGCAGTCCCTCCAAGAACCATGAGTATCCTCTACTGGAACTGCCAGGGACTGGGAGTGTCCCGGGCAGTTCAGGAGTTCGTTGAGCTCATTCATTTTCATTCTCCATTTCTAGTTTTTCTTTCTAAAACTAGACTGGGTAGGGTTGCTTTTGAGCTTCTTAAAACTTGTTTTAATTTGTTTGGTGTCTGTGTCGAGTCTAGGGGACAGTCGGGGGGTTAGCTCTTATGTGGGATAAATCTATTAACGTCATTCTTCAATCCTTCTCTATTAATCATATTGATGTTAGTGTGGGCGGTTTCTCTAATGCTGATAAGTAGAGATTCACAATATTTTATGGAGAGCCGGAGGCGAGTAATGGCAAAACTAGTTGGGCCACTCTCAAGAAATTAAGCAGGGAGTCGTTTGCTCCTTGGTTGGTGGCCAGGGACTTCAATGAATTTTGCATCCGCCTGAACAGATTAGTAACCGTAGTAGGGCACTGTGGCAGAAGAGGGACTTTCTTGAAGCTTTGAATGAAGCCGAGCTTTTTGATATAAGGTTTAAAAGGGATCTAATTACTTGGAGCAAAGGACGCCAGGAGGCAAATAATGTTCAATGTCGACTCAATAGGGCCTGTGCTAAACTAAAGTTGATCTACATGTTTCCAAATACCGTGGTGACCCCTATAAATGTTCTTCATTCAGATCATAGTGCTATTCTTATTGCAGTGGCGCCTGTGCAAGCCCAACAATCTCGTCCATCTTCAGCCCATCTGGTTGTATCCATCATCCATCGCTTGCCAAGCTTGTTGGCTTTCTTCTGATCTTTTCTAGCGGCAAGGAATTTCACAAAACGTTCAGTTTCTTCATCGAAATCCTCAACCCATAATCTTGCAAGGTATTGTCGGGCTTCATCTTCTATCCACGAGTTAACTGGATTTGGACGCTCAGCAACAATCGGTTCTTTTTCTTTCCAAAGCTTGAGTAGATTAGGAGAGAGAGCATTCTGAGGAGATTTGACGACTAATGGAAGAGCGGAGTATCCAATTCGGTTGAGATCCTCTTCATCGGGGTTTTTAAGCCAATCGCCCATGTGGGGATTTTTGAAAACAATTTTGTTTGACCGAAGAGGATAAAAGGACTCATCAGAGCGACCGGTGAAATTAAAACGTGCTTGGTCAAAATATGTTCTGTTGATCGCATGTCTTCTAATATAGTAAAGGCGAGATTGAAGACGCTCCAGATTGTAGAGACCCAGGTCGGCGAATTGCTCGAAGAATTCAAACTTGTCAGAATTGGAAACATTAGTCCTATAGAGAGTGTTTTGAAAGTTGATTTCTGATTCAGCAAGCATCTGAGTGTCCTGTTCTCTAGCGGCATAATAAAATTCAACTTCGGCAGAATATTCGCAAGGAAAGAAATCGATGTTACGAGGAGGAGATCCAGTTGGAGTAGGAACAAAGGCAATTTATTCTGTTGGAATAGGGGCCACTTCTATTGACCACTTAGAATGTAGAGTCGTTTCACTGACTGGAGATGTTTCAGTGTTAGGAAGGACTTGAGCTACTTCTTTAGCTATATCCACAACAGTTGCCAGATCAACATCTACTTCAATGGGAATCTCTGAAGATGGAGGTGCATCAGCGTCTGGTGTATCTTGAGCTGATACAAGCAAGCGTCTGAGAAAAGCAGGCAAAATTTCTACTAAGTAGAAATTACAAATAAAAGACTAAAACGCTTACCCTAAGGACTATCATCGACTGACACAGTCGCTTGACCTGTTTCTATGTTTGGTACAGTTTCCTCAGGCTCCGGAACAACTTCTTCTAGATCTAAATCGAGAAAGGAAGTGATAGGATCAGCACGGATGGGAATATGCAAATCCTCAAGAGTGTTGAGAACAGTTTGAATATTTGCTTCACACTCGGTTGAAAAAGGTTTTATCCTAGCACTAGAGACTTAGAAACTAACGAGGAAAGGATAAACTACTTTTCTTAGCACAAGAACTTACCCCGAACACCGGAAAGCCTCTCAGATTTAGCATCGGCTTTAGGATCTGAGCTGATTTCTGGAACAGCGTTAGACGGAGGTGGAACACTCGCTGATTCTTCAAGCGCTGGCTCTGCTGGAGCGATTGTTGATGCAGCTGGAGTGGAGAGAGAAGTACGCCTTCGGGCTAGCAGTACTTCTTCTACCTCTGCTTCCTCTTCTGGAGAGATGATGAAGACAGGTGGGGGAGAGGGTGATTTCGAAGAAGAAGAAGGAGACTTCTGTTTCATCTTGGGCTCCAGCTTCTTCCCCTTCTTTGCTGGCTTGGCTGGCTCAGCGACCTTAACAGCGATCTTTCATTTTCGTCGCTTAACCACCACCTCTTCTTCCGATGAAGATGATGAAGACGATGTCGCTTGCTCTTCATCATCGATGCGAACAGCTCCTTCGCCAAGAAGTAGCTCACGCTCTTCTTTGGGAACCGCTGCTCCACCACGTCTCCTTGGCTTTAGCAGCTCGCCGATCATCTTCTTTCCATAAAAAATTAGCGCTGGGTTTTTCTTTCTAGCGGTGTTGGTGAAACCTCTAGCGCTAAGAATACGACTGAAAATAATCCCGTAGGGCTTGGGATGAACCGATTTGGCCATCACTGCTTTGAAGCGATTAAAAACGTAAAGCGACCAATTTATCTTCAGTTTGGTCAGAATGGCCACCATCATCTTGTATTGAAGATTGGAAACTTTATCGAAGCTTCCCTTTTTGCATTCGATCATCTTGGCGCATATGTCCGCAAGAATGACATATTCGCCCTTCATATCATTTTTCTTGAAATTGGATTCGTAGGCAGCCTCAACTTCATCTTTCTTGATCAACGCCCAAACCTTGGTAGCATCACCAAGAGTGACATTCTTGACTTCGGCACCATCATTTGGCAAGTTTAGTAAAGATGAAATCAGAGAAGGAGTGAGGACGAAGGTCTCACGAGAAAAGGGAAAGACGCAGGAAATGGAGTTTCCGTCATCGGAGAATTTTGCATGCTTGAAGAAGAATATGGTTTCTTCCTCAAAGAAGTTGAAAACAGCAGTTATCATGTCACGTAAACCTGACTCCTGGACAAGTGGAAGAACAGTCCGTAGAGGGAAGTTCTGGTTATCAAATAGGTAGTCCTAGTTAACAAGGAAATCGACGTTAACAGTGACTGGTTTCTCAGACTTGGAAGATTTTCCGGCAACAGATTTGGAAGTTTTGGGTGCCATTTGAGAACTGAAAAAGCTTCAGTTGAGGAGAGAAAAGATATGTTGTTTGCCTTTAGAGAGAAAGAACTTTTACAGTAGAGAAATTTGGGAGTGATAAAAGTTTACTGTAAAGGTTGTGAAGGGTTTAAATAGGAGGCAAGAATAACTCCTCAACTAGTAGATGAATGACACATGTACAAAAGTTAATTTTGAAATTAACAAAAATTAAATATGAGCCGTTTACACATCAATACGGATGTCAAAAAGTGCGGTAAAATGGGTAACTACTATGGAATATAATAGTTTGAAATCCGCAGTTACTTTTTTATTCAAAAAGGTTTGAAAATTTTTGAAATTTTCAACGTGAAATACATGCGCGCCTGATAGTACACTGACACGTAATCAGACAGGTGCAGTTACTGAACCGCCTAGTTTTTAGATAGGAATCATTAACCGTCAGTTTGATGTGATAAGCACATGTGGGCAGTTGTCAAATCTAATCGTTTGGTCTTATCCACACGCTACTTTCAGCGATGAAAACTATGCATGAATTTCAGAAAAAGATTACTTAGCGTTAAAGTGGGAATCTTTTTAACGCTGATGTCTTTTTGAGAACAAAATTTAATTTCTTAAAATTAAAGATAAAATCAATCACTTGGATTTATAAAAGATATTTTTATTTATTAGAGATTGATTTTGTCATGCATAATAAATAAGCGCTAGTGATCAATGCATAAATTTTCAAAGTAATTTTTGATCATAGTCGCTTATGAGTTAAGACAAGTACAATTTTAAGGTTCCCCCTAAAATTGAAGACTCATTTCAATTTAAAAAATGATTTAGACATAAACATAAAGTGGATTCCCCCCTAAATTGTATGCCTATAAAATATGATGTTCTATGATTTAAGTGTTTAAAGCAATCATACCTAATTCACTTCTCAAAGTGAGAAAGTGTTGTTTGTTTAGTGCTTTGGTGAAGATATCTGCTAATTGTTTGTCAGTTCCAATGAAGTGCATGGAGATATCTTTATTTTGAACATGGTCACGCAAGAAATGGTATCGAATGTCAATGTGTTTATTTCTAGAGTGAAGGACAGGATTTTGGGTCATAGCTAAAGCGCTTTGGTTATCACAATAGATTGGGGTAGGGCCTAGGATTGTTCCATAATATCTAAGTTGTTGTCTCATCCAAAGAATTTGTGCACAACAACTCCCAGCAGCTACATACTCTACTTCAGCGGTAGAAGTCGCTATGGATTGTTGTTTCTTACTATGCCACGAAATTAATCTATCATTTAGAAATTAACATGTACCACTAGTACTCTTTCTATCTATTTTGCATCCTGCAAAATCTGTGTCTGAATAACCAATTAGTTCAAAAGGAGAGTCCCTTGGATACCATAAGCCCATATTCTGTGTGCCTTTTAGGTATTTAAGGATTCACTTGGCAGCATTTAAGTGTGATTCTCCAGGATCAGCTTGAAAACGTGCACACATGCATACCGAAAACATAATATCGGGTCTACTAGCTGTAAGATAGAGAAGTGATCTAATGATACCTCTATAGTTTATCAATTTTCTTCCCACTTTCATCTTTATCTAGTTTAAGCATTTGGCTCATTGGAATTTTTGAAGATGATGCATTTTCTATACCAAATTTCTTAATCATATCTCTTGTATATTTAGCTTGGTTTATAAATATGCCATTAGGGAGTTGTTTAACTTGTAATCCTAAGAAGAAAGTTACTTCACCCATCATGCTCATTTCAAATTGATCTTGCATCATTTTCGAAAATTTCTCACACAGTCGCTTGTTAGTAGAACCAAATATAATATCATGAACAAAAGTTTGGACTAAGAGAATATCTTCATTATGGGTAATTTTAAATAACGTTGTATCAACGCTGCCTTTTGAAAAGCCTTTAACTATAAGGAAGAGAGAGAGAGTGTGTTGATAGGAGTCGTTTTTACGTATTTTTAAGCCCCTTTCCGTTTATGTTTTAGGTTCATTTATAGCTTGATTCTTTCCACATGTGCATTTAATTCGTGCATTAAGTGATTTCAGACCTTAAATGGATACAATCGAAGAACGGGCTGAAAAACGACGTATAAAACAAGTTTAGGCCAAGATGCTTCACACCTCCACGACCAAACAAGCAAGAAATAAGTTGGAGTTAGCCAAGATCATGTTTTAGTACCATTTCCGCACACCTGGGCGCCAAATCAGAAACAATCTCCACGTTGGAACGCCATTGGGATAAATTTAGAGACCGAATTTGATGAAGTGTCCTTCTACAACGTTTTAGAGCTGTGTCTTATCTTTATATGGGGACTTGAATCATCTAATTCGGAGGTCTGTGGAGAAGTTTATGAATAAAACACTATCCCTGCGCTGGAAAACACGAAAGTGGCAGCTCCCATTCTTAGTAGGTGGAAAACGAGAGAATGGTAGTTCACATTCTTGGTAGGAGGAAAGTAAGAGAATGGTAGGTGGAAAACAAGAGAATGGTAGTTCAAATTCTTGGTAGATGGAAAGCAAGAGAATGATAGGTGGAAAGAAAAGAGAATGGAAGCACATGTTCTTGGTTGGTGAATTTTTTTGGCTATAAAAGGAGGATTGGATGCCATCCTACAAACACACTTGAAAACACATTCCCCATTGGGAGAGCCTAAACACATCCTATCATCATCTTCATCATCCTTAGATTAGTTAAGAAGATTATCAAGAACCTTTGAAGGTGAAGAAATCAAGAAGCATGGAAGAGATGAAGATCGAAGTTCAACCATCAAAAATACGAGGGAGTTTCTTAGATTTAGATTTGTTTTTGTCTATGAATATGAATCTTAATTTAAGTTCCTATCTTTTATCTTTTATGATGAAATAGATTCTTCGAACTAAGGCCATGTTGAGGCTAAATTATGATAATTGAGTTATAAATTGTGTTTTTCATATTCATTCTATTGTTGTTTTGTGTCTTGATCTTGTTTGAATGCATCATATGCTTAGCTACCATATGCATGATTTATTGCTTAAATTATTCGTTCGAGAGAAGGTAATTTAAGGTGCAAAGAGGATCATCACATAATCCGTAAAAAATAGGGAATTGCCCCTAGAGATAGGTAGAGATTCCCGGGTGCAGTTAGCCGGATTAATACGGGAAAATTCTAGAACTTGAATGCATGATTGTTGGTTAGATTCTCGGATAGACATATCTAGAGAACCATCAATTAATCATAGGATTATTACAGCCGAGAAATCGGGTAGTAATTATTTAAGGTTTTTTCCACCAAAGCAACATTAGTCTAATAATATGAGAACATGTTTATAATGAAAATTGATTAATTTATGCCAACACATGTGTCTTAGTTGCTCTCTTCCATAGCTATCTTGATTTCGACTTCTTGTTTCTTATATCTTACTTCCATAATATTTTAGTTAATTCTTGTTTTAGTTTAAGTTCTTCAATTGCTTTAAAATCATAAACTAAAATACAAGTCCTTGAGGTTCGACAACCTGGACTTTATTGTCCACTTTATTACTACACACAACCAGTCCACTTGCTGTTTAATACACGTAAGGATTTTTCGTGTCAAGTTTTTGGCGCCGTTGCCAGGGACTTGTTTAATTTTAGTTTTTGATTTTATTTCAAGTTTTAAGTATTTATTTTATTTTTATTAAATTTTTATTTTTTATGATTTTTATTTTTTTCTTACACTATTACCTCGCAATGGCTAGAAATTTTCCAAATATGACCCTTCCGGAGAATCAATTATGGCTGCAAAGCGTCATTCAATTCGCAAAGGATAGCAATTTTCCTGATATGACACTACCGGAGAATCAATTATGGCTGCAAAACGTCATTGAAGCGTGTTATGCACAAGGGTTCTTTCCACAACATTACCAAGAAAGAATTCCTACTCCAGAGGAACAACTTGATAACACCATTGGAGAGCTCCACTTTATGATGAAGGACGCACGGAGGGAAATGAAGGACATGAATCATCAAGTCAAGCAACTAACGAGCGACATATCTGAGAAAGTACCATGGGCATTGCTTGGTACCATTGAGATAGATCAAAAGGAGGAATTCAACACCGTGATGTTGAATGAAATGAAGTTGGAAAATTCGAAAGCAGATTCCTCCAACGATGAGCATTCGACTCCTATCCTTTCTGACGGTGTTGACATTTCTTTACTTTCTTCCCTAGCCACAGGTAAATCGGTATTTGATGCCGACGATGGTAAGTTGTTATTGAATGTAGGAGATGACATGGTTAATTTCGATAACTATGAGGTTTTTGAGCATCTAATTGATTTTGATTTGTCTTTACACATTGATGTTTTTGATCCTTTTAGTGTTGAGCACTTTCATGAAAAACGAGCCAATAATCTTCAACATCCATACATGATGGAGCTGAAATATGTCAAGGTGATTGGTGAAGAAAAACGAGACATTATCTCTAGCTTGGAGAAAAATCTGCACCACCATCTGGAGCATGAGGAAGAAAAGGTAATAGAGGTATTGAGGGACCATAAAAAAACTCGTGAGTGGATGATTGCTTGGTCTAACCCTAGGATATGTAGCACAAATAATTGGTCAATCTTCACTACAAAGGATAAAAGGTTGAAGCGATACCCAATAGTGGATTGGAGAACGAATAAGGCATTCATACATAAACCGCCTTGAGCCAATCTCTTACATAAAGTCAAGCTAGTGACTTTAAAAGAGCGCTTCTTGGGAGGCAACCCAAGCTTTGTGAGTTTTCTTTTATTTTTTTTGCTTTCTTTTTTTTGTTTTTGCCTTTCGTTTTATTTATTTTGTCTAAGCATGCACTTTTGGCATGTGTTTTAATGTGCTTAATGGTTTGTTTGATAAGTATGTTGAACATGTTAGTAGCAATTTCCCGTTGTTTTGAGAGGCCTATTTTGATGAGATGAGTTTGATTTGGAACATATTTGTGATGAAGGATTGTTTTTCAACAATCCTTGATTGTAAGTACTCTTATACCTTTTGCATGCGTTTATGTGAGACAACATTGGGGACAATGTTGAGTTTAAGTTTGGGGGTATATGTGGGTAGTACTTTGTGGTTTTAATACATTCATATGATTGATCACCATGTGTTTGCTATTTTTGTCATGTCATGTGTACCTCGTTTAGCTCAAGTTTGGGGGAATTTGTATGCTATCATGTTTATATGTGTTTATGTTGAGAAAATCAAGCATGGTTTTTTTTTTTTTAGTCCTTCCAATTGATGCATTTAAATTGATTAACTTTAAAAAATGGCATGATTTTTTGAAATAATTTGAATTTAATGGAACATATATATCTTTGAAATTGCTCATGGAGACCCTAGACTAGGATTGATTTCTTAGATGATTCACATTGCACAATAAATCGAGGGTAGAGGAGTTGAGAGGATAACCATCTTGAGACACTTAAGGAGTTTTTCCCGGAAAAATTAACTTAGATTTTTCATAAGGTTATAAGTTGAGTAGTAATTTTTTTATGCTAAACAATGAATTAAAAAGGTTGAAGTTTGGTATGACCACAAGTGGTCAGGCTAATATGTACTGGAGGTGAAAAGTTTCATGCCTATATACTATACTATTATGCTAATTTGAGCTAAGCTCAAGCCAAAAAGAAGCGAATTGTTTAAAAGATCTAATTTTATTTCGTGGCCTTTGACACTCGAGTGATTAAATCCTTAGGAGTGTCTTTACACTTAATGCCCCAAAACTATCTAGTTTGGGAGTCATTGATCTAAAGCTTGTTACATGGGTGCCATAGAAAGCCTAATGAAATAAAACATGGCACATGATCTAGCCTTAATGAAGTTATTTGGAAAGTTTCATATGAATTGAAAGTTTGAATGTTTGAGATAATGAAATTTAAATGGCTATGAAATTTTCTATGATTCTTATGCTTTGTGTTTGATCATAAAGTTGATAGATATGGGATTAATGGCCAAAATTTGGTAAGGATGCCTCTCGACTATAATACCTTAGATTTATTTTCACTACACCCTATGGAGTCTTTCCAGTATTGGTGTCACATGAGCAAAAGTAGTTGATATATATATATATATATATATATATATATTTGTGAGCAGTAAAAGGATGATTTTGTGCCATTTATTCTTGTTAATTATGTTGAGATGTATTCATTTGGTTGGGATTGAAAGTTTGTTAGATTTTGTGGGTATATCATCTGCAAACCCTCACGAGACTATAACTCGTCCTTTGAGGTAACTCAAAGGTTTAAAGGCTTGTTGCACATGCTAAGTGCAATCGTTTACTCCACGAAAGTGAGTTCGTTAGTTGTTTTTGTTTTCTCCTTTTGGTTGATGATATTTTTCGTACCCTAGACCTTTTATTCCACGAGGTCGAGCAATTGATAAGTTTGGGGGAGTTGATAGGAGTCATTTTTACGTGTTTTTAAGCCCTTTTTCGTTTATGTTTTAGGTTCATTTATCGCTTGATTCTTTCCACATGTGCATTTAATTCGTGCATTAAGTGATTTCAGACCTTAAATGGATACAATCGAAGAACGGGCTGAAAAACGACGTATAAAACAAGTTTAGGCCAAGATGCTTCACACCTCCACGACCAAACAAGCAAGAAATAAGTTGGAGTTAACCAAGATCATGTTTTAGTACCATTTCCGCACACCTGGGCGCCAAATCAGAAACAATCTCCACGTTGGAACGCCATTGGGATACGTATAGAGGCCGAATTTGATGAAGTGTCCTTCTACAGAGTTTTAGAGATATGTCTTATCTTTACATGGGGACTTGAATCATCCAATTCGGAGGTCTGTGGAAAAGTTTATGAATAAAACACTATCCCTGCGCTGGAAAACACGAAAGTGGCAGCTCCCATTCTTAGTAGGTGGAAAACAAGAGAATGGTAGTTCACATTCTTGGTAGAAGGAAAGTAAGAGAATGGTAGGTGGAAAACAAGAGAATGGTAGTTCACATTCTTGGTAGATGGAAAGCAAGAGAATGGTAGGTGGAAAGAAAAGAGAATGGAAGCACATGTTCTTGGTTGGTGAATTTTTTTGGCTATAAAAGGAGGATTGGATGCCATCTTACAAACACACTTGAAAACACATTCCCCATTGGGGGAGCCTAAACACATCATATCATCATCTTCATCATCCTTAGATTAGTTATGAAGATTATCAAGAACCTTTGAAGGTGAAGAAATCAAGAAGCATGGAAGAGATGAAGATCGAAGTTCAATCATCAAAAATACGAGGGAGTTTCTTAGATTTAGATTTGTTTTTGTCTATGAATATGAATCATAATTTAAGTTCCTATCTTTTATCTTTTATGGTGAAATAGATTCTTCGAACTAAGGTCATGTTGAGGCTAAATTATGATAATTGAGTTATAAATTGTGTTTTTCATATTAATTCTATTGTTGTTTTGTGTCTTAATCTTCTTTGAATGCATCATATGCTTAGCTACCATATGCATGATTTATTGCTTAAATTATTCGTTTGAGAGAAGGTAATTTAAGGTGCAAAGATGATCATCACATAATCCGTAAAAAATAGGGAATTGCCCTTAGAGATAGGTAGAGATTCCCGGGTGCAGTTAGCCGGATTAATCCTGGGAAATTCTAGAACTTGAATGCATGATTGTTGGTTAGATTCTTGGATAGACATATCTAGAGAACCATCAATTAATCATAGGATTATTACAGCCGAGACATCGGGTAGTAATTATTTAAGGTTTTTTCCACCAAAGCAACATTAGTCTAATTATATGAGAACATGTTTATAATGAAAATTGATTAATTTATGCCAACACATGTGTCTTAGTTGCTCTCTTCCATAGCTATCTTGATTTCGACATCTTGTTTCTTATATCTTACTTCCATAATATTTTAGTTAATTCTTGTTTTAGTTTAAGTTCTTCAATTGCTTTAAAATCATAAACTAAAATACAAGTCCTTGAGGTTCGACAACCTGGACTTTATTGTCCACTTTATTACTACACACAACCAGTCCACTTGCTGTTTAATACACGTAAGGATTTTTCATGTCATGTGTCATACCATGCTCTTGGTGCTTGTTTAAGGCAATAGTGTTGGGAAATTAATGGCATAAAATAAAAATAAAAACGCAGCGGAAGAGTAAAAATTAAAATCCCAGTGACTCGTCTCTATTTCTCGTATTTAAATTAGGTTTAACGAAATTAATTACCGTTCTCGCGTATTATGAAATCTGAACCAGCTTTGCAATCCTTTCTTGAGCAGCAAATCCGTCGCTGTCTCTAAATTGCCACGCCGGAGTCAAAAACAAAAATCCCCTTCTTCTTCACCTTTGATGGACGGCTAGTGTGACAGAGAAAGGGAGGAGAGTTTGACTTAGAGAGAAAGTTTGTAAGTTGATGACCTCGGTTAATTTTTTCTCTAAGTAGTATATTAATACTACAATGAAACAATAACCTAGGCTAATTTCACCCCCTCATGGACGCCCACTATGTGGCCTTTAGCCATCGGGCTTTGGCCCTATTAAGCTTATTTAATTAATTAAATAATTAATATTATTTATCCAATAAATACATTAATTAAATAATCAACTAAATCCATGTTAATATTATAATTAAATTCCTCTATGGAATTAATTAATTCATTAACTTAATTAATTAATTCTCTCAAGTCTATTTCTATGATTTTCTTTTTGCACTTCCTTTAAGCGCGACTCTTTAGGTTCGTCTCAAAAGGCAATTGGGAGGAAACCAAAAGGATGTGAGTAACACCTAGCCGGTCACGTGGCTCACATCGTATCCCAATTGAGAACGAATGAATAGGATCATTCCAAACTATATACGCTGTGAATGTAGTACGAGTATAAACCTTTTACTCTTATATCCCAGTCAAGTGAGAGTCATGGTTTTAGTCAAACTCACATGACTTGACCATATGCTCATAATGAGTCGAGGTCATTTTATGCTTTGGCCAAAAACTTTTAATCTCACTCATTCATGACTACATAGGATATTTAGCTCATTCACTTATGAGAGAATAAATCCCATTTTGCTAATCAGTTAACAATGCTACTTGCCCATCAAGTCGCACTTCGAGGTCGATCCCACCAAAGGGTGATTTGGATCTAACTACTCTAATGACAGACTTGATGTCACAAGTACATCTTCAACTCGATTCCTCAGGTCTTAGGTTCACGCGTACCTATCACAACTTATCAGTTTCATCATTGACTGTCAGTGAGTGAATACCATGTGATGAAACTTATGCGAGCTGTGTTCGAACATATTAGTCCAACTTATATGTCCATGACATAAGTTCCCACTCTCATTCCCATAGTGTTCGACTGGCACTTTCTCTGTCAAAACTTATATCATGCAAGTCTTTGTTCTGTATTGATGTCCAGTCAAATACTTTCTTAGACTTGCGAACCCTATTTAGAGAATAAGGATCAAACCCTTCTAGTGGCATTCTTCCTATCCCATAGGAAGTAGAAGGTTTACCTTATTCTCAAGGACTTTGTGTTGTTTATTTACACCTTACAAATGCCTATAAGAAAACAACAAGATAATGCCTTATATATTATCAAAAGATATTGTTTAGTTACCAGTTAATGCCCTATAAATCTATCTTCTTTATGGCATTTGAGGGCATATACTCTAACACATAGAGTGCCTTATCTAACTTGTAGACCATACGTCTGCCATGGTTGTTGATGAATCCTAGTGGTTGCTCCACATATACTTTTTCTTGAAGTTTACCATTCAAGAATGCACTCTTCACGTCCATTTGATATACTGTAAACTTGTTGAATGCACAAACGCTTGGAACATCCTAATCACTTCAAGACGGGCTACTGGGGCATACGTTTCATCAAAATCAATACCCTCTTCTTGACAATAACCCTGAGCGACTAATCTAACTTTGTTTCTTATAACAATGCCATCTTCATCCATCTTGTTCCTAAAAATCCATCTAGCTCCAATAACTCCTTGGTGAGTTGGTCTTGATACTAGCGTCGAAACTTTGCTTCTCTCAAATTAGTTAAGCTCTTCTTGCATTGCTTCTACCCAACTTGAATCACTGAGCGCTTCATCCACTTTCTTTGGTTGCATTTGAGACAAGAAACTTGCGAACATGGCCTCATTGATTGTAGCGGACCTAGTTCTAACAGGTTCTTCAATATCTCTAATTACTAACTCTGGTGGATGGTCTCTAAGCCATTTACGGTCTGGTTGGAGCGGGTTGAGAGACTCTTGATTATCAATCGCTTGACTCTCATTAGTCTCTAGCGCAGTTGCTGCATCATTCACAGTTCCAATTTGCTCTTGATGATCATTCTCTTCATGATCATCAGCGATTCTGATAATATCCTCATTATTAACCTCACGAGTAACCTTAGGAATGGGCACAAAGATCTCATCATCCTCATCATCATCACTATCATCACCAAGATTGATTTGTGACGCTTGTTGGGCAAGATCTTCAATTCCTACATCATCAGGATTAACCTTACTCAGTTCTTGGTTAGCATCATCAAACACAACATGAATGGATTCTTCAACCTTGGATTTGATCTTATTTAGGATGCGAAAAATCTTTCCGTTCTTGGCATAGCCTAGAAAGATTCCCTCATCCGCTTTAGGATCAAACGTCTTTAAGCTGTGGGATCCATTGTTATGAATGAAACATTTTGAACCAAATACATGAAAATATGAAACGTTAGGCTTACGTCCCTTCCGCAACTCATATGGAGTCTTCTCATGTTGTTTGTTGATCATACACCGGTTCTGAGTGTAGCAAGCGGTATTGATAACTTTGGCCCAAAACCTTTGAGGCAGCTTAGACTCTGCAAGCATCGTCCTAGCGGCTTCTTTAAGCGTTCTGTTCCGTCACTCGGCTACTCCATTCTGTTGAGGTGTTCTAGGAGCAGAATACTCATGAAGTATTCCAAAATCTATACAAAATTTCTCAACAAATTGGTTAGTAAATTCAGTTCCTCTATCGCTTCTAATTCTTGTCGCCTTTAAATCTTTTGAGGTTTGTAATTGACGAATTAGCGCTGTGATCTTGACACTAGTTTCATCTTTGGTCGCTAGGAATTCAACCCATGTATAGCGAGAGAAATCATCAACTATTACTAGCGAGTATTTTTTACCACTAACACTCATGATTTGAATAGGACCAAACAAATCTAAATGCCATAGTTCAAGAATTCTAGAAGTAGATAGACATGGTTTCTTCTTAAAAGATGATTTAACTTGTTTACCCATTTGACATGCATCACATAAGCGATTTTCTGAAAGGAACCCTTAGGTAATCCCTCTACAAGATTTAGCGATATTAACTGAGAGATTACCTTAAAGTTGAGGTGATTCATTTTTCTATGCCGTAACCAACCCAATTCATTTTGACTTTTAGCAACAAAGCATGTGGGGTTGTTATCAATTGTAGAATTCAATCTACTAAATACACATTGTTTGTTCTTTTTCCTCTTAATTTACTAGACTTAGTCTTAGCGTCGTTAACATAGCAGTAGTCGCTTGAAAATTTTACTTCAAAGCCTTTATCACAAAATTGACTAATGCTTAACAAATTATGCTTAAGACCCTCAACATAATATACATCACTAATCATGATATTCCCCCTATGCATGATACATATACCTTTGATTTTACCTTTGGAGTTATCACCGAATATAACTTGAGGACCATTGGTTGCACAATAGTTGACCAAGAGATCCTTTGATTCAGTCATATGCCTTGATGACCCACTATCGAAGTACCAAACTGAAGTATCGGTGTTGGCTCTAGGTACCTGCATTTAAGGACAGTTCTAATTCTTCTTAGGTACCCATTTTGTCTTGGGTCCTTCATTGTAGTGACTTTGGTTTGAATTAAAACTTTAGGAACCCATATTTGCCTAGTCTTCATTGTAGGAATACTGGCCTTCTTGGGTTTCTCATTGTGTTGTGTGTGCTTTTTGGGTGTATAGTAATATCCTTAATTATAATCATAATCATAACCATAATCATAATCATGATAGTATCGATAATATGATCTTGACTATCTTGGATATTGACGCTGGCATTTCCTTAGCGCTGGCTTGGGTTGCACTTTTGGTGCTGGACGCTTAGCGTTTGATTCACAGTTATCAGATTTGTCCTTAGCCTTTTGAGCTTTTGGATGAACCCATCTTTGTGAATCGTTTGCTTTCGCCTTTCCCTTGCCTGAGTCAGCTTTGGCTTTCTCATTTGGCCTCGTACCATTGTGGCTTAGTTCATTTAGCATTTGTCTTTGTGAACCTTTCTCAACAAAGAGAACTCCCTTTCCTTTGTTGTTCGCCGTAACATTAGATTTATTTGGTTGTTTACCGAATTTATTGCATCCTAGACCAATCTTTTCACCAAACCTTCTTGTTACCTCAGTCACATTATCCAACTTTATCGAAGCTTTTGACAATGATGAGATGAGCTGCTCTGATTTGGCAAGTCTAGCGATCAGATCAGCTTCTCTCTTGACTATTATATCAAGATAGCTTTTCAATTGAGTAATCTCACTCTCAAGTGATTGGTTCTTCTCAATGCATTGTTGTTGAACTTGCAACTCTGCTTTGAGCGTTACTTTATCACTTGCAAGTGATGAAATAATAGCGAAGTGATTTTGATATATTTTAGCGGCATCTTGACAATCTTTATAATATTCATTGACTTTGTCAAGCAATTCATCATAAGAAAGAGGATGAGATAATTCAGTGGTTACCTCTGGTAGTGAGTCGTCAGACGCTTCATCATCTCTTGCCTTAAGACAAATCAACGCTGAGTCGCTTGTTGGCTCATCATCACTACTTTCATCTGATGATTCCAAATCCTCTTCAGGTGCAGAGAATGGTTCAGATTCCTCTAACAAACCTTGTTGGCGAAGGTTGCTCCTGAATTGGTTTCTATCAGCATAGTCTTGCCTTGTGGGCTTAGACACATTTGGATAAGGACAATTTACCTGGTAGTGCCCTGGTTTCCTGCAATTATAACACAAATTAGTTTTCATTTTTTATTCAGTGGTTAATCGCTTTGAAACAACTGGCGCTGAGAGATTTTGAGTAGGAGTTGTAGGCGCTTGATAAAGAACTGGCGCTACTGGTTGAGGTGCTGAGTACACTGGCGCTTGATACTGAGGCGCTGGTGCAGGGGGAGGAGTTTGAAATGAAGATTGTCCAATAGGATTTCTCTTTTCATATCTTAGAAATTTCTTGAATTTCTTGACCAATAAAGCCATCTCTTTTTCTTCATTTGATTCTGTCACTTTCACCTCACTAATCGCTTTACCCTTACTTTTGGTGGTAGCGATTAATGCTCTTGATTCAGTCACTGAAGTCGATGTGTCGCTAACTTCACCTAATTCGAACACAAATGCCTTTAATTCTGAAAACACATGTTCTGGAGTAAGAGTCTCCAAGGTCTGTGATTCTCTCATAGCAGCAGTCTTAATCAAATACTTGCTTGGAAGACTTCTGAAAATCTTATTGACCATTTCCTTGTTGGTCAACTCTTTGTCCAATGATGCTAACTCTGTGATGAGCAAAGTAAACCTTGCGTCCAATTGTGCAAGCGTCTCATTGGTCTGCATCTTGAAATGCTCGAATCTTTGCATGGCTATGGAGAGCTTGTTCTCCTTCATTTGTGCTGAACCTTCACATACTATAGCCAGCTTATCCTCTATTTCTTAGGAAGTCTTACATTGCTTGATCTTGTTGAACAATGCATTATTGTCTCCTAACACTGAGTAAAGTGCACTTCGTCCAACATTTTCAAGATTTGCTCTTTTCCGACCATCTGGCATCCACTCTAACTGGGTTTCTCGACATATCCATCTGGAGTGGCTTCATCAGCTCCAGGTGCTCGAGTTATCACTTTCATGATCTTAATGGGGCCATCTGAAATTACATCACACATTTCATTATCGCAAGAACATAAATACGCGAATGCTCTAAGTTTTCAAGAATCATAGTTTGACTCTACCAACTTAGGCATTTTGTTAAAAGCCATAATGAGATGTTTAAGAGAAAATTTTAAAGCGACTAAGTTTAGAAAAATGGATCTAAACAAGCAGTTACACTCGGAAACACTTAGGTTTCTACTTCAACCGCTCTGATACCACTTGGTGGTCCCAAGTGGCATACGAAAGGGTCTAGAAAGGGGGGTTGAAAAGACCCTGAAGTCTTTTTCGACTTCAAAAATTCCGTATCATTTTTAAAGATTAGAACGCTTAGGAAGCTGAGCGCTTGGGTCAGGCGCTACAGTAAAGATAACTTTAGACTTAGTGATTTCAGCAATTTACCAAAGTAGGGTAATGCTTAGATCACTTAATTAGGGTTAGCATAGCGGAAATAATTTTAAAGCCTTCGGCATTCATTTTGGTTAAATAGTCGCTTAGCAGATTAGCTTGTCTTTTTCAGAAAAAGTAATATAATGTAAAGAAAGACAATAATTAAAGTAAATGACACAAGAAATTGTAAGGTTCACTTGGTGATGTAATCCCAGCTACCTCCTTCTTCTCTTTTTTCACTTGAAGGGAATTTACTAAGATGATTATCAAAGAATCACACAGAATCTTCTACAAGGTAGTAAATAGGTGAAAATGATCTCGGACTCCTTCATCACACAGATTTCAGCACCAATGAAGATCTTCGTCTACAAGCTTCTCTCACTCAAAGATACTGCCTGTAATGGGTTTCAACAACTTTCTCACACAGATGAAAGGTTGAGGGTTTTATCACAAGGGTTTGTTTGTTTTTGGAAAGATCAAACAACTTGGAATATCTCAATAAGAATTTAGGTTTCTTTTTCGGAAGATGTTTGAGATATTTGCGACTGTATGGAATGTATGTAAAAAGCTTAAAGAATTTTGGCTATGGAGTTTCTAAGCTTTTCTTTAACAGAGAATTTCGGCAAAAGTTTCTTGTGCATGTACGTATGTCTATCTCTGTTTAGGGTTTGCTGGAATGAGGTATTTATAGGCAATTCTTAGGATCTGTCCGTTAGACACATGTGAGCGCGTGCCTTTCACGCGGCGCGTGATTATACATTTTCTCTGACCTTCCTAAAATCCTGCTGGTTCTGATTGGACGAGAGCAGCTATAAACTATGAATTTCTGACAGTCTAGTCAAAAGGTGGCTTGTCCACAAGTTAAATAGCTTATCACATTTAATGCACTTATCAGGCATTTAATGCATTTGAAGTTATTTCCCGTTGAAAATAAATGTCCGTTGAATGATTGCATTTAAGTCCTCCATGACTTGAGAATTTATTTCAGGTGAATCTGATACTGATCGCTAGAGTACTTTGAGCGCTTGATCCATGAATCCTGAAATTGTCCTTTAGCGTTTGACAGACGCTAAGGATAAATCTTCATCTTGTTTTGACTTCAGACGCTGATCTTCAACTTCATCTCTAATAGACTCACCTAGAATTCTATTAGTGATTCGGTATCTAATACTTAGTCTAAAATCTACAAAGATAAAATTACAAGCCTAACAAAATTACATACTTTCAAACGCTTATACATTGATCTATGAAAGCAGAAACTTACATTATATATGGGGTCTAACATAAAATCCTATCATGTCATCATCAAAACATCTAACATGAAATTTCTAACAGATAACAATCCTACATGTTTTGTAGCTAAAAGTCAAAATGAATTTGGTTGGTTATGGCATAGAAAAATGAATCACCTCAAAATTAAGGCAATCTCTCAGTTAATATCGCTAAATCTTGTAGAGGGATTACCTAAGTGTTCCATTCAAAAAAATCGCTTATGTGATGCATGCCAAATGGGTAAATAAGTCAAATCATCTTTTAAGAAAAACCCTCATCGATCGATTCTAGAATTCTTGAACTATTGCATATGGATTTGTTTGGTCCTATTCAAATCATGAGTGTTAGTGGTAAAAAGTATTCGCTAGTGATAGTTGATGATTTCTCACACTGTACATGGGTAGAATTTTTAGCGTCCAAAGATGAAACTAGTGTCAAGCTCACAACGCTAATCCGTTCATATTTTGGAATACTTGGAACAGATCAAAATCTGTTCCATCCCATGTCTCATCGGTAGGAACTCCAACTCCATCGCTCAACAGAATGGAGTTGCTGAGCGATGGAACAGAACACTTAAAGAAGCCGCTAGGACAATGTAAGCAGAGTCCAAGCTGCCTCAAAGGTTTTGGGCCGAAGCAATCAATACCGCTTCCTACACTCAGAGCCGGTGTTTGATCAACAAGCAACATGGAAAGAATCCATATGAATTATGGAAGGGACGTAAGCCTAACGTTTCTTATTTTCATGTATTTGATTTAAAATGTTTTATTCATAACAATGGATCCCACAACCTAAAGACATTTGATCCTAAAGCGGATGAGGGAATCTTTCTTGGCTATGCTAAAATGGGAAGAGTTTTTGTATCCTAAATAAGATCAAATCAAAGGTTGAGGAATCTGTTCGTGTTGTGTTTGATGATGCTAACCAAGAACCGAGTAAGGTTAATGTTGATGATGTAGGAATTGAAGATCTTTCCCAACAAGCGTCTCAGATCAATCTTGGTGATGATAGTGACGATGATGAGATCTTTGTGCCCAATCCTAAGGTTAGGAATCTGTTCGTGTTGTGTTTGATGATGCTAACCAAGAACCGAGTAAGGTTAATGTTGATGATGTAGGAATTGAAGATCTTTCCCAACAAGCGTCTCAGATCAATCTTGGTGATGATAGTGACGATGATGAGATCTTTGTGCCCAATCCTAAGGTTACTCGTGAGGTTATAAATGATAATATAGCTAGAGATGCTGATGATCATGAATAGAATGATCATCAGGAGCAAATTGGAACTGTGAATGATGAAGCGACTGCATAAGAGACAAATGACGGTCAAGCGATTGACAATCAAAAGTCTCTCAACCCGTTACAACCAGACCGTAAATGACTTAGAGATCATCCACCAGATCTAATAATTGGAGATATTGGAGCCCCTGTAAGAACTAGGGCAGCTACATTCAATGATATCATGTTCTCGAGTTTTCTATCTCAAATGGAACCAAAGTAAATAGATGAAGAGCTTAGTGATTCAAGTTAGGTTAAAGCAATGCAAGAGGAGCTTAACCAATTTGAGCGTAATAAGGTTTGGACACTAGTTCCCAGGCCAACTCACCAAGGAGTTATTGGGACTAGATGGGTTTTCAGGAACAAGATGGACGAAGATGGTATTTTTGTAAGAAACAAAGCCAGATTAACCGCTC
This sequence comes from Buddleja alternifolia, assembly GCA_019426215.1. Classification (NCBI taxonomy): domain Eukaryota; kingdom Viridiplantae; phylum Streptophyta; class Magnoliopsida; order Lamiales; family Scrophulariaceae; genus Buddleja; species Buddleja alternifolia. The sequence goes on from CM033406.1 coordinate 10,320,528, forward strand.
AGGGTTATTTTCAAGAAAAGGGTATTAGCTTTGATGAAACTTATGCCCCCAATAACTCATCTTAAAGCGATTTAGATCTTCCTAGTGTTTGCCGCATTCAACAAATTCACAATGTATCAAATGGATGTGAAGAGTGCTTTCCTGAATGATAAACTCCAAGAAGAAGTGTATGTGGAGCAACCCCAGGATTCATTAACAACCATGGCAAAAGTATGGTCTACAAATTGGATAAGGTACTTTATGGCCTTAAACAAGCACCAAGAGCCTGGTATGACACTCTCTCTATCTTTCTTATAGGCAAAGGCTTTTCAAAAGGCATCGTTGATACAACATTATTTAAAATTACCCATAACGAAGATATTCTCTTAGTCCAAATTTATGTTGATGTTATTATTTCCGGATCTACTTATAAGCGATTGTGTGAGAAATTTTTGAAAATGATGCAAAATCAATTTGAAATGAGCATGATGGGTGAATTAACTTTCTTCTTAGTATTACAAGTTAAACAACTCTCTAATGGCATATTTATAAACCAAGCTAAATATACAAGAGATATGATTAAGAAATTTGGTATGGAAGATGCATCATCTTCAAAAATTACGATGAGCCAAAAGCTTAAGTTAGATAAAGATGAAAGTGGGAAGAAAATTGATATCACTAATTATAGAGGTATCATTGGATCACTTCTTTATCTTACCGCTAATAGACCTCATATTATGTTTTAGGTATGCATGTGTGCACGCTTTCACGTTGATCCTAGAGAGTCGCACTTAACTGCTGCCAAGAGAATCCTTAAATACCTAAAAGGCACACAAAATGTGGGCTTATGGTATCCAAGAGACTCTCTTTTTGAACTAATTGGTTATTCAGACGCAGATTTTGCAGGATGCAAAATTGATAAGAAAAAGTACTAGTGGTACTTGTCAATTTCTAGGTGATAGATTGGTGATATGGCATAGTAAGAAACAATAATCCATAGCGACTTCTACCGCTGGAGCCGAGTATGTAGCCGCTGGAAGCTGTTGTGCACAAATCCTTTGGATGAGGCAACAACTTAGAGATTATGGAATCATCTTAGATCCTATCCGAATCCATTGTGATAACCAAAGGGCTTTAGCTATGACCCAGAACCCAGTCCTTCATTCTAGAACTAAACACGTTGACATTCGCTACCATTTCTTGCATGACCATGTTCAAAAGAAAGATATCTCCATGCATTTCATTGGAACTGACAAACAATTGGCAAATATCTTCACCAAAGCGCTCAACGAACAATGCTTTCTCACTTTGAGAAGTGAATTAGGTATGACTGATTTAAACGCATAACCATGAAGCATCATACTTTTCATAGGCATGTAATTTAGGGGGAATCCACTTTATTATAATGTCTAAAGTGATTTCTAAATTGAAATGAGTTATCAATTTTAGGAAAAACTTTAACATTGTACTTATTTCAGTTAGTAAGCGACAATGATCAAAATTGATTTTCAAAATAATATGCATTGATCATCAGCGTTTACTTATGCATGTCAGATTGATCACTAATAAAACAAAAATATTATTTCTTAAAAGCGATTCAATTGTCTCTATCCTAAAAGAAGACTTCAGCATTAAGATTATTCCCATTTTGATGCTAAGTAACTTTCTTTAAAATCCTTGCATTGTTTTCATCGGTAAAAAGGTAGTGTGTAGATAGGTCAAAAAGATAAGATTTTGACAACTGCCCACGCGCTCCTATCAAATCAAATTGACGGTTAATGATACCTATCTCAAAATAGGCGGTTCAGCAACTACACATGCCTGAGTACGTGTCAGTGTACCAACAGGCGCGAGCAATTCATTTTGAAAATTTTCAAAATTTTCAAACATTTTTGACAAAGGTAACTACGGATTTCAAATCTTATCCTTCTCCCTCTCCTGCTCTGAAATCCCCTTCTCCTCCTCCAGCATTTTTTTATGGCTCCAAAAATCAAGGAAGACAAAGAAGAAGAGGAAGTGCCACTCATCCGTAAGCGCACGTAACGGTCTACTCCAATGGAATCGACATGCGGTCCAGCTGAGCCAGAGCCAACGCTTGAAGAACCAGCGAGTACTGCTCCTCTTCCTGAATCAATCGTAGAGCCTGAAGTTAATCCTCCTTTAGAAAATATTGATGATAGCAATCAGGGTAAGTACTTGTATTGTTGCAAAGTACAATATCCTGTCCTTGTTAGTTATTTTCTTTTAATGTTAGGATAAAATTTCAGCTCAAAGAGAAGCCAATATCAAATATGTTCTTGATACTTTAGAGGAATGCAATATTCCTATTCATGCTACTCCTCTAACCACTCTCTCCGATCTTAACAATGAAGTTTCTTTGGAGCCTGAGGCACAAGAACCATCTGTTCCTGACGCTCAAGCGACTGAGATCCATGAAAGTCCTCAGGTTAAGCGTTTCTTTTGCTATCTCTTAAATTTCTACTTAGTAGAAATCTTTCTTTTGTCTCAAACACTTGCTTGTTTCAGCTCCAATTGCAACAGAATCTGAAGTTCCAACTGTCGCTGAGGCAACCCCTCCCGAGGTAGAAATGGAGTTAGATGTCAATCTGACATCGGTCGTAGATATCGCTAAAGAAGTTGCACAAGACGTTCCTGATGCTGAAACATCTACAGCCAGAAAAGCGTCTGTGAATGCTAAGAGGTCGATAGAAGTGGCCCCAGTTATCCAAAGACCGACTCTTCCTCCCCCCCGAGTGATTAATTTCTTTACCAGAGGCTATGATCCAGAAGTTGAATTCTACTATGCCTGGAGAGAAAATAGCACTTCTCAGATGGTTGACATGGGGAAGACATTTCAAGAGACTCTCCACAACCCTCTTCTTTCGGATGCCAAGAAATTTGATGTGTTCGAGCAACTGGGTGATCTTAGTCTTCATACCAAGAAGCGTCTAAATCGCGATTGGGCTATATTCAACGTCCAGCGGTCAATTTATCTGACTTTGATGCTGAGCATTTCAACCGTTTTGGCCGTTTAGAAGAAGCATTTTATCCTCCGCATCAAAACAAGGTTGTAATCAAGAATCCCAATATCGCTGGTTGGCTAAGAGACCCCGATGAAGAAATGTTGAACAAAATTGGGTACTCGATGAAGCCAAAGGTCGTTCGATCGCCTCAGAATGGTCTATCTTCAAGACCCGTAAAATTATGGAAAGGAAAGGGACAAGTTGTTGCTGAGCATCCCAATCCAATCAATTCCTGGGTAGAAGATGAAGCTCGTGAATATCTCGATAGATTATGGGATGATGATTATGAGAGCAACTTAGGCCGTTTTGAGAAGTATCTCGCTGCCAGGAAAGACAAAGAAAAAGCTGACAAGCTAGGCAGGCGATGGATGATGGATACCGGTCGATGGGCTGAAGAGTTTGTACTGCACTTTCATTCGCTTGAAGAATTGGTCATATATCCATTTTTGTTTAAATTCGGAGTTGAATACAGGTGTCGAGGATTTGCCATATTTTTGCTCGAGCAGTGCAAATCTCTCATTGGAAATGTTAGCGATCTACCATACTACAAGCAAGTTGAGGACTGCTACATTCGCAATCAGCTTCATCTGTTCATTCAAGGTGGACGCTACGTGTTTCATGAGCGTCAGAATTTTGTTCAAAGCATATCCCATGATTTGAATGAGAATGCATCTACAAGGAAAAGAGATACACTCCCAAGGCCAAGTGAAGCGCACATGCGCTTGACTTATGAGCACGAGGAAGATCATCATACGGGTAGAGCTCTTCTAGACAACGCTAAAGGGCTGGATGTAACATTCAATGACCTCTTTGGTCTAGACGCTTTCAGAGCCTACCCTGTTCTTCCAAGTATTTTCTGTGAGCAGAATATCTGAGTAGCCAAAATCAAATCTTTAATTTGGCCAGTGGATCAAGACGTTGCTCAGGACCTTATGCCATTTTTTATGGACTACTTCAATTCATACATATCTTGAGTGACTCTGTCAGCAAACGCTGACTTAGCGTTAAGTACTGAAGAGCGCAAAGATGCTATATTTTTATCCCGCAGATGAACCTGATCAGTCTAAGACATGATATGGAAGCGGTTAGCCCAATCTGGGTCATTTCTATTCCAAGGCATTCTCCTGTGGAAATCACAAAGGTTCAAAGGGAAGAAACTCCTATTGTTGAAGACGCTCCAATGCCAGATGCCCCAAGCGTTCCAGTAGAAGAGGTCCCACTTGACGTCCAAGTTGCGCTAATTGATGCTGTAACTCAATCTTTGAATCAAACGATTTAGGAAGTCACTGAGGATCCTGAGAAACCATTTATCCGAGACAAATCTAAAGGCAAAGTTGCAATCTCAAGCTCATATGGATTAATTCCATCTCCTGAGCGTTCCTCCTCCTCTGATTCTGACAGCAACCAAGAAGCAAGAGACTTCAGAAAGGTAGTTATGAACTTATTTCAAAACATTGAAGGTTTCTGTTCTACAATGATAAGAAATGATGAGCGTCACATCAAACTTGCCTCCAATACTAAAAGTCAAGACATAGTCAATTCAGCAGCCAAAAGTACTGCAAATGTACTTGACTGAATGGTTCCATTAATCGAAGGCTTGTCTGACGCTTTCAATCAATCGCTCACTCAGAATGCCTCAGCCGATACAGAGCGACACCACAATCAATCAGATTCAATCGGCCAGTCTATCGTTGAGCAAGTTGCTCTTCTTGTTGAAGAAGTGAAGTTACTACGACAAGATATGGTAGTAATCAAGAAATCCCTTGATGATGTTAAGAAGGGGCAAAAGGAAAAGGCCCGTCCAAGAGGGCTCAAAGTTCTGAAGACAGTCGCTGGAAAGAGCTCCAAAATGCCATTTCATCCATCCAGCAAACCATCCTCAAGAAACAAAAGCCACGTTTCTATAAAAGTTTCCCAATCCCTGATTTCTCCATAGAACTTCTTGAAGAAATTGGTATTCCGCCCTTCGTTGTGTTTATTCCACCCTACTCTAATCTGCATTGAGCTCCATTCACTATAACTTACAAGATTTTCGAAGAATTGTTATGAGCTGGGAGTCGATCCTTCTCTCTGGAACAAGCATCTCTACAACTTTGAAGAATTGGCTGAAAAGATGGGAGAAAAACAATTTGCCAATGAGACTCATAGAAGGATGACGGAAGCCAACGACAGGTTATGGAAGTTTGCTGAAATGCTTTTCAAGCAAGAGCAAAAGGACGCTAGTCAAAAGGATGCTAGCAAACCTAAGCCTCCTTCCAATAAAAGAAAGCGCTAGACCTTTTATTGTTTTATTTTCTTTAAGCGCTTTATGAATGTTTTTGCTTTTTTAACTCATTGTACTTATCTGATCTATCTGAATGAATGAGTTTACTAAAACATCTTGTTTCTCGCTATATGTACTAACTTACAACTAACCGCTCTAACTGTTTAAACGCTAACTTTTTATAATCTTTGTCAATTTTCTAACTTTTGGACTATAAAAGAGTTAAGATCTTGACATCATCAAAAAGGGGGAAATTGTTAGAAAATTTCATGTTAGATGTTTCGATGATGACAAGATAAGTTTCATGTTAGACCCCAAAGACTATGTAAGTTTATCTTTATTAGAATAAGCTTAAGCATTTAACAAAGTTATCGAGTTGTAATTTTTAGACTAGGCTTGTAATTTGTATCTTTGTAGATGTTAGACTAAGTATTGAATACTAAGTCGCTGATAGAATTCTAGGTGAGTCTGTTAGAGATGAATTTGAAGATCAGTGTCTGAAGTCAAGCGAAGATGAAGATTTTGTCTTAAGCAACTGCCAAACGCTAAGGACATTTCAGGAGTTATGAATCAAGCGCTCAAAGCCATCAAGCGATCAAATGATCAGATTCACCTGAAATAAATTTTGAAGTCATTAAGGACTTAAATGCAATCATCAACGGGCATTTATTTTCAACGAAAAATAAATTCAAATGCATTAAATGCTTGATAAGAGCATTAAATATGATAAGAATGAATTGCATACGGAACAAGTCACCCTATTAGCTAAGAATGTTAGGTTGTGTATGGTTATGTTTTCAAAATACCATTTTTATTTTTTGGATCACCAGAAAATGAAAATGCACACTTCAAGGAAAATTCGACAGAAAATACTCAAATTTTAAATCCTACTACACATTCTCTTATACAACAACCAATCATTTCACCTTTTCAATCAATTCACAATCTTTCATCATCAATTACACTATCCCACTTTTCAACTAATTATCTTTCTTACTTTATCATATTTTATAATAACTATATATATATATATAGACACACACACATACTTTATATCAAATCATTCATATATATATATACACACACACACACACACACACACATTCATAATTAATTCAATCACTTCATATATCAAATCTCAATAAAATTCAACTTTATGTCACATCAAACACCACTTCCAACTATTTTCTAAAAACACATCCAAACAAACAATAAAAGTCAATATTTTCACAAGAATTTCTATAATACACATTTTCCAAAAAAAACTCAGAATTTAACTCAGAAAACATAACCATAGGTTTTCAGAGTTCAGACCTGCTACATCAAATCAGTGCAGGAGAATTTCAGGAATGTCAGAGAAAGGACTATTCACTCTCTACGTGAGAGGCACGCGCCTGCATGTATCCAACTGACAAATCCCAAGAAATACCTATAAATAGTACCCTTCAGCAAACCTTAAAATACATAGAATTACATACACACATAGGTCAAAATCTCTGCTAAAAAACTCTCAAGAAAAGCTTTAAAAACTCCATAGCCAAAAATCATTTAAGCTTTTTATACATTCCTAAGACAGTCACTGATATCTCAAACATCTTCAAAGAAGAACCTTACACTATTATTGAGATATCCCAAGTTGTTTGAACTTTCCAAAATCAAACAAACCTTGTGACGAAATCCTCAACCCCTTTCATCTGTGTGAGAAAGTTGTTGATATTTGCAAGCAGCATTTCTGTATGAGAGAAACTTGTTGAAGAAAATTTTAAGTGGAGCTGAAGTCTGTGTGATCAAGGAGCTCAAAATCATCTTCCTTTCATTCACCATTTGTAGAAATCCTCTGTGTGAAGATTTTGATAATCATTTAGTCATTTCCTTTCGAGTGAAAAGGAGAAGAAGGACGTAGTTGGGATTACATCACCTAGTGAACCTTTCATATCTTGTGTCATTTACATTATTGTTTTATTGCTTTACTTTATCATTTGCACTATATCTTTTCATTGATTTACTTTATCATTTGCACTATATCTTCAAAGGCATTAAAATCAGTAAGCGACTAATCGGCTAAACAGAAGCTAAGCATTAAAATCATTTCCGTTGTGTTAACCCTGATTAAATGATTTAAGTGTTACCCTACTTTGGTAATTGCGCAAATCACTAAGTCTAAGTTATCTTATCTCTAGCGTGTGACCTGGCGCTTTGCTTTCTAAATGTTCAAATCTTTAAAGTGGTACAAATTTTCAGTCAAAAAAAAGATTTCAGGGTCTATTCGACCTATTCCCCTTCTAGACCCTTTTGTATACCACTTGGGACGACCAATTTACCGTTGTATATTATCTCGTTTTGGAGTTCGAATGTTGAAAATTAGTTTTGGCATTCCCATGCTAAGTTGGACAGGGAGAATTATTATTATTTTCTTACTATATGCTGGCTACTATGGAGTAATCGCAATTCATCATAAACAATCTTACTAAATCACCTGACACTCTTGTGGCTAAAGCTCATTCTTTCCAATTATGTATAAAGAAGCTATTGAGGTGTGTCCCCCATTAGTGTGCAAGGCTCAAGATGCGCGATGGATTTCACCGACGAGTGCGGCATTAAAGGTGAACTTTGATGGGGCAGTTTTTGCACATACGAAGGCCACGGGGGCAGGTTTCATTGCCAGAGATTCGAAGGGCTCCTGTGTGGTTGGCGGCACCAACAATTCCATTTCGGTGCAACTCCAGAAGTGGCAAAGGCCCTTGCTGCAAGGGAGGTGATGAGAATGGCCCGAAGTAGGGGTTGGAGACACATTCAAGTCGAGGGAGATTGATTGGCATTAATTTATAAGCTCCAGACCAAAGACTGGGATCTTTCCCCGATAGGCCCTTTTATTAGTGATATTTTGGATTTAGTTTCTTTTTTCGATTTTGTTTCTTTCAGTTCCGTTAGACAATTAAGCAATATGCCTACTCATTTGTTAGCTCGTTGTGATACTAAGGAACTTGACGGGGACTCTATTTTACCTCCTCAAGCTAATCTTGTTGTTTTAGCTGATTCTCAATAATAATTCCTATCGTTTCTTTAAAAAAAAAAAAAAGATTGTTAAGATTGAAATTTTCTTATTTACTCAACTAAGTTGATTTAGTTAGAAGTTAAAAACTAGTGGAATTGGTTTAATCGAAATAACTAAGTTAAAAGCAATTGGAATTATGACTTACTTAAAAAAAATATCCAAAAGATATAATATGTCTTAAGTAAATTGATTTCATTAAAATAATTAAGTCTTAGTGCAAAAAAATCTCCAAATGAAGTTCCAACTTATGCATCATTCTCCACTCATGATTTGGAGTCTGCACCCCTCAATTCTAATTAAACTTACGATTTACCCTCGTTCCATGCTCTCTCTCTCTCTCTCTCCCCGCTCCTTCCCTCTTGCTCTCTTCTCTTCTCTCCTCTCTCTATTTTCAGCACCGATTTTATACAATTTCAGCAACCGTGTTCAGCGGATTCCAGGTTGAGCAGTTCCCTGTTTTGGGAGTCGCTTCCAGCCAAGTTTTCACCATCTCCCGTCCCCCACAACCACCTTGGCCATCGATTTGTTATAGAGCTTAGTATTTATTAGGTTGTATGTAGATTATGTGTATGATGACATAATTATGATTATCATTAGTATTAAAATGTTAGAAAAGATGTCGGTACTCAAAATCGTAGGATTTGTTACGTGTATAACATATTTTAAAACATTTATGTTTTTTTTCAAAATACATAATAGTATTTGAAAAGAATGCCTCATCGAGCATAAATACCTGAGTCACAAAAATGATGGATATTGTAGTAAAAGCCATATAATATAAGCATGTAAATAGCCAGTACAAAAATATAAGCAAATTCCAGCAGCAGCAATGCATCTCAAGTTTTCCAAAGTGGTTTATCATCTTATAGTCAACTGCACCTATGCACAAAACATGTGTATAATCCACAGCTTTATATTCTTGAAAATTCTTTATACACATGTGCATATATGAAGTGAAGTGAAGTGCACTAGTAGATGAATCCCCAGTTTGCAATAGAGAATCCGAACTAGTAACAAGGTAACCAAACAAAAGCTAAAAGGAGAAACAGCCCACAAATTTATTCAAGGAATTGTGGGATTAAAGTTTTCTCGGTTACCCCATCATTGATTATTAAGATACAAACAAGCTGGAAAAAGTTGGCAAATTTGACAAGTTACTATATGCTTTATACCTGACTAACAAAATTTGAAGACTAACCAGTAACTATTCACAAATTTCTGCCAATAACAGCTGACAGCTACCTTTTTACTCGTATGTATACAGTATACTCTTCAAGTCATCTGTCAACATTAATCCCATCATCAAATTAATATTAATGCATACATTCATTCTAAAATAAAATTGCAGAACTGAAATACATAATATGAATATCATTATTCCGTTAGTCATGTAAACAGAAGCATATTAAATTGCAAAACAGCCCCCCTACCCCACCGAAAAAAAACACTCCACCCCAACAAGTGCTATCACAAACTTGCTCAACAACTAGTAGGATGCTATGTGATTCACTGCCTTGTCATTTGGTAAAACATACACAATCACATTCCAGTACTTGTCCTAATTCCATCAAATGCATGATATGAACAATGAGACCATGAGATCATGTTAACAAACCCAAAGAGATATGCAGGTTTACCAGAAAGAGGTTAGTTTCGTAATTAACATAATGATGTAAGACGATGTCAACAGCACAAGGAAACAATGTCGCATCCTAATGTAGGTAACGGACATCTCTAGAACAAACAAAACAATATACATTCATGCACAATTTGCGTGGGAAGTAATATGCTCTAATCTTTCCCATGTGGTTGTAATCTAAGCCAAAATAACTTCAACCCACATCAAGACAACTCAGCACCCACCAACTCTTGCTACCAGCTCAGAATTAAATTTATACACTAACACACTTATACCTGATTCTAATCTATAATCTGTATCTGAACTATTATAAAAGTATGAATGTTAGCGAATGATTTACATTTGTTAACTTTTATGTGAAGACTAAAATAACCCTATATGAATACTATTCTAGACAAAAGGTAATTAAGTAATAAATTAGTTGTATTAATGATTAATTTAATCTAGCCTTCTAAAAGAAATTGTTAATCAATGTATACACCACTATAATAAATGAATTGTTATGTTCATTGTATATACTCATAAGTAATTCTTCAAAATAAATGATGAAAATGGTGTGGAGAAACATTTGATTGCTGAATGGAAGGACAACTTGATTAAGCATCCGATCAGAACTAAGGCTTGCGAGGCGCTTGGTAGATTACCACCTGTAATATCATTGTATTCTGGGTAATAAAAATACTTCAATTTACTTATTGTTTGAATGGAAAATATTTGCAAATGGATATCCATATCTATTTTTGTGGTTGGTCCTGTTTAAGAATCAGAAAAGTGTGATAACTAACTAAGGTGAAACTAAAACAGGATTTATGGGGATGTTGTGATATCCAAACAACCAAAATGGATGGCCCAGAGCAATGCCTCTTCTTCAAATGATGTATGTTACTAAATCTCTCTCCCTCTACAATTTTGGTTTGAGCATCTTATATTCATAAACTAAGATGTCGAGCAGTAACAATATTGGCTTTATCATTCTTTATCTATAGGGTGCAAGTGTGTTTGTGTTTGTGTCTTTAATTTACATCTGACCCTCTCTTTGGGCATTAATGAAGTCCACCAATAGTTATGAGATTTGTGGAAATCTTTTTGTTGCTTATATTCTTCAGTATAGTATGGCTTCTTTTGAAAATAATCCATAAATTAGTATAAAATGTTGTTACAGAATCATTTCAAGGATTTAATCAGTTTTAGTACCATTATGCCTTGTTGCAGGAACCAAATGGGACCCAAGTTCTTATCCCACTACATTGTGGTTCAAGACTTTGCCCTTACTTTAAAAATATTCTCAACTACTTTTCTTTATTAAAATATTATCAGAAATTGCTCATTGTATAATTTCCAGGTGCTGAAAGATCAGAGGATCGTAGATTATATTTCGGCTTAATAATCTCTTAAAGAAGAAAACATATCCGAGAAAGTGCCTATATCAATTTTAACCCCGGAGAACAACTTTTTGATCTGTATGCCAATGATTACCAACAAAACTGTCCCAATTTTCCTCCTCACAAAAAAAAATTTAATTCAAACTTGAGGAAAAATAAATTGGTTGTTGATGACATTGTGCATGCTTTATTTTGTTTAAATTTTAAATTTTCATATAATTGATTTTAAATTTCAATTTAAAAAAACTTAGTTTAAAACATAAGAACATATAACCATAAATATTTCTAACATTACGAGAGTTCACAACAAACCCCTAATCGAAAAAGGGAAATTAATGTATGAGGGAAAAATAAATTTAATACTTAATTTAATCTGGTGTACGGACGATAATTTTTAATTTTTAATTATAAAAGATAATTGGCAATTAATTTCGGATAAAAATTTGGATATCAAGAGATTACTGATTTATACTTTTGAAGATGTATGGTCTTGAATAAAAATGTGGGATAAAATTTATATTTTTGAATATAAAGTACTTTTTCAATAATAATAAATATAATGGTGTCATGATTTTATAGTAATACTTTTGTGGAATCTTTTGCATAAACTTGCTATAAGGGAGGTTTTTGCCAATATTCAAACAACAGGCAAAGTGAATGCCAAAAAGTCAAACCTTCTGGGATGTGAATGCAAATAACTAGAAAATAATGACTAGATGAATATGTAAACTTGCGTATAACATTGAACTATGTGGTTAATGAGTCATAAATAGTAATTATAACTAATATAATCTTGTCATTCTTGGTTCTCAAATTGGGAATCAAAATATTATATCATAAAGATTTAATAACTCTAAAATTGGATACGTTATGAATATCTTCAACCATGCCTATTTTTCTTGTTCTTCTTATAAAATAATATTTATTAAGAATATAGGTTAAACTAAGATCTTAATGAAGTATATATATTTTACGAAATACATGTACTTTTCATAATTATATATTGCTTTCCTAATAAATAATTAAAAAATAAAACCTTAATTTATATATCAAATACATTAGCATTTGTTAAGCAAGCGACATTTTCAACTTTTAGCTTCATGAATCATCGATAATGATCTATATATAGGAATATTTTATTCTTCCACTTGCAGTGATCAATTCTTTTCTAAATCACATTGTAATATTCCAAGTCTTACTAGTTACTTAAAGACTCTTTTACACTTGTAGACATTTGTCCCATATGACGAGCCCTTACAAGTTATGCGGGACTTTGAAGTGATACCTAGCTCCCATTCTTTGAATTCTCCTTATACTTCTCCTGAAACATCCATATAGGATAATGTAGGTGTGGGTGTGAGAGTAATATATTTCGAAACTTATCGCTTATTTTCTTTTTATAGACCAAGGCATTTACATTCTTCTACTTATTTTCATTAATAATACCAAAACCACGTAAAGTCACACTTTAAGATGAATTTTAGAATCATGTCTCAAAGGGCTTTACATGTGCCATATAGGTAGATAATTTATAGACAAAATTACATAAAAAACCCCTCACTTTAGTGCTAATTACCGAAAACCCTCTCACCTTTTCGAAATTATATAAAGTCCCCCATGTTAAGGCATTCTTACAACTACACCCAGTGTATTTAAAAATTCTTACAATTGAACCCCTGTAAACCTTACAAATAGACCCCTTGAAGAGGTCTCGTTGTAATTTACCAAAAGTCAGGGTTTTTTGTGTAATTAGCACTAAATTGAGGGGGTGTCCATGTAATTCACCCTAATTTATATCATTGCAGACAACCTGAAAATTACGCTCAACTACAGATACTCTCTTACGACTACTCTAAACTACAGAGCTCTCTTTCTTGTACAACTTCTAGCAAAGTGGTTACTAATTGCAGGTTTAACCACAAGGGACCATGTGCATTCATTTTTGTAAGAATAAAAGATAATCCTAATTCCCAAAAACAAATGCAAAATGGCTCCGAAGCCTATCCCATGCACAATCCAAGATAAAAAAAACCTCACAATAGCGCAACATCGAGATTGGATTCAATCAACCCCCACCGTACGGAAAGGTTCGCATTTTATACTCTTTTTCTCCCGTTAGCAGAAATCTATCTGCCCTCTATTGAAGAGGCCCATAAACCCAGACCATAGCGCAAATACTATTCTTCTTGAAAAGGTGGTGATAAATAAAGCCTGTTACTATCTCAGCCTCTAAAGAGTTTCATAAAACCTAATTGAAAAACAATATCAGTATGCATGCTTCAGGTGACCAGCAAGTTTAGAATTACCTTCCATTTGAGTGGGTGGCTAACCATCTATGATGTAGGCGAAGCTGGTTGGATATTTGGAATGGAAATTGGTGTCAAAGGAGGTGAAGAAATATCTTCTGCCATCTGCGAGTTTTGAGAATCTTCTAAAGGAACACGCAATGCCACTTGTACCTGACCTCCAACTGGAATCGAATAGCTGCGTGGTAACGCCTGGGGCGGCATTGGAAGTCTGGATGCTGCTGCAAATGCAGTGGAAAGCTCATAGCTTTTGGATATTATGGGGCCTGAATGAGCGCTACGATTGGAGGGTCTTCTAGAAGTTAAATGAGCCGGTGGGCGAGGAAGCTCGTGAAGTTCACTTATTTTAGGTGACGATACAAAAGGAGGTGAAGACAATTTGGGGGTTGATTTTGGCCTGGGTAATGGGTTGCGTAATAGAGGCCCAGAAAATGGCGGAGTAGGGTAGGCTGATGAGACGATGGGACCACTGGCTGAGAAATTTGGATTATTTGGCCACGGCTTTTCTGTTAATGGACCAGAGAAAGCTTGTCTTTTGGCTTTCTTAGCATAAGATGCAAAACTAGGATCAGGTTGTTTAAATGAATGGCCTTCAGATAATGGAAGGGGCAATCGACTGGCTTTAGTGTTGTTGTTGCTCTCTTTAAGTACCGATTGTGTGCCTAAGATGATTGATCCAGACAATTTCTCATTTGCCTGAAGCTTTTCATACTTGTTCTGACCTAAGGGAGACGAATGCCAAAGATTCAAGGTTGCTTGTCTTGTTTGGGGAGCTTCATTATATAATTTCCCAGAACTTGGACTCTTTGTCTCATCTGGTGTGGGAAGCACATAAGAAGTGAACTTGCGTGATGGAGAAGGCCGCATCTTTGTCAGTCGCTCAGCTGGATCTAGTTTCTTTCCAGGAAAGAGAGGTGCTGATTTGCTGATTCCCCTAACCTCTCTTTGGAAAGAAAAAGAATTTCGGCCTGGACTTCGTAAATTTTCCTGCAAGCACAATTGTCGACAAGTTCATAATGCAAACAGATATAAGAACAAAATGCCAGTAAACTGAATTTGATCAATTCCTATGTATAAAATAGTGTGTTACTCAAATGGCCAACAAGTGAAAATGCAAACTTCGACCGCAGGTGCAGGGTGCGCAAAAACTGTGTTTTCATTCAAGAGCTCTTAGAGAATAATATCAGTTAGGATCTATAATACAATACTTTTCTCATGGCTCCACGTGGTTTTGTCTGAAAGCTTCAAATTTTCACTCTGCTAGAGTCTAGACTGAATTTTGTAGACTGAATTTTTCCGATGAGGTGTCTCTTTAGCTTAATAAAGAACTCTTTACAACATGCCAGCCAGCCGGATGATGTAACCATGACATGCTTTTGTCCAGCTTATTCATTCTTGTTCTTGAGTTACATAACTATGTAAGTTGTTAAATCTATTAATATGAGCACACTTATTTCATTGAACAAATCAGTAAGATGGGTAATTGGAGACATCATCCATGAATGCTATCATTGAATCTCTGTTAAAATCCTACTTCCCCCTCTATGATGTCCCAGTACTCAAGAAAAGAAATGGTCTTTAGGCATCGTAATGTAGAAGGTGGTAGATACAGGATAAATCATTTGCAATAACACAGGAGAGCAATCATTACCATGACATCCTTTTGTCCAGCTTATTCATTCTTGTTCTTGAGTTACATAACTATGTAAGTTGTTAAATCTATTAATATGAGCACAATTATTTCATTGAACAAATCAGTAAGATGGGTAATTGGAGACATCATCCATGAATGCTATCATTGAATCTCTGTTAAAATCCTATTTCCCCCTCTATGATGTCCCAGTACTCAAGAAAAGAAATGGTCTTTAGGCATCGTAATGTAGAAGGTGGTAGATACAGGATAAATCATTTGCAATAACACAGGAGAGCAATCATTACCATGACATCCTTTTGTCCAGCTTATTCATTCTTGTTCTTGAGTTACATAACTATGTAAGTTGTTAAATCTATTAATATGAGCACACTTGTTTAATTGAACAAATCAGTAAGATGGGTAATTGGAGACATCATCCATGAATGCTATCATTGAATCTCTGTTAAAATCCTACTTCTCTATGATGTCCCAGTACTCAATAAAAGAAATGGTCTTTTGGCCTCGTAATGTAGAAGGTGGTAGCTACAGGGAAAATCATTTGCAATAACACAGGAGAGCAATCCTTACCTTTGGAGCGCCCAATTTAAGGTCAGCAGAGAATGCAGCATCAGTATATTCCAACTGCAAGTAATAACATATTTCTTAAGTAACCATAGATTAATATATTACCCAAAATTATCCAGCATAGACAGAAATATTTAGTAGCTGGCACTAAGAAAACAAGTCCATGACTATCCTATATCCAGATGCCCATCAAGTTAAGATGCATCCATGGAAAAAAAAATGCTAAAAAACTGCCTATCTGAAAACAAAAATTGCTCAAATGAGATATCTTGTCCTTCATATATCTCCACATGGCCTATGGTAGACAGCTGCAGTCATTGCATATGAATTGACAGATTAAGATATGATTCATGATTTGTTGAAATAGTATCTAAAAGCAGTACAGTCTTCAACAATTTGATTGTTTCACACATTATAAAGTATGTACAGTCAAAACCTAAGGTTTCCCTAACATTGAACAACATTCTCTCAAGCTCAAATGAGCATGGAAGAAGTACCAATATAAAATACTTCTGCTGCTTGTATAACAGGAAAGGCATGTGATAATTATTGATCAGAAATTCTTTCCTCCCCTCTAGAGGAATTCGGTCCCCGAATGCCCACTAGTGCATTGGTCTATTAGCTTATCATTTCTCAATGTCAACTTCTGCATAAGTTGTTATTTCCAAGGGTTGAAATCAAATGAGATCTTCACTAGATAGAGGGTTAGCATACTTCAGTATCAAGACATGATTAAAGTTGTACCTCCATTGAGTTTTTTGACGTAGAGACTTCTTGGGAAGGACCATTTTTTCCATAGTCAAAACTCAATTCTCCATTGTCTCGTGATTCTGAATCATCTTCAGTGTCATCATCCCTACCACTATCACTTTCATCATCATCATCATCATCATCATCATCATCACAAATTTTATGCTCATCATCTTTGAGTCCACTAAATTGGTAATCAATATGTTGTTTCACAGCAACCAATTTGACATGTGGTTCAATTGTCTCCAAAGATGTGAGTGCCTTCTTGAAGAAACACAACTGTTGTAAAAGTGAAGCTCAACATGTCAACAACGGTAAGTAAGAAATCACAAATCATGCATATGATATTTTGTGAGGTAAGGCAGACAACCTGTGCAGCATGGTGTCGCGATGCCTGCGTCAGAAGGCTACGGGATTGTCCTTGCTTTAGAGATTTCATGCGGAAGATAAATACATTTGCCTCCTCGTCATATTCTTCATGTGCTTCTTGCAAATGATGCGAGGGAAAACATTCACCTTTACTGTTTTTTAACCTCCCTTTCTCTTTCTGTTTCTTCAGCAGATCTTCATATATTTCTCTGCAAGTTATTCAGAGTAAAAAGAGACGGAGTTTAATGTTATGTTGGGAAAAGCATAAAAAATGAAACATTTCCAACGTTAAAAACAAAGAAAAAGAAAGAGGAATTAATCAATTAGGACCTTTTTCCATCACATCGCTTCTTCATCTCCTGCACAAAGAGGAAAAGATGAATTAAAAGGTGAACTACTGTAGGCAAAAATTGCAGGCAAGAAATGACAAGTGTTAAGCACCTCCCCTCGAGTAAATGAGCAGAGTTTCCTGGCAGGCAC
The DNA here is from genome assembly GCA_019426215.1 of Buddleja alternifolia. Taxonomy (NCBI): domain Eukaryota; kingdom Viridiplantae; phylum Streptophyta; class Magnoliopsida; order Lamiales; family Scrophulariaceae; genus Buddleja; species Buddleja alternifolia. Next base: position 10,337,992 of record CM033406.1, read on the forward strand.
ATCATACAAGAATACACGCAGCCAGAATACAGCCAAGTGTGGCTAAGGGAAGACAAAAACAAAAGAATAGGGGAAAAAAAGTAAAAAAGAAAAGGAAAATACCAAAAGGATCTAAACTTGCCTGCCAAAAAATATAATATATGGAACAAAAGAAAGGGTGGGGTGGGGAGTATATACAAACATATATGTCTCGACCAGATAATCATGTGCTTCCAGTGAACCAGGAAGAGATCCAAAGTAGCCTCAGGGAACATGATTCAGAATCTTGACCCGTCTCAGAAAACAAGAATTTTAATTCTTAAAACACAACGAGCAGTTCAGTTATATATCTGCTATTTCAATAGAAGAAAAAACCAAAAAGCATGATCATTTATCTCACCTCTACTATATGAAGTTCATTTAGAAGAGACTCTGATGGGATCGTAATTGTCTGGAATATATGTGAACGCTGACGTGTAAAATAAACAATTTAGGAAAAGGCTTATACACAGGAAATATAAACTAATTCTATGCATCAGTAGACACTCACATAACCATCAACAAGTCTCTGAAGTTGAAACTGTACTTTTCCCAGCATTAATAAAACTTTCCCTGCATAACAACAGCTATGAGTTCTTTTGGCAGGGGAAAACTATGCTTCAATTTCCTATTCAAGCAGATAAGACATTTTATAAATAGAAAGCAATGAGAGAGGAGCAAAGTCATATTAAAATTTTGTGCGCAATCATCCTGACAGCAACATAGGATGAAGCTTTAGTAGAAGGAAACCAATGCAAAATCATGCTTTGAATCAAATCTTATAATATGAATGCTTTATCCTGCACACTGAATTTATCCAGCAAACAAAATGATTGCTTCTGTTTGTACCCAATATGAAAAGTAATACATAATAATTATGAAGTATGACAAATCCTACATATACTGCACGACAACAAATAATACAATATTTTCCAAAGACAAATTCTCAAAGTCAACGAAAAAGAATGAAAAGTTAATTGAGGTTTCCTAATATTTAAGTTTAGAGTATTTTTCCTCTTTAATAGGAGGCAAAAAAGGACATGTCTGGACATGCATATCTTAAACTTCCGTTCAAAACACCAATCAATATTCACCGGATAAGGGTTTTATTTTATACGTTTCCCTCATCTAAACACATACACGAATTATTAGTACCAACCATTATACTCCATACAGTATACATTCATTTTAAATCATATCCTTTCTTTCAATGGTGTACATGTATATGCATGAAAAAGGAAGTTTCCACATACCACTATCTTCGTCATCATTCAGGGCTGTCTTTTCAAGAAGACAATCCCCCATTTCCCTTAATGATTCAGAAAATTCTGAAAAAAAAAAAAGGAGTTTCATTAAGGTAACTTGTTTAAATTCAATGGAGTTAGATCAAAGGTAAAAATTCAAACAAGTTTGAGAGGAGGCACGAAGACTTCTGCAATTATAAATTAAGCAGAAGATTAAAGGAATCATCTACTTGCATACCGAGGCTAAGGCATGTCTACAAAAAACTTCAAAAGAATTCACAGCAATGGGCCCATGAACAATGGGCATACTAAATAAAGTAACTATAGAACAATGCAGCTCTCATGCTCTTTCTGTTGTAGAGTCACATAATGCAATCTCTTCCGTGATAATATCATAATGTAGCACAATTCTCGCAAAATAGAAAACAAATTACATGCCAATGATTAAATTGCTGCCTTTAACCAATAAGTCAGTCATCTTCATTTGATTCAATCAAAAAAGTGAGGAAAAGGGACAAGTCCAGGCAAAGACTTCTCTAAGGTTATTTTAACTGTAGTAAGAACACACTTGCCTATGTATTTACACATAATTATCTATGTATAAATTTAAAATATTCTAAGATAGACTCATATATGCAATAAAATAATACTATACTAGAATATTGAAAAATAAATGTGTGTGCGTGTGTATATATATGAGAGAGAGAGAATTTCCGTGTATTTAATGGTTATAGCAATTCAAGCAAAGAAGAGCCACCTGATATAGAAAGAGAAAGGAGAGTGATTGCTTCCTTTTTATTTGTTTCGAGAAATCTACTGATCAATTCCTATTCTTTTTTTTTCTCTATGTATAGTTACAGGAACACTCCTAGAGACGGACTACCGTCTTTTATTCAATGCATCCACCACCAAGACCATTCTTCCTCACTCAAAGACCATCTCCAACATCAAGGTGGTAAATGAAATCTTAGACAATTTCAATTTGTTCAAATTGTTTCTAGAAATACATTCATACACAGACACAGACAGGATAGTGTCCAAGATGATAAATAGAAGATTATTATCCTAAATTTATCGATGATAGATTTTGGGTATGAGTTTTTTTTTTTTTTTCCTTTTTCCTTTTTTTTTTTTGGATTTGAATTATGGTTCCCAATTGATCCATTTAGGCATTTGAAGAATGAGTTTTCCCCCTTATGCGGGAGTAAGCTATCATTAGACTCTTCAATCCCGATTTTCTTATGTACCAAACAAGACGTGTGAATTAAAAAACAGAAGGGTGAGACCGTTACTTGACTCCTCATTCATTAGTGTCTTGATGTGTTGTCGCAACATGTGTCAAGATATGGAAGACACTGTTAAATCAGTAACGTTTACTAACAAATGAACAAATCTGTCCTGTAGGATGTGCACGGGATATCTTTTGAATTTCAAAAGATACACCTCTGACCAACGAATGCTTTACTTTAAATTTACTTGCATGAAATTTTAAATAACTCAGAAGAACTGAATATGCTTGTAGAACATCTCTTATACGAGCCTAAGTGCTAAAGAACAAAATGGCAAGTGAAAAGAACAGCCACCACTGGATATACTTGTGAATAGACAACCAATAATACTAATCAAAACAAAAAGGAATTGAAAGACTAAAGACTCGTATGATTATCCAGAGCTATTCCACTAAACTTCAAAACTAAAATTCTTTAGAATAATGATTATTTGATGCATAGCTTCACATAAGAAGGGAAGGGCAGTCAAAATATAAAGATTTAGTCTTATCACTGAAATACCATATGCACTGTTTGCAGTTGCGGCTGCAGCGGAAAGTAACCTATCATAGCAGTCTCGCATATCATTCATGGCCTGAGAGACATAAAACAAAATTGATGTCAAATTGTTAGCCGCTTAGAAACTGAAAATCCTAACAGAAGTACAAACCCCTGACATAAAGATTGGAGAAAGTACCAATAAAAACACTGTTGACTCTTGCAACACTACCACGGAAACCCGAAGCAAACTTCTAAGCACATAGTAATGCACCACATCGAAGGCCAAATAACAACAGTTCCACACAACAATAGGATTCTGTGAATATTACTAATCATGGAAATTAACAGGAGATAATTGGTAGTTGACCAATTATCTTTAAAAATCAGCAGAAGTCCACACCGTATCTGCCTAAATTTTCTCCTCAATGCAAATCTTGCATGTATAGTGATGTCACAAACAATTTCCTTACATTTTTCCCTGATGATGTGTAGTGGATCATAATGATTTAGTCTTTCTATATAATCCTATAAAGTGAGATATTAGAAATCACCATAATTCGCACTTTATTAAAAGCATTGCATTAATGCTGAACTCATGTTGTTCCTTCGTCTTTTCTCTTTCTCTTTTTCGTGTTTTTGTGGGACTTGTACTAAATGGTTCGATATTTATCAACAGATCCCATGGACAATCGCACTGATTCCTATTAGTCAATATATTCTTTATGATTTTGTGTAATATTTGTTACGATTTGTTTTCGATAGTTTCCATGTTACATTAGGTTTCCTTGTTAGTCTTGATCTCTTCTATTATAAATGTACATGTAATACACAGTAATGAAGTGGGATGAATTGAACCATTACATTCAAGTCTTAACATGGCATCAGAGCCCGCGCTCTCCACAGCCGTGGAATCGTCCCCGTCCGATAACTCCCACCCTACCCCTCAATCGGCGCCGCCAACTCCATCTCCAAATACTCTAACCCAACTTCACCACTTCCTCTCCATCAAACTCACATCCAAAAACTCTCTCTTATGGAAAACTCAACTCCTCCCTCTCCTCAAAGGCCTTCGTCTTCACGGCCATATTGATGGGTCGTCGTCCCCGCCTCCGACTCACCATCTCCATCCCGAAACTCATACTCTCGTGCCCAATCCAGCATTCTCCCACTTGGAACAACAAGATAACCTATTTATGAGTGCCCTCCTAAATTCATTAACCGAGGACGTGGTCCGCCTGGTGGTCGGTGCCTCCACCTCTCACGATATATGGCGCACACTCGAGCGCGCTTTTGCTTCCCCATCTCAAGCCCGTATCATGCAACTCCGGTTACAACTTCAGACTATCAAACAAGAGGACGCCTCCATCCACACTTACCGTCAACAAGCCAAAACCGTGGCTGATGAATTAGCTGCCGCCAGCCAGCCACTCTCCGACATCGACTTCAATCTCTACATTTTCAAGGGTCTTCGCTCTCAATTCCGTGACTCCATCACCACTCTCACGGCCAAATCTGAACCCCTACCCAATTCGGAACTTTTAAGCTTCCTACTAACGCAAGAGTTTCTTCACGAAGACTCTGTTTCCACTTTATCCCTTAACCCCCCAAACCTGTCCCCATCAACCGAACCCTCTGCCCACTTCTCTCAACGTGAATAGCCGTCTCCTCCTAATCGGGGACGCTACCAAAGCGACAATTATCGAGGCCGAGGCCGCGGTCGTGGGCGGGGTCGCGGTCATGGTGGCCGTTTTTCCTATCCCGCTCCTCACTACTCCAACAACACCTCTACGTACCCATACCCACCCTCACCATCGGCTCCGCAACCTTACCACCCCAATCATCATCCGTATCCGACACACTATCCTCCATCTCACTTCTCTGCCCCTCCACACCCTTCGGCTAATTATACCTATGCTAATCCAAACCCTTCGGTCAATTGGTTTCCTGATACAGGTGCATCACATCATGTGATCTCGGATGCTAACTCTCTATCTTCGGCCACTCCCTATCACGGGACGGATCAATTGCATATTGGTAATGGTCATGGATTACCTATCCATCAAACAGGTTCTTCGTCCTTTTCTACTCACACGGGTACTTTTCTCTTACGTAACATTCTTCATGTTCCTGACATTTCCAAAAATTTACTTTCTGTCCAAAAGTTTTGCGCTGACAATTCGGTGTTCTTTGAATTTCACGACTCGTTTTTTCTTGTGAAGGATCGGAGTACCAAGAAAGTCCTACTTACTGGACCGAGCATTAATGGGTTGTATTCATTATCTCCATCCGAGCACACCACCCCGTCGATTTCGTTGGCTGTCCGTGCTCCTGTCCCTATTTGGCACCAACGTTTAGGTCACCCTAATTCCCGTACCCTTAGTTCTTTAATTTGTCAAAATACTTTGTTATGTTCTGGTAGTGCTAAGAATTTCTTTTGTCGGTCATGTCCTTTAGGCAAGTCGTCTCGTTTACATCTTTCCCCGTCCCCCTCTAGAAGTACTTCGGTTTTGCAGCTTATTTTTTCTGATGTGTGGGGCCCCTCACCGTATCTGTCGTCTGAGGGTCGCAAATTCTTTGTAATCTTTGTGGATGATTTTTCTAAGTTTATTTGGTTTTACCCGTTATCTCATAAATTTGATGTGTTTTCTGTTTTCTTACGTTTTCAAAAACTTGTTGAAAATCAATTTAACACTAAAATCAAATCAATTCAAACGGATGATGGTGGTGAGTATCATAAACTAAAATCACATTTTATCTCTAATGGTATTCAACATCGCATTACCTGTCCCCACATTCATGCTCAAAATGATAATGTCGAACGTCGCCATCGACAAATTGTCGACACCGGTCTTACGCTACTTGCCACGTCTTTTGTCCCCTATCGGTTTTGGCACTTTGCATTCGACACGGCCGTTTTCTTAATTAATTTACTTCCTTCGCCTATAATTAATCACAAAAGTCCTCACTCACTTATTTTTAAAAATGAACCGGATTATAATTTTTTAAAAGTCTTTGGTTGTTTATGTTTTCCTTTTTTACGGCCTTATAACCAACATAAAATTGATTTGCGATCAAAACCATGCACTTTTCTCGGTTACAGTAAATCTCATCGTGGTTATTGGTGCTTGGATAATGACACACAACGCCTTTACATTGCTCGGCACGTGAAGTTTGACGAATTCTCCTTTTCTTTTCGAGAAATCTCGAAACATGAACATCAGTCACCTCTTGTAGCTCACCTTCTGGCACATGGCTCTCCCTTCCCCTTAATCATCTTCCCCTTGCCCCTCCCATCACTCCCCCTGCCCCGCCTAGTTCTCGGCCTCCCTCCCCTTGCCCGATACCTACTCCCTCTTCTACATCATCGTCCTCGCCCTCTTCTCGCCTTCCTATCCCCTTATGTGTTGATTTCACCCCATATACTATCCCTTCCTCACCCCCTCGGTCTGACGACCATACACCTATTCCGACCCATCACATGACCCTCCGATCTCGTCCTTTAAAACCGCCCACTCGTTACTCAGGCCATAATGCTGTTGTCGAACCCACTACCTCCCTATTGAATCTTGAACCGATTTGTTTCTCCTCGGCCAATAAAGATCCTCGGTGGCGCAAAGCCATGGCGGAGGAGATCGACGCTCTGGTTACAAATGAGATTTGGACTTTGGTTCCTTTTCACCCAGGTATGAATGTCATTGGGTCAAAATGGGTCTATAAAATAAAACATAAACCTGATGGTTCAATTGAACGTTTTAAAGCTCATTTGGTGGCCAAGGGCTTTCATCAACAAGAAGGTGTCGATTTTCATGACACATTTAGCCCGGTTATTAAACCGACAACCATCCGACTTGTTCTTTCTTTAGCTATTTCTCTTGGTTGGTCTCTTCGCCAGCTGAATGTGCGCAATGCGTTTCTTCACGATGTACTCAATGAAAATGTTTTTATGACACAGCCGCAGGGCTTCTTGGATTCGGCTAAACCTTATCATGTTTGCAAACTACGCAAATCTCTCTATGGCTTGAAGCAAGCCCCTCGTGCTTGGTTTCATCGCCTTAGAGATTTTTTGCTTAAAAAGGGTTTTTGTGCTTCTCAAAATGATTCATCTCTGTTTATTCTCTCCCCACGGTCCTCTACTATTTATATTCTGATTTATGTGGATGACATTCTTGTTACGGGTAACCACTCTCCAAGTTTTGCAGATTTTATTTCTTCTCTAGGTCATGAGTTTTCTCTTCGCGATCTTGGAGGCATCAATTACTTTCTTGGCCTTGAAGTCGTGCCTACCACAGATGGAGTGCTCCTCTCTCAACGCAATTACATTCAGAATCTCCTTCATGCCGGCATGCAATCTTCCAAGGCTGTGCGTACGCCTCTTTGCACTAGCACCAAGCTTTCCAAAAATGATGGTTCCCCCTTCTCGGATCCCACTGAGTATCGCGAGATCGTCGGGGCTCTCCAATATCTTACTCTTACCTGACCTGACATCTCCTTCGTCGTTAATAAAATCTGTCAGTTTATGCATGCTCCATCTGAGGTCCATTGGACGGCTGCCAAACGTATTCTCCGTTACCTCAACCACACGACAGATTTTGGTCTTCTTTTTCGGCGTTCTTCTACGGTTACTCTTACCGCCTACTCTGACACCGACTGGGCTGGTAGCATTGATGATCGTCGTTCCTCGGGTGGTTATGCTATTTATTTTGGTCCTAACCTCATCTCCTGGAGTTCCCGTAAACAAAGGATTGTGGCTCGATCCTCTACTGAGGCCGAATACAAGGCTTTGGCTGACACGGCAGCCGAACACACTTGGTTACAGTCACTACTCCGTGAGCTTCACATTCCCTTAACCACCCCTCCCATCCTTTGGTGCGATAACATAGGTGCGGCTTATCTTTCCAAAAATCCGGTTTTTCATGCTCGCACCAAGCATGTGGAGATTGATTACCACTTTGTCCGCGAGAAGGTTGCAACAATGATCTCCAAGTTCGTTTTGTGTCCACTGATGAACAAAATGCTGACATATTCACCAAGGCTCTTTCATTCGCCCGGTTTGAATATCTTCGGGACAAGCTCAATGTCTCCCGTCGTCCGCCTTGAGCTTGCGGGGGTGTATTAGTCAAGATATTCTTTATGATTTTGTGTAACATTTGTTACGATTTGTTTTCGATAGTTTCCATGTTACATTAGGTTTCCTCGTTAGTCTTGATCTCTTCTATTATAAATGTACATGTAATACATAGTAATGAAGTGGGATGAATTGAACCATTACATTCAAGTCCTAACAATTCCATCATAAACTTGACTTCTTGGATAGGTGCAATATGTAAAGTATAAACTATTAAACTGCAATAATTAGCAGTTTGGATCACCAAATTCACCTGAAACAGAATGTTCATGCTGATGAAACCATTAACATATGAAAATTAAATGAGTCATCATATGTATGGTACTTCATCAGATAGTTGACCAGTCAAACTTCCCTCTATCTTGTCTGGATTTGAGGAATAATATGGAAAACAAATCATACACAACAAACCCAAAATTCCTCACTAAAAAGACGCACATTAACAAAAAAAAAAAAAGAAACCTTGCAATAATGATTGTGTTGATACGAAATCATCATAAAAAATACCTGAGTAGCTCCAGCGAGCTCATCTTGAGCGACGGGTTGGTGTTGCTTTTGCGATCTTTTTTCGTGCTTAAGCGCTGCAAATTTCTGCAATTTCTTTAGCGATGTCTTCATCCTCTTCCTTCAAATGTAATTTTTTATCCAAATATAACTCACAAAAAAAATATTTTAAAAAATCTATGTACGCATCAGAGAGAGAGGAGAGCTTAAAATTCAGAAAACAATAGAGATCTAATAATTAATAATATAGGAGTGACAATGAAACCCTAGATCAAATTGCATGTGTGTGGGGAGAGAGAGAGAGAGAGAAGAATATGAAATGATCAAATGTTTGGGGAAAAGTTGGACGTTGAATTCGCGGACGACCAGATGGAGGTCGCCATTTTTCATTTTTATTTTTGTTACGTCAAAGCTGTTAGAAAATCAAACCACTACGTTGGAATTGGAAATCAGCTATTATGCTCTTTTATTTATTTATTATATTATATTAGTTTTTTATGGAAAAGATTAAATTAAACCAAACTGTCTCAATCTCAAACCTAGTTATTTATGTATGGGCATTTATTTTACAAAAATATATATACTTAGGAAATATTTTATTAGTTTCTTCTACAGGCAAATTTGTGAAAAATAAATGCATTGAATTATTAGCATTGACCATGACTAACGCCCATTGTGATGTAGTGATAACCCCCTTCACTTTTACGCGTGAGATTTGAGTCAAAATCGAGCTGATTGTACTTGTAAATCTAAATAATAAATCGAGTATTGATTGTCGAGTTAATATATTAGTTATTTTATTTTTGAGAAATCATGTTCAACTGTACTTATTATTTAATGTAAATAAAGGAATTGACTTTTGAAAATAGTTTGAATACTCTTGGAAAATAAATTAGGCTTATAGGCATTGAGGATACGGTTAGAAACTAGGATTAGATTTTTATTTTTTGTTTCATAAAATATTATTAGAAATTAACAAGTTAAACTGAAAACATGAAAATATTTCCATAATCTAAAATCAACTATAGGATTGAAATAATTATCTATACTAAAAGATGAATAAAGGAAATTATAAATTTTTCTATAGTAATGATGGCCAAACTTTTTATAGTAATTATTATGATTGCATTAAGATGGTTCCTTTTTATCACACTAAAAAGATGGTAAGTCGTGTTCTCATCATAATGCACTAAGGCGCACCAATTTGGTCATACCTCATCATATAGTCTTAACACTTTTTTTGTTTTAATAATAAATGAAACTTTTTTTTGCTACTTATAATAAATGAATCCTTAATCATGTAACAAGTGGATTTGAATGATGTTTAAGCAAATAAGGTTTTTGGCTAAAGGAGAAAGATCCAAGATTAGAATTTGCGCAAATGCATGGCAACAAAATATTGCAATTAATTGACTTTAATGAATTTGATACATCAAGACTTTCTAAATCAAGTGGAGGTGAAAAAATAATAGTATGAAAATGATGCTTTATATATAACATTTTTTTAAAACCTTTATTAAGTCTTTCAGTTCTAATATTTATGAGTGAGTATTTGTTTTCGATAGTAATTTGTTGGATTTTGATTATATTTTGGTTTAAACTTTAAGATCATTAATATTAAATTAATAGTCGACATCTCCATATAATGAATAATGTTTGATCACTTCTCTCTTAAAAAATTTGTCTAGAGTTTGAGTCAAATTTGTACGTGTTTTGCTCTTAATACCAATATAATTTTTTTTTCCTGATAATTAAATACGGAGTGATGAAATTAGGTAATATTTTTAAGAGAAGGATCATACCAATACAAAGTCGTCTACTCTTAAGTATTCTCCAAACAAAAAGTACTACCATAAAATTTAATTAATACGCACGTTTCAGTGCCGCTCAAATTCAATGCTCTAATATTGTATAGTTTTGTTACAACATTTATACCAATATTGATTGGTTCAATTCTCTAAAATGGTAAAATTGATTACAACTCTTAAATTAGAATTGATTGGTTGATAAAGTTCAAACAAAATGATATAGTTGAGGTCTTAAGATGTCAGAAAAACATCTTGAACATTTAAATTGATGGACGCGATTTTCTCTCTCCTAAGCGAGAGTTTCCTTCTCTCTCACGCATGAGAGCTTTAGGGTTTGGGTTTACTATTTTTCTTTCGTTTTTCTCTTGAAAAATTGCTGGTGAGTGCAGATTTTGTGTGCTGAGAGTGTGAGGCTTTGTCTGATCCACTTTACTCCTTGAAGAAGCTTTGCATTTGGAAGTTTCGGGAACCTTGGAGCCACAATCTTGGTTTTCAACCTCTACGTAGGGGTTTAGTGATTTGTAGTATCTTTTTTCGTTGTTTAGGTGCTTCTTCCATTTGTGTTTGCGATCAGTCGACGTTTGTCTGACGTCTTGTTTCCGTTTCCTTTGTTCTGTCCGTGTGTGGTTAGGTTCTGCCTAGGGTTTGTTATCGGTTCTTTGTTTGTGACTAACAGGGTTTTTGTCTTTTGCTAGGGATCTGCGATGTTGGCTCTTCGTTCACGGATTTCTGTCATCATCTGGTTAATTTTTTCCATCATTTCACACCAGGGCCTAATCAGTGATAGGATGGAGGACGAAAAATCGAGGTTGAATGAGGTTCCTTCTCTTACTGATAGAGAGGCGAGTGAGGTGGAGATTCCGGCTCAGATATGGAAAAAGGGTACAAAATATATAGGTCTGATTATTGTCGCTAGGCTTCTCACGGGTCGTTGAGTCAATTTCTTGGCCTTCAACGATACGATAACTCAGATGTTCAAGTCGGTAAAAGGATTGGAAGTGGAAAGATTGGAGAATAGGCGTTTTCTGTTAAGCTTTGGACACATTCTGGACATGCGAAGGGTTTTTGATGGAAGGCCGTGGTGTTTTGACAAAGAGTTGATTGTCATGAAAAAACTTGGTATTGATGATGATCCAATTTCAACACCGCTGAATGAGGGCGAGTTTACGGTACATATTAAGGGTCTCCCCTTTAGCCAGATGACAAAAGAATTGCTGCGTATATCAAAAATAAAATCGAAAAATTTATAGGAGTGGAGTTGGCTGAAAAAAGGGTTTCATAGGGCTTAATTTTGCACATAAGGGTGTCACTAGATGTATCCCAGGCACTACTTCTGGTGGTTAAGCTCAAATTCGGAAACAATATTCTAATAGTAAAGCTAGCATATGAAAGATTACCGGATTACTGTTACCTATGTGGAAAAATGGGTCATCTATTCAGCTATTGTGAGATTCGCTACATAGATGATTTCATTAATCCAGGGGCAAAGCTACCGTTTGGGCTTAAATTGCGTGCAGCTAGAAGACCATTAATGGGGGTGGTTCAAAGGGCGAGTAGTAATCTAGTCTCTCAAGCCCTTTTGGCGAATTCCATGCCGGAAAGGGCGGATACTGGTGACTGGCAGACAGTTCGCCAACCCATCCCGAATCGGAATTTCAAGAGAGGAGACACTCAAGGTAGGGATACGGGGATAGGAAGTTGGGAAGGTTCAGGTAATAAAGAGGTTGGAGATTCGACAAATAACTTAAGCCCGATATACAGGTCGATCCGGGTCCAAACGGAACATGATGACGAGTTCGAGGTTTACCAGAAAAAGCTGATAGGGTTTCAGGAGAATAACATTCAACACGAGAAGAGGGGCTCTAATCCGACAGAGGACGTCTATCAAACGCCAACACTCAATGTTATGGTGAATGTGACGGACTTAAACATGCCTCCGCTGTCAAATATAGTGGTTTCAGATCAAAACATTCCGGTTTTATCTGTTTTAAACTCGCCTATTCCTACACATACACACACGGTTTTCGAATGATGCAGGAGTCGGGACCTTCAAGTTTTTTGGCAAATCACGTGTTTTCCAATAATAATTTAAATCTGATTTTGATAAATATCCCGCTTCAAATAGCGGTAACCCCACCCTGCCCCATTCACGGAAGATTTTCTTGAAAATCTAGAGTTTCTAATGTTGGGAATCCTGGTATCATGGGCAGTGGAATTTAAAACATATCCGGATTCCCAATAGCCAAGATCAATTTGTGGATTTTCGTTGATTTTAACATAAAACGAAGATTGCAAAAAACTTACCTTCGAATTCTAATAATCCCCGCGAATCTTTAACGGTCTAATCATCCCGTCTCTAGATCATCACGCAGGAACGGACTTTTGGAAATCTTCATCATCATATCCCGAGGCGGCTAGGCAAAGATAATATGAATCTTTTGTCTTGTATTCTGGTGGAGGATTTTTCGTATTGTGAATGACTGAATTAATTCATTTTCTAGTGCTTGTGTTGGAGGATTAAATAATCCTCCAACTTAAGCCCAGATACACACCCATAAGGACCCGTTGGACGCCCCATGTGGGCTAAATTGAACCAGTCAATTTAGTCCACTTAATTTAATTATATTACATTTAATCCAATTAAATAAATATACATTAAATTAATATTCTAATTTAAATATTTAATTAACCCAGTTAATTAACTATTCAAATTAAATAATTTAATTTACCATTGTTTAATCCAATTAAACAACCAATTTAATTAATTCATTCTACCATAGGACAAATTACCAAAATACCCTCTAAATACAAAACTCGATTTTCAGTCTATTCCTTTATAGCGCGACTCTCTAGGTTCATCTCGATTGGCAATGGGAGGATACCTAAGGATTAGGGTGACACCTAGCCAGCACCGTGGCCTCACATCGTAGCCCAACCAAGTACAAAATGACTATGTCATTACGAACCTCTAGATTATGAATATTGTATGAGTATAAGTCCTTCACTGACGTATCCCGATCGAGTGAGGGTCATGGAATGTCAAACTCACAGGACTCAATGCTATGCTAAGAATCATAGTAACATGAGATTACAGAACTACCCCACGTGTCAAACACGAGTTAGTTCGTGAGCTCTGTCCAGAGACTTTAATCTCATTTACCCATGATTGCATAGGATATTTCTCGTTTACTTTTGAGACAGTGAATTCCTTCTTGCTAGTCAGCTAAGACTGCTACTTGCCCATCAAGCCGCACTTCGAGGTTAACCCGACCAACGGGTGAATTGGATCTAACTACTCTAATGACAGATTTGACGTCACAAGCACATCTCCAATGTGATTACTTAGGTCTAAGGCTCACGCATACTATCATAATCATTAATCCAATCATTGACAGTCAATGAGTAAAAACCCATGTGATTGGATTACTATGAGCCGTGTTCGATTACATTAATCTCATCAATGTATCTATAACGCAAACTCCCACTATCCCATAGTGTTCAACTGGCACTACCTGTCAGAGCATGTGTCATACAAGTCCAAACGAATCTCAATGCTCAATTGAGATTATCCAACTTGCGAACCATTTAAGTGATCAAGTACCAAACCCTTCCAGTGCCTACCCCCTTAACTACTATAAGGAGTGGAAGGTCTGCCTTGATTCACATGGACTTATTATTCATTCAAGTCTTATAGATGCCATTAAGACTTATAAGAACAATATATTAAATGTCTTTGTATTAGTTAAGGATTGTGCAATATAAACTAGTGCCTTACAGTCTAATCTCCTCGTTGACATCCAGGGCATTTTCCCAACATTTAAATCTTCTCGTTTAACAGAAATTGTTCAGACCACTTCTGGGTAATTTAAAAGAAAACAACTTGACATGTCCGAGGTGCCTGTGGAGGTCATCGAACCATCACCTAAGCGCCTGTCTCTTCGTCTGATTAACGAACCCGATAGTCTTGCGGAGATTGCTAGATTGTAGTCCAGCCAAGATCAATGAATATTTTATATTGGAACTGCCAGGGATTGGGAGGGTCCAGAGCAGTTCAAGAGCTTACACAGCTCATTCCCTTTCACTCCCCATTTTTAATTTTCCTTTCTGAAACTAGGTTAGATAAATTAGCTTTTGAATTTCTTAAAAATCATCTTAATTTATTTGGTGTCTGTGTCGAGTCGCGTGGTCTTTTGGGTGGTTTAGCTCTCTTGTGGGATAAATCATCTGAGGTTATTCTTCAATCCTTTTCGGTCAATCACATTGATGTTAATGTGGGCCCCTGTTCGAATAGTGAAGGATGGAGATTTACGGGTTTCTATGGCAAACCAAAGGTCAGTAATCGAAAGGTAAGTTGGAATACTCTTAATCGATTGAGTAGGGTATCGTTTGCGTCATGGTTAGTTGCGGGGGACTTTAACCAAGTACTATATCCTCACGAGCAGATTAGTATTCGAAAGAGGGCTTTATGGCAGATGAGGGATTTTCGAGAGGCCCTTAGTGAGTCGGAGTTGTTTGATTTGGGGTATGAAGGGTAGTTGGTGACGTGGAATAATGGAAGACAAGAGGAACACAATGTTCAATGCCGACTTGATAGAGCATACGCTAATGTTAAGTGGGGTTCCTTTTTTTCTAATGCTACGGTTACCACTATACCGATGCTACATTCGGATCATAGTGCCATTCTTATTGAGATTAGTCCGGAGCAGCAATCCAGGATACGGCCCAGAAAAAAGAAATTCAGATTCGAAGCTACATGGTTGAGGAGCAAGGAGTGCAAGAAAGTGATTAGGGATGCATAGGATCCATGTGATACATCTAGGGTTAATGAAGGTGTGTTGAATAATATTAAGAAGTGCCGAGTGGGCTTATTATGTTGGGACAAAAATGAATTTTGTCAAATCCCGCGACGAATAAAAGAACTGGAGGAGCGATTGAAAAGCCTTAAAGTGGTCGTAACACGACTACATTGTAACAGGAATAAAAAATGGTTAGCGCTGAGCTTGAGGAATTATTAGCTAAGGAAGAGACGGGATGAAAACAAAGAAGCAGAGCACTATACTTAAAAGATGGGGATCATAACACCTAGGGGTGTAATCGAGCCGAGCCTGGCCATTTTGCCAGGCTCGAGCTCTACTATTCGGGCTCGAGCTCGTCGAGCCGTGATTTCGAGAGCTCGAGCTCGAGCTCGTAGGTGGCAGAAATGGCTCGACTCGTGAGCTGAGCCCAAAGCAAAAAGATTGAAGTCAAGCTTTTTTTTTTATCAGAGATTGAAGCTTCTAGAGTCGCAAGATATGAAACTCAAAAAAACTAGATCTCCAATAGTTTGAAATGAAAATCAGAAAAAGATAGATTACAAGTTACAAGTGAGAAGTCGGCGGTTGTGCCTATGCGCGGCGGTGATGCGAGTGCCGGTGGAATTGTGGGGATTCAGGCGGCACAAGTCCGGGTGGCCATGGGTGACGCACAAACAGGTGGAAAATCGTTTTCAGGCGGTGGTGGGTCGTCTGCCGCCGGCGATTTGGTATGAGGTGAAGAGGATGGGTGGTGTTGTGGCTTTAAGTCTTCAAGCCCTTAATTTCCGTTTGCCCTGTTAAACAATTTTATGCATATTGTACTTATGCCCTTAAAATTTTATGCATATTGCGTCTGTTCTTAAAATTTTATGCATATTGTACTTATTCCCAAGTGCAATAATCCTGAGTCTATTACACAGTTTAGGCCAATTAGCTTGTGTAACATTATATACAAAATGGCATCCAAGACTTTAGCTAATCGCATTAAACAGTTCCTAAATGACATTGTTTTCGAAACTCAATCAGCTTTTATTCCCGGTCGTCTTATCTCAGATAATATCCTTGTTGCTTACGAAATAAATCACTATTTGAAAAATAATACTTGGGGTAAAGAGGGACATGTAGCCTTGAAACTTGACATGAGCAAAGCGTATGACAGGGTAGAGTGGATATTTCTTCAGAGAGTTTTAGAGAGATTAGGGTTTCACCAAAATATTGTCGAGCTTATAATGCTTTGTGTTTCTTCGGTTCCTTACTCTTTTATGCTTACAGGATCCCAATTTGGATATCTTACCCCACAGAGAGGGCTCCGGCAAGGAGACCTTCTCTCCCCTTATCTGTTTCTTTTATGTGCAGAGGTGTTTAGTTGTTTATTGCAGGCAGAGGAGAATGCAGGTAATTTGGTGAACCACCTTTTATTTGCTAATGATACCATGATTTACTGCCAGGCTACAGAGGAGTCTATGCATTGTCTTAAGAATCTATTTTCTCGCTATGTGAAGGCGTCAGAACAAGAGATAAATTTGCAGAAATCGACAGTGGTATTTAGTAAAAATACATTCGTTGGAAAAATGGAGGATTTGGCGAGAATTCTTGGTGTGGAATTGGCCGAAAAACATGAAAAATATTTGGGTTTTTCGGCGGTGGTGGAAAAGTCGAGGAAGGAAGTGTTTACTTCAATTTGGGATCGAGTCCCATCACGATTAGAGAGTTGGAGTTCCAAGTTTCTGTCGTAGGCTGGGAAGGTGGTATTATTAAAGGCGGTTATTCAATCAATTCCCATGTATGCCATGAGTTGTTTCACTCTTCCGAATTTTCTACTTCGGGAAATTGAATCTTCTATAGCAAATTTTTGGTGGAATAACTGGGAAGTGAAGAAGGTGCATTGGGTTGCGTGGTCCAAAGTGCAAAAAAAAAGAAGAGGGGGGGCATTGGTTGTAGAGATTTGAAGGAATTCAATTTGGCTATGTTAGCCAAGCAGGGGTGGAGATTGCTACAAAATCTGAATTGTCTATTGGCTAGATTATTACACGCGAAATACTATCCTGATTCGGATTTGTTGGGGGTGGAGGAAGGGTCAAACGATTCCTATACATGGAAGAGTATAAGGGCGGCTTGCTATATCATAAAAGGGGGGTGTCGATGGAGAGTTGGCACTGGGGACAATATAAGTGTTTGGAATGATCCGTGGATCCTGAGACCTCATCAATTCAAGTTACTAACGCCATGGAGAACTTTAGCATAAGAGACTCGTGTATGTGATTTGAATGATGATAATACGGGTTGGTGGAATGTACAGTTGTTGGAGGAGAATTTGTGGAGTGAGGATGTGAAGAGTATTATGTCGATTCCGCTTGGTTCCCATAATAATGAAGATAAGTTGGTTTGGCACTATACGAAAAATGGCCACTTCTCAGTTAGGACTGCTTACCACTTAGCTAGGGATTTGTTGGCTAAGGCTAAGGTGTTAGGGTCGAGTTTGAAGGGAGGATCAGGCCAGTCGTCGTGGAAGTTCTTATGGAATGCCAATGTGGCCCCTAAAATCAGAATCTTTGGATGGAGAGCTTGCAAAAATGCAATACCAACTGTTTGCAACATGAGAAGGCGCCGGGTTAGAGTAGATGCAGCTTGTCCCTATTGTGGGTCGAAGGAGGAGGATACGAAACATGAGTTATTGTCTTGTTCTTTTGTGCGGTTAGTATGGGCCATTTCGAACTTACCTTGGTATATTATTTCGAGTTGGCATTCGGATGTGGAGAGCTGGTTTAGACATTGTCATGCGAAGCTAAAAGGGGATGACTTTTACCTATTCATCACTATTTGTTGGCTCCTTTGGAACAATCAAAATCCGTCTATTATGGATAAACTTATGTCGTCTCCGAAAAATATTGTGGTGAAAGCTAGAGTGTTCCGAGCTGTGCAAATGGAGGCAATTAAAAAGTGCCCCCCGCTGACTCTTGAGGTGGCAGATTCGCGATAGGTGCCACCAAATGGGAATGTGATCAAGGTAAACTTTGATGGAGCAGTGTTCGATAATCCAAGGGCGACGAGATCAGGGAACATTGCTAGGGATTCGAGTGAACAATGTATGGCATGGAAGCAGCAGCGTCGTGCATTTGGTTCAGATCCGGAGATTACAGAAGCTTTTGCAACATTCGATGCAATGTTACTGGCTAGAAGAAAAGGATGGCGTAATGTCCAAGTAGAGGGCGATTGTTTGCCCTTGATCAACAAGCTTAGGGCGAAGCTAAGAGACCTCTCCCCTTTGGGCCCTTTAGTGAATGATATTTTAGATTTAGTTCCGTTTTTTGATCTTGTTTCTTTTTCTTTTGTTCGTCGGGTAGGGAAAGAACCTGCACATTTGTTAGCTCGGTCTTCAACTGAGGAGCTTGATGGGGATTCTTTGTTACCCCCTCAAGTGCTTTCTGCTTTTGTTGGTTGACTCTTTTTAAATAAATTTTGTCATTTCCTTTCAAAAAAAGAAAAAGATGTCAGAAAACGTGAGTTCTACCGTCAATTATACGTGAGTTTTAATTATTCTAAATTCTAATAGTAACTAAATTCATATTTGTTAATGTTTGATTGTTTTTTGCTATTTAGTTCTTTATTATCTCCTCAAAAATTGGACGTGAAAGTTCCTAACTACATGTAATTTATACTTATACTATACTATATACTAAAAATATGAATAATTTAGGTGTTTCTTCCAATTGTGATTTTACTTTTCTACCCTTACTAATACAATTATGATTGAGAATTTTTTTTTTATTAAATCTAAAATCCTCAACTTTCCTGCAAAGCTAATGAATAATGAAGTCAACACCACCTTCCTGCAAATTAATGAATGGAAATTGAATGTCACTAACCCAAATATTACACATTTTAACTTCTTCATATGTGCAGAATTTTTTTCATCTTCCACTTTCCTAACATGTGTTGAACTTTCCATAACACATTTAATTAATTAATGTCATTTACCCAAATAATACATGCAAAAATATGAATAATTTAGGTGTTTCTAAGTCACATAGAGAGGGAGCGAGAGCGGGAGCGGGAGCGTAGATCGACAAAATTTGAAAAAATTTGGGAGCGGGAGCGCCTTAGAGCGTATATAATATAAATATATTTTAAAATTTATTTTGTCATATATCTCACATGCTATTATAAA
Source organism: Buddleja alternifolia (assembly GCA_019426215.1). Lineage (NCBI taxonomy): Eukaryota > Viridiplantae > Streptophyta > Magnoliopsida > Lamiales > Scrophulariaceae > Buddleja > Buddleja alternifolia. The sequence goes on from CM033406.1 coordinate 10,357,421, forward strand.
TTGTTCAACCAAATTATCTTTAGATATTATTTTGATAAGATTATCTCATATTAAAATAAGTATTTGTTAACTTGAATTTTAAAAATAAGATGATGTGATTTCTATTTTATCACGCTTAAAAAATATAATATACGATGAAACAAAGAAGATAAAGATTATTATAATAATATTAGTTTTAGGTCTCAACTCTTGATTGGAAGGACACCAAATATTCAATCAACATTACAAGTTATAGGTATTGATTTTTTACAAAATTTATATTTGTTTTCAATCTTTTTTGTTTTGAGGGCAAATCTTTGAAGTATTTTGCTACTAAAACAATTTTCATTGAATGCATATGAAATGTCAACTATTAGTGAAAAATCATTCTTATTTCGTCAAGTGTGGTTCCTAAATTGGTTCCTAAATTTTAATTCGAGAATTAAGAATTTTAAGAGCGTCATAGAACGAAGCTCTCAAGCTCGGAGCGCTAGAGCGTTACCCCTGTATGGAGGATTATGTGATCTAGCTTATACTATACTATACTATATACGAAAAATATGAATAATGTAGGTGTTTCTTCCAATTGTGATTTTACTTTTCTACCCTTACTAATACAATTATGATTGAGAATTTTTTTTAATTAAATCTAAAGTCCTCAACTTTCCTGCAAAGCTAATGAATAATAAACTCAACACCACATTCCTGCAAATTAATGAATGGAAATTGAATGTCACTAACCCAAATATTACACATTTTAACTTCTTCATATGTGCAGAAATTTTTTCATCTTCCACTTTCCTGACATGTGTTGAACTTTCCATAACACATTTAATTAATGAATGTCATTTACCCAAATAATACATGAAGGTGATTAGATTTTCCATTGTTGAGTTGATGTGTGAAAATCTACTTAAGAAAGTAATAGAGAAAAAGAGTTGAAGTTGTTTTGTTTCTACTTGAATTACATTGTTTCTAGAGCTTTTTCTTATAGTTTTTTTTTTTTAATCTTGAACGTTAACACCTAAAATATTTGCATGTTGAGACCTCATGCAGTTTCTTTTTTATCTTTAGCTTCCTCTAAACGTTTTCCAATTGTGAAATTGTCTATCATCAACTATAATTGAAAATAAGTATTCCTTTATATGTGTGCATATGTGTGTGTATATATATATATATATATATATATATATATATATATTAAATTTTCCCACTTTCCTACAAAAGTTTTGAATAATGAAGAGGTCATGTCCACCTTCTTAAAAATCAATGACTACTAAAGACTATTGTCCTAGTGTATTGCTCCCAGTCCCCTTTTTTTTTTGGAAACATACGGCAGTACTATCATTGAATAGAAAGGTCAAAGTCAAAGTCAAAGTTGCCAATAAAGGCAGGCCAAGAACATATTCTTGGTCAACCGAGGCTAAACGAGCAAGAGAATGAGCTACACAATTGCCTGAACATTTAACGAAACGAAAAACACAAGAAGAGAAAGATAAAGCTACAAGTTTGATATCCTCAACTAAAGGCCCTAAAACATTTGATCACCTGATTGCAAATTACGAATCAGATTCTCACAGTCACCTTCAAGCTCAATACGCTCCCAACCTTGCCTACGAGCCATCTCTAATGCCTCCCGGGCAACCAAAGTTTCTGCATACTCCGGAAACGACACAAAAGAAAATTGACGAGTCCCCACCTAATACACTTACCATCATGATCTCGAGCTAAGAAACCCACCCCTGTTACTCCTTCCGATGCAAAATAAGCCCCATCAAAATTAATCCGAATAATACCATGAGCTGGGCAAATCCAAGACACCAAATGGGGGCTACCAACAACCAAATTCCTCACCTCCACTGATTTTAGAAAAATTTCTAGAAAAAGCTTCGCTTGAAAAAACAACACACTAGGATCAATCGTCTTCTTTTCAGTCCAAGTCAAATTCCAACTATACCAAATATAACAACAAATCACCAAGAACAAACAAAACTCATCGAGTTCTAACTCAATAGCTAGTTGATGAAACCAAAGTTCAGTACCAAAAGGCCAATAAGAAAGAAGATGCCAAGGCAAACTAGATATGCACCAAATAACACGGGAATAAGGTGGTTTTTATAACCCACCCCCTATATAAAAACCACCCACCCAAGTTGAATGCATGGTATTTAAGGGACTGAGAGCAATACACTAGGAGTTAGATAGAGTTATCCCTATTGAGGGCCCCTTAAAACTTCCCCACACTTTTCACCTTTTTGAATTCTTATACCATCTCTCATAATACACTTAACCTAATAACGCCTTTAAAATTCTAAGAACTTTCATCATTTAAGTCTTCACAACACCTTTAATAACAAAGTTGCATCTTTCCCCAATGGTCAGTCAAAACTAACCACGTAGTGCTTTTATTCATTTTTTTATTGTCAATTTCTCTTCAATCATCTCATTAATCACATATTTTCATGTGCAGTGCACGTGATTTTGCTAGTCAAACTAAAAAGAACAGCGTTAGCCGGTAGCCCATTATGCTAATGGGATGTATATTGACACGATGTTGCTGCCATTTGATTTTTAGAAAATAATATACACATGTTTGATAATTGATTTTTCAAGATTCCAATCCATTTGGAAGAATTGATTTAATTTAAAAGTTGAAATCCTTATTTGAACTATATGAGGTATACCGATCCATTTCATAATGCTCTCATGTGACTTTATTACCTACATTTTGAATGCCTCTAATTCTTTGTGCAAAAATTCTTGGATAATTCTACTCCCAACCAAAGAGCAAAACCTTTTTCAAAAAAAAAAAAAAAAGAATCCAAAGAGTAAAACCAAGCAGATTTTATATTGGAGCTCTGGCAGCTGTTTATTTTCAAAAGGAAAATTACACACAGACCCTTTCATTTATTGTGTAATTATCAAAACTTTCCCTCATTTATCGAAAATTATCAACATACCCCCTCATGTTAAAAATTTCTTACAATTACACTCCCTGTGTGTTTAAAAATTCTTATAATTCTACCCTGGTAAATAAACCTTATAAATAGACCCTTTGAAGAAGGTGTTTTTAATTTTCAATAAGTGAAGAAGAGTTTTGTTTTTCCCTTATCCAAATGACATTAGTAGCAGTGATATAATAATTCCTTGGGATAATTACACTCGCACCCCCTCAATGATGGGGTAATTACACAAACCTCTCCTCACTAATGGATAATTACAAACACCCTCCAGGGGGTCTATTTGTAAGGTGTACAGGAGGTGCAATTGTAAGAATTGTTACACATAGGGAGTGCAATTGTAAAAAAAAAAAAATTAACATGAGGGAGTGTTTTTGTAATTATCTATTAGTGAGGGGAGGTTTGTGTAATTACTCCATCATTGAGGAAGCGTGAGTGTAATTATCCCCTCCTCCTTTATATTATTGAAGTATGACAAGATATAGGCTCTGTATGGCTAGGAATTTAAAAAATATTTTCAGTTTTTGGATCACCAGTCCAAGCCAAATTTTATAGAAAATACTCAAATTTTACCCCTATATGACAAACAATCATTTCATCATTTCAATCACTTCACAATCTTGAAAAATTCTAAGGTGGACCGGGAGTGTTGCTCCCGGTCTATTTTTCACCACACATTCAAAATGAGCGGGGTGGTTTTCACACCCACCTACCCTGTGTAAATCACCCCACCCCAAGTATTTGTGTGGTGAGAAATGGACTGGGAGCAACACTCCCGATCCACTATAGAATTACTTTAATTACACTATCCCACTATCCAACTCATTCTCTTTCTTACCTTATCATATTTTATATAATAAAAACTCATATTTAATTTTCTAAATATTCCAATTATTATTGTGAAATAATATTTAATAATATATAATTCGAATAATAGGGAAAAAATATTTTTTTTAAAAAGTACGAAAATGCACATTACATGTCTTTTATAATTTTATTTTAAATTTGAAAATTATATTAAAATTATTATAATATTAATTGGATATTAGTTATTTAAAAATCACAAAAGTTAATAATTTATCAAAATTCTAATTATTGTCAAGTAATAATTCAAATCCATTGTTTAATAGTGGGGATAATTGCAAAAAATCCCCTTGTATTAATGCGAAATTGCAAAAAAACACCTATATTAAGGAAATAGGCTAAACACTACCATGTGTTATTCAAAAGTCTGCAAAAAGTCATTTTTTGAAAAAAATGAGCGTATATTTCATGTTTTTCACCTTTAATGACATGCTTCTTTGTCATTTATACACTCTCCAAATAAAATAAAAGGTAAAATAGTGTTATTTCTCCCAAAAAACACATATTTCTTTCTATCTTTTTAACAAAAAGTGACTTTTTGCAGACTTTTGAATAACATATGGTGATATTTAGCCTATTTCGTTAACATAAGTGTTTTTTTACAATTTCGCATTAACACGGGGGGATTTTTTTGCATTTATCTATGTAAATAAGCCATATTTGTTCTCCTGAATAATTTATTTCGTATTGTACTCATATATGCATAAATTCGTTTATTTTTGTTCTCGTATTTGTTAATTGAGTTTTTCACTGTAACTTTCGTCAAAAATTCATAATAAATACGAACTCAATTTGGATTGTTTCATTTTTGGTACTAACTTGGTACTTATTAGGGGTGCCCACAAGCCAAGTCTCCCCAAATTTCTCGGCTCGAGCTCGAGCCAAGATTTTATATAACATTATGGAACATTATAAGAAGATGAAAATAAATTTGTCTCGATCAAATTGAAAATAAAATATTATATGTAAATGAAAAAAGAAATAGAGAACTAGTTATGCTCCAATCAAATTAAATACACATTTCATAAAATATTGTATATACGGAGCACATCACACTTTTATATTTGTCCAATACGGACCGTAAGACGAGCAAGACTTAATTTTCTTAAACTTTTAAAACATAATATTGAACAGAAAACACGAAATAGAAAAAAAGATAGAAATCAAAAAATAAAAAGAAACAAAAGAAATGAAAAAGTGACAAAAGAAAAGAAAAAACAAAAACTAAGAAGAAACTCTACAACACAACACGAGGAAGACCCCACCCCCCACCCCCCTCTTTCTTTTAAGTTTTTCTTTATTTTTTTGTAAAAAAATACATATTATATATGTGTATATACACATTCATATTACTTTATACATAATCGGTAACACTATTCATCAAAAATATTATTCTAATATCTTTTTCCCCGTCATCATTATATTCATAACAAACTCAATCATTTCATATGTCAAATCCTAATAAAAATCAACTTTATATCACATATACACTACTTTCAATCATATTCTAAAAAAAATACATCCAAACAAACAAATAAAGTCAACATTTTCACACGAATTTCTATAATACACATTCCCAAAAAAAAACTCATAGTTCATTTTCGAAAACACAACCATACAGAGCTTATGTATTCCACACACACTTCATTATTTTTAGGGATAATAGCAGAAACCCTCCTCAGTTATGGGGTGATGTGCACTTTGCCCCCAAACTTATTAAAATGTGCGATTTACCCCCTCACTTATTAAAAATGTGCACTTCACTCCCTCGGACAGGGGCAAAGTGCTACAAAAACACATAAGTCAGGGAGAAAAGTGCTACAAAAATACATAAGTCAGGGGGCAAAATGCTACAAAAACACATAAGTCAGGGGGCAAAGTGCTACAAAAGCACATAAGTCAGGAGGCAAAAGTCCAATTTTTATGATAAGTGAAGTGCCTGAATCTGTCCGAGCTGCCCGAAGGAGTGAAGTGCACATTTTTTATAAGTGAGGGTGTAAATCGCACATTTCAATAAGTTGGGAGGCAAAGTGCACATCACTCCATAACTGAGGGGGGTGTCTGCTATTATCCCTTATTTTTAAATCAATAACCTCAAATCTCTAATTTCGGAATTACTTAAAATCTTTATTAAATTCTTCCTTCATATCCTTCCATCAAACTCCAAATCCTCTAAGCCAAATGCGTTCTCAATTGCTATCATCTCCTGTTCTTAGGTGCGAGGCTCATATAGTTAACACGATGAAGTGATCTCTCGATCCAATCTAAAACCTAAACCTCTCTATTTTGGCATGTATTATGGTCGGACACATGAAACCACATCCATGAAAACCCTCAATCTTCTACAACATAATCCTATTGCAAGACATGAATGAATAACACGACAGTTTCTTAGTTTTTCATTAAAAGATGTTGTCAATTGAACACAAGCCACTCATTCAAGCATTTCAGTAGAATGATTTCTTTTGCAATTTCTCTTTACCAAATATATTTGGGCAAACGATTACCAATGGAAAACAAGAAGCGACAATAGAGGAACACCACACTATATTCTTCTGGTCAAGTGAACATACAACAGGCAAACACAACACATATTTATCATTCAGACGGAACCCATATAACATATATAGTTTGGGGACTATATACGCTCCGGTGACTACATAATGCATCACAATGATCAGAAGTTGGCTGTATAACTCAAAGGAGCTGTTGATCATGTTGAAAATCTCCTATATAGTAAATGACTTCCGAGTTAGGCAGAGAATACGCTATTAGGCAGAGAATACGCTATTAGGCATCTTCTAGAAGTTACAAGTAGACTACAATTTAAGCCGCTGCAGCCGTTGGAACAGATCTATAGCATGCCCTCTTAGCTGCACGAACAATATCTTCAACCTACGGAGTTTGTTATGAAAATTAAAACATGTCACTGACACAACTTATTACTTTCAAATCTTAGTGTCTCTAAAATAGGGGGTATAGATCAGTTGTGGACAAACAGATGAAGTTAACTTTATTCAATTAATTACACTCACACCGCATATCCCCTCACTTATTGTGCAATTACCAAAAGTGCACTGAGGTTTAGAAAAATACCAATGCACCCCCTGACAGGGTGAACTTTTAATATACTTAGACTAACGTAGTAACATGGGGTCAAATTGTAACCTGACAGGGTAAAATCATAATATACTTCAACTACGGGGAGTTACGGCAATTTACGAAATGTGGAGAGATTTTGGTAATTAGGCTTACAGTGAGAGGGAGTTTGTGTAATTATCCCTTAATAAAAAATGAAAGCATGATAAGAGATCTGAAATGAAACCTGTGGAAGAGCCATCCTTTCAAGATTAGAAGCATAAGGCATTGGGACATCTGCTCCAGCTATTCTCTCCACTGGTGCATCAAGATAACCAAAGCTATCCTCCACAATTGATGCACTTTAAAACGAGATCAATAAAAAAAATATATATATATCATTGTCGATCTATATTTTTTATTGGAACTTTTGGTGGTAGTATAATACGAATATAAAAATCCCATATGCAGAAATATATTTAAATCGAGTACGAGGAGAAGGCAAACCAGATCTCAGCACCGACACCGTGTTGAGGAAACCCTTCCTCAACTGTTACTAGCCTGTTGGTTTTCCTGACTGATGCATTAATTGTTGATCTGTCTAGTGGCCTAATTGACCGTAGATTTATGACCTGCACAGAAAAAGAAGAAGAAAGAAACTATTATGAATTTGTGCACTACTTTAGAACTATACTAATTTGGACCAATATGAAAATAGTAATAGTACGAGAGTTTGTAATTCAAAATCATTCAATTTCAGTTAACATACCTCAGCATTTATGCCGTCCTTTTGAAGTATCTCAGCAGCCTCGACAAGGGACAAAGTTCAATACATCAAGAGTTAATGAGAATCAAAGAAAAGGAAATGATGTTAAGCAGACTAAGTTCGTAAAGGTGCTGAAAATAACTTTATGATCTAAGTTCCAATAAGCTCGAAAAATGATCTGTATAGTATAGTCCCTTATATCTATACTACATGTAGTTTTTATCAGATGCACCAACTTTTGGAGATTGTTTTTTCTCAATATAGATTACCCTGGGATACAAAATGATAGAGACAAACCTTGAGAGAAAATCCCACCATCTTTGAAAAAGTCGCAATAGACACATCTTTGCCTTCCTTTTCGATCTGTAAATGGTAATTAAATATTATGTTGCCTTTGGTTTGAAGGAACTTGAGGGCAAGGGATTTCAACCCACAATACAAATCCATAGACGTCGTTCAGATAATTTCAAGTCAAAAGCAGACTTCAAGGTATTCAGCACCCATTTCGAAATTTTAAATTATTAAGTGGCTTTCAAATCCATTGAATATTGAACAATTTGAAATCGTTCCTCGAAATTCAATGTATAAGACACATGCAAATCAAGATTGTCAATTAAAATCCAAGACTAGTAGCTTACCTTGGCTTTTCCGATAGGAATAGAAAAACCTGAATCAAATACTTCAAGAGAAACAGGGAAAGCTTCACCATACCTGATACGTGGGCAATAGTATAGAACATGCCATCAGTGTTGATGATGCATAAATAAGTCCAAAGCATAACAGTTGATTTAAATAAAAATTGTGTGCTCACAACAACTCATTTTCAAGGAAAACAACAGGATCAGGGTCTCTTATAGCGGCTTTAAGAAGTCCACGAGCATCTTCAGATGAATATGGGGACAACACTTTTAAGCCAGGGATAGAGCCGTACCATGGCGCGTAACACTACACATAAAAATACATCAAATTCACCTAATATATTTGAAATATCTCGCACATCAACCGTAAAAACTTAACTCTTCAAATCAGGTTAATCAAACACATAAGTAGTAATAGCAGAAAAATCAAAATGACATCATTTTTTATCAACAAGAAAGTCATAATATTATGAATCAGCCTCACCTGGGAGTGCTGAGCCCCAACGCCAGCAGCTGCACCATTCGGTCCTCTAAAAACAATAGGCACACTTATATTACCAGCTGACATATAATTTGTTTTAGCAGCAGAGTTAATGATGTGATCCATTGCCTGCGTTCAGTCATTCAAAAATGACATTCAATCAGACGATACAAGGGACAAGTACCACTTGTATGAACGAAGATGTTGGATGCCATAAGAGTATAAAAAAGCTATAATGCATAATGAAAAACTATATAGAGATGAAATAACGAACCTGCATTGCAAAATTGAATGTCATAAATTCAACAACAGGTCGGAGTCCATAATACGCAGCACCAACTCCAATCCCGGTGAAGCCAGCCTACAAGACAAGCAAGAGGTTACGTCTTACAAGAAAACAACACTATACAGATGACATTCAGCCTCACAATTATGAAAGCAATTAGAAATCAACCTCTGTTATAGGAGTATCAACAACTCTTTCAGGACCATACTTCTGCAAGAGCCCTTTGGAGATCTATACAGAAAAGTAAATTTTGCGAATCGTAATTAGAGGTCTGTGTAGCTACTATATCATTTATTTAGTTGCAGCTGTGTGTGTGTTAGAGGAAGAGAGAGAGAGTGTAACCTTGTAGGCACCTTGATATTCCCCAACCTGGAATCACAAAAAAGAATAATGAGGAGAAGACGAAAAACGAAGAGTAATTCCACGAGACATAAAACATCACTTCCTCACCTCTTCACCCATCAAGAAGACACTACGATCTGCAGACATTTCCTCATCTAGAGCAGAGTTTAGAGCCTCCCTTACTGTCATCTGAAACAAGTTCAGATTCACCTTAAATGATGTAAGAATTTGCGGTTTCAGCACAATTATCGGCAAATTTATAGAAATCCAAACATAAGCCTAAGACCTATTTTCATGAATATGATACGAGTGTGCTGCTTTCTAGCTTGCTTACTACAGAAAATACAATCCAACAATTCAAGGGTCATCAATCTTAACAAATACAAATTTACACTGCACATACACAAAATTATTCTACTCATTAAGCTTATTCCCAAAACACAAACAGGAAAACACAAACTGTACGCCAGAAATGGAGATATAATATATATATGTATATGTATATTTATATATATATATATATTATATAGAGTTAGTTAATATACAGTGATAGAGATAAACCGATCGACGATACCTGCTTAACTGAAGCAGAATACTTTCTGGATGCTAATAGTAATACGCCACTCCTCAAAAACTAAATTAAAATAAACAAATATAATCTATAAGATTGATTATATTCCAAAAAAATAAATGAAGAGAGTGCAGGTTGCAGAATTACCGGAGCAGTAGCAAGTTTTTGCGTTGGAATAATAATCTTGTTCAACATCTTTTTTATCTTCTGCTCTTCCACTTAAACAACACCAACTCTCTTAATACTTTGTGTAACCATAACAATAATAATAGTACTATTAATTGTATATATTTGAAGTTTTAAACTGTCGTGGAACTCAAAGTCATATTCCACCAAATATAAAAATAGTGAGGGAAATATTGTACTAGAAAACTACACTAGATTGAATTCCCAGGAAAGATTGGAAGCGTCACAACGGTCACGCTTAAAACCCAACCTCCTCGACAGAATTAACTAGATGAATTTAATAGCACAATATAACACTACAACTATAACTAACAATGGCTACTTGAAGAATAACACAAAATAAAGAACACCAAATATAACGAGGTTCGGCTAATTTAGCCTACGTCCTCGGACCCCACCAAAATATTTCACTACACAAAAGAAAGGACCAAAAGTGAAATATACAAAACTATAGAGGAGGAAGGAAGAATAGCCAAAGATGAGAGGCTAAGGGATATCAAACAACTAAAGGGTGGATCCCTTTTTATAGGAAAAGGGATGGCCCTTTACAAAATTCTTCCTATGTGGGACAAATTGCTCTTTCATTATCAAAGGGAAATGAGTCATTTCCTCACCACAATTCAACAAATCTCCACCTTGGCGAATTTCCAAAATCTTCAATCTCCTTATCAAACGGGGTCACAAAAAACCAATCTTCAATTTTTCCAATGTTCCTTTCCAGGATCATGCATATACCTGCTCACAACCCCCACTGCTTGGGAAATATCAGGCCTCGTACACACCATAGCATACATCAAGCTACCAACAACACTTGCATACAGTACTTTTGACATGTATTCCCGTTCTGCTTCAGACTTAGGTGACAGTGGCGCTAAGCTTAAAATGAGGAGCAAACGGAGTACTAACTGGTTTTGACTTTTTATTAATGCCAAAACGCCTCAACATCCTACTCAGATATTGTTTCTGAGTCAAACAAAGCCTCCTCAATTTTCTATCTCTGAAAATCTCCATGCCGAGAATTTTCTTCGCCTCACCTAGATCCTTCATCTCGAACTCCCTTTTCAAATGAGTTTTCAACTTCTCAATTTCTATTAGACTCGGGGAGACAATCAACATATCATCAACATACAGAAGAAGATATATGAAGGATCCATCTTGTAGCTTGTGCAAATACACACAATGATCGTATTTGCTTCTTGTGTACCCAATTCCCATCATAAACTTGTCAAATCGCTTGTACCACTGCCTCGGAGATTGCTTCAATCCGTACAACGATTTTTGAAGTTTACAAACCAAATTTTCATTTTCAGCAACTTTGAATCCCTCTGGCTGAGTCATATAGATTTCCTCTTCCAAGTCTCCATGTAAAAATGCAGTTTTTACATCCAACTGAACTAGTTCAAAATCCAACTGTGCTACCAAAGCCAACAAAATTCTAATGGAGGATTGTTTTACAACTGGAGAAAATACCTCATTATAATCAATGCCCTCCTTCTGAGCGTAACCTTTGGCCACCAATCTGGCTTTGTAGCAAACATCACCTTGGCTAGGAAATCCATCTTTCTTTACAAATACCCATTTGCATCCAATTGCCTTCTTTCCCTTCGGGAGACTGGCCAGTTCCCATGTTTGATTCTTATGAAGGGGCTGCATTTCTTCACTCATGGCAATCCTCCACTTATCTTTCTCTGGTCCTTTGACTGCTTCAATATAAGTGGTAGGAACATCATCAGCAGCAATTGCAGATGCACAAGCCACCATATCATCAAAGCGAGCAGGCTTTCTGATTATCCTCTTTGGCTTGCTAATTGCAATTGATTCAAGTTGTTGTGGAAGTTCTTGAGGTTGAACTTCCTCTTCTTCAAAATTTCCTTCTACCGTAAGAGAATGATCAAGAGTTTCTGGATCTGCTGGGACAACAAACTTTTCAAACTCCACCTGTTTGGGAGTACCATCATGCTGTTCTGCATTCACCTTTTCCAACACGGTAGATTCATCAAAGGTGACATCCCTGCTAAAGATTATTTTCTTTGTTTCTGGACACCAAAGACGATAGCCTTTTATACTAGAGGTGATCCCCATGAACACAGCTTTCTTTGCTCTAGGATCCAACTTTGATTCCTTAACATGATAATATGCAGCGGAACCAAACACATGTAAGGAATCATAATCAGCAGCAGGCTTTCCAAACCATTTCTCCAATGGTGTTTTTCCATCAATAGCAGTAGATGGTAAACGATTAACGAGATGACACGCATATGTCACAGCCTCAGCCCAAAATTGTTTACCCAACCCAGCATTGGATAACAAACACCGAACTTTCTCCAGCAAAGTCCGATTCATGCGTTCTGCCACTCCGTTCTGTTGTGGTGTATGTCTGACAGTGAAGTGTCTGACAATGCCTTCATCCTCACAAAATTTCTGAAATGGACCACTCCTAAATTCTCCACCATTGTCTGTACGGAGACGATTGACCTTTTTATCAGTCTGAGTTTCCACCATCTTTTTCCATTTGAGGAATACCTCAAACACTTCATCCTTTGTCTTCATCGTATACACCCAAACTCTCCGGGAAAAACCATCAACAAAAGTTACAAACTAGTGCTTCCCTCCCAAAGAACTCATTTTTTGAGGGATCCACACATCTGAATGAACATAATCCAAGATACCATCAGTATTATGGATTGTTGTTTCAAATTTAACCCTTGTCTGTTTCCCACGAATACAAAGTTCACAAAACTCCAATTTGGAGTATTTCACTCCTTTTGTTTTATGAACGACCTCTGATGAACAAAACTTCTGCATCTCCGCCTGAACAAACTTGCTTGTCCTTCTCAGTTCATAACTGTATAGGGCAGCACAAACTTCGCTAAGAGATACAGCAGCAGCCTTCCCGTAAAGTAGAGTGGTATTAAGAAACTCAAACTCCTCAGGAAGGGATCCCAACAACATCAGAGCCAAATCCTTCTCATCCAAATTTCCGTTCTTTTTCCTCTATATCATTTGGTTTCTTTTCTTCAATAGCTAAGTATAGACCTTGTTGAAAGAGTGCGTCTACAACTTCGCTTTGCCACATACCAAAATGACCAGTGCCATCAAAAGGCTCCACTGCCAATCGCGTATTCGCCACAGTGGTTCTCGCCCAAATGGATGACGACGATGCTTTTGAGCTGCCTTCCATTTTTGGTTACAAATTATTCTTCAATAGCCCTCCAAATGCGAAAGCTAAATAGCCCGGGAAAACTTTTCTGATGTGGAAGATCAGATTAAACTGCGACCACAGAGCATACTCAGAATACCCAAGCTCTGATACCACTTGTTGTGGAACTCAGAGTCATATTCCACCAAATATAGAAATAGCAAGGGAAATATTGTACTAGAAAACCACACTAGATTGAATTCCCAGGAAAGATTGGAGGCGTCACAACGGTCACGTTTAAAACCCAACCTCCTCGACAGAATTAACTAGACGAATTTAATAGCACAATATAACACTACAACTATAACTAACAATGGCTACTTGAAAAATAACACAAAATAAAGAACACCAAATATAACGAGATTCGGCTAATTTAGCCTACATTCTCGGACCCCACCAAAATATTTCACTATACAAAAGAAAGGACCAAAAGTGAAATACACAAAACTATAGAGGAGGAAAGAAGAATAGCCAAAGATGAGAGACTAAAGGATATCAAACAACTAAAGGGTGGATCCCTTTTTATAGGAAAATGGATGACCCTTTATAAATTTTTTTTTATGTGGGACAAATTGTTCTTTCATTATCAAAGAAAAATGAGCCATTTTTTCACCACAATTCAACATGAACTTGGTCCCAAAATTCATGATTATCAAAGTGCGTAATTCGTCTCAGAATAATGAAATATTTCTAATGATAGTTAGTGTATTATTATGTGATTAAAACAGCAGTTTCCGTAACGCAGGCAAGGCAAGCATATATAATATACAGTAAATGATGGATGAAAAAATATATATATATATATATATACACGCAGGGTACGTAGTTCATTAACACGTGTATTTCTTTTTGTATAAAAGTGGGACCCCACTTAGTGCAACGTGTTAGGAAACTCAAGAACAAAAGTTGATCGAGATAACAAACATTTTATTATCTTATTATAATTAATTATTAATTAAGTATTTACTTCTGATGACTCCTAGGGCGTGAATTGCACCATTGATGCGATTAGATGGATTACAATCGATAAATTAATTACTCTAGGCAAGGATTAAAATTTCGTTTCGACTATAAATTTCGAATTATTAAATATAAAAAACGTATCGAAAATATTTCGAAAATATTATGAAAAACTTGCAAAATACTAGAAATAAGATGGGAACAGAGAAAAATAATGTAAATAAGAGTTGTTCCCTTTTTTAAATAACAAAAAGTCAATATTTTTTGTCGCAATTTATACAACTGCTCCAATAATCGATCAAATTTCATTAACAAATAAAGTGTTAAAGTTGGATTTAAATTTTGCATTTATAGAGCATCAAATTGACAAAGTACTAGTAATATATATGATTTTGTTGATTATTTAATGGACTTGTTTGATTCTATTTAGGATAAATTGGTAGATTGTTAGATTTATTACTCTTGTTTTATTCTATTTTGATTTTTTTTTTAAATTCATATATTTGAGAGCATTGTTATCTTGGCAATAGAGCAACAATTTTTTTTTCTAAATGAACTACGAAACTCTCAATATTTCCATAGTTTAAGTGGAAACCATGGTGGAAACTAGGACTGGGCGTTCGGATCGGGTAATTCGGATCCGAACCGACCCGATCGGGTTCGGGTAATCGGATCGGGTAAATCGGATAATTAATCGAATTCGGGTTATTCGGGTTCGGAATAGTGATATTCGGGTTTGGGTTCTAATTTTCAGTTGTTTAAAAAATTAAAAATATATATATATATATATATATATATTTCTTTTTTTACATGGCAAATAAAAAATATAATTATACTCAATTAGGTTGAAATATTTATCAGTATTATCTTATGAGCTCCAGAATATATTATCTATTGATGTTCGAGATAATTTATAGGCTCCATCAAGAAAAATATGAATTTTAAGTTGGTTCCGATGATATAATATAAACTCTCCTCCAATCTATTTTTGTGGCTACAACACCAAAATAATTTTGCATTCATTTCATTTTGATTTTAAGGATAAGATTATAAAACTCCAAGGAGAATGTTAATTGTTAATTAATCAAATCGATTTATTGGAGATATATTCATAATTGTGCTTTCTTTAATCAACCTATAAATATATTCTAGAATAATGTTTGTTAACAAAGAGAATGTTACTTTTAATATTTTAATATGTATTAAGTATAATTTTAAACTTATAATCTTTTATTTATTGAAGGTATATGTAATCAGTTACTATTTTTTCTTTTGAGGTGCATTCAATTAATCGTCATTGATAATGCTAATTAATTACATGCTAATTTTTAGATGACTACTACATAAAATATTCAGTTAAATATTTACAAATTAATTTTTGGTCCTTGATTTAATGAAAATTAGAGTTGTAGAGGCCCAAAAAATTTGACCCAAACTTTTTTTTTCAAAAATATCAAAAACCCCGAACCCGAATCCGAACCGAATCCGATTAAACCCGAACCCGATTAACCCGAGAAAATCGATTCGGATTCGGTTTTCATGTTTCACTACCCGAAAACAGAATAACCCGAACCCGAAAATCCGATCCGAACGCCCACCCCTAGTGGAAACTTTAAAAGTTTCCGTGGAAACCATGGAAACATTAAGAATTTCTCAGGAACCAATGTAATTTCGAAACTCCTTCTCCATTTCTTTTCCGTAAGCTGAAAAAGAGAAGCTTTTTGGACGTTTTGGAGGAAAAGAAAAGTAAAATAGAACCATGACCCTAGTCAGTTAAATACGGGTCAGTAAATATTCATAATTTAATATATACCTTATACATTATAAAATTTTAGACAAAATTACGGTGAAAAATCAGTTAAATATATAATATGGATTTTATATTGTATATATTTCCTTTTCACCACCCAGACAAGTCTTTTATTTATGGCAGATGATTTTGGGAAAAATTGCAATTTTTATCTCATAACTCTGTCCCATTTTAATTTTAGTCATATTCATTATAAGTTTCTCACATTGAATCTATATCTTTCAAAACGTCTCACATTTAATTCTTATAAAAAGATTTCAGTCCAAACGGTCAAATCATTATGCTTCATTAGTCAACATTATTGACTGATTTTTTTGGGGAAAAATCATGCGTGAATACCACTCACACAGAAACTCTATTAAATATCACAATGTTTCTATTTAGTATCACGTGTCACTCGAGCACAAATTCTCTCCGAAAATTCGGTTTAACTATTGACTAACAGAACATATAGGTTTGACCGCTAAATTTTGGGCAAGAACTTCAACTAACTGAGAAATATTTTGCAAGTTATGAGATTAAATATGAGAAACTCGTACGAATTGAACCATAATTAAAATGGGTAAAGTTGTGGAACATAAGTATGGAGATGGCATTTGCAATTTTGTTCTTAATCTCCTTTTCGTTGTTTGGGACACTCCAATGGCTATGGCTGTGTGAGAAGCGTCTGTCTGATATAAACCAATGGTAATTGTTCTAGCAACATAAAATGTAAAATACATTCTGCAGGCACGCACCAATAAACAAAAGAAAAACATGTAAACTGCTGGTATTTCATATACAAAATATGACTTATACAACAGAATACAGAAACCAGACCTTAACCACAACCCACAGTGGAAGTTCAGAAGTAAAAATTCGCTCAATCGTAAGTGACAAGATAATCAACCTATTATATACACACACACGCACAAACACAACTCATGAGGAATTCAACACTGATACAACATGTATATATCTAGCTAGTGACGACGGGCTGTGCTATATATATCTCTAGTTGCTCTGAAATCTGATATGCTATCCAAGAGATTGGGCGACGCTTTCTCAAAATTCACAAATCCCATGAACCAAAATTCGTGACCATCCACCGTCATTATATGTATATACTTCTCCTGTACATTTTCTCTCATGACCACTGGATTCACATTTTCTATGTTCCCCAAAGGTATTGTCACCTGTACTTCATAATCCACAATAATTAAACAAGTAGCTATGATCAGAATAAGCATTCTCATTTTCTAACATGACCTTTCCACCAAGGAAATTAAAACCAATACGATCACAATTGCAAACAACACAACAGTTCGATCTATTATCAAATATCTTCAGCTTTATATCAATTGTGTTTTGAAACTCGTGCAATTCGACAAAAGGATTCTTGCAACACAAAAGAGTTTGTCTTTAATGATTAACAACCAAACAGGGTGCAGGATATATGTTGTAATTAGAGTTAACAAACTTTAATACATATTTAATAATGCATTAGAACCTTGTAGTAACTCCAAGCCTCCTGTCCAGATGGAGCTCTGAAAGATAAGGGACGATCGCTACAGAAAGCCAAACGAGCAGTGGAGAGATATAGGGTCCCAGCAACAGGGCCAGTTGTGGTGGAAAGATAACATGCAAATGTCTTCTTCAGCTTCTCATTTGCATCAGTTGGAAAAATCTGTCTAAAAAGAGACTCAAATCCCCCTTCTGTTATGGCCTTGGCTGTTAAATTAACTTTCCCCCACGCCGCTCCAGACACTGATGGCCCAGTTTTTACTGCAATGAATCGTATGCGTAGTAACTAATAACAAATAATAACCAAATGAATACCCTCCATAAAGCCATAATTCACGGTAATATTCAAAGGACACACCAAATATAGAAAGCCATCTTCCCATACGAGGCACCAATTGTTGTTTCAAAACTTCACAAACGTATCAAATTGCTAATAACAAAGAAAGATTATATCGAGGCGAGAGAGAACTCTCTATCCTTAACACTAAATTGCCCCGCCTTGGTGGTACGAGTTCTTGCAACAAGTGTCCCAAGATACAACGATATACTTTTCTGAAGATTGAACCACTTCAATTTCAGAAACTACGAACTTAATTTACTGTTGAAATCTCAAGAAAAAAATGAAGATGATTTTATAGAACTCAAGAACACTTAGAGAGAATATGCTGTGTTTTGAGTTGGTGTGTTTCAAAATGGTTGGAATGGTTGCTATTTATAGGCAAAATCCATTTCCATAAGAATCAATCCACATCATTCATTTCTAAGATCAAATCTTAGCCATCCAAGATGCTCCACCACCTTGAAGTGCTCATATGTCATTCATGATGTATTCATGACATATTTTCCATTAAAATGTGTTGTGTCATTCATGATATATGTATGACATATTAAATAAAATTATATCAAAATATGGGATACACAAATTCAAACCCTTCAATTTAGCACTTAATTTCTCATTCGTTCCGATTAGAGAAATTCGAAATGCTAATCTCATCTACTCGGAACGTAGATTAAGATTATCCAATAATCTTAAGTATCCCGGATACCAATGGCGTTCGAATTTCATACTCAACCACAATTTGAACAATTTTATCCAACAATCCCCCACACGAATGAAATTAATGCAATGCATGCTCTTGAGATTTCGATTGAAAGTTCATCACATCGAAAGAGGTAGCTTTTGGCTTTAAACCTTTCCTAGTGAAATATCATCGGATTTACTAGGCTCCCCAATGAACGTGATGTCTTGAATTGGTCAGACGTTCGTGTAAATCTAGACAACAATATTCACATAATAAACTTTCAGCAGTTTTTCAGTTCTCACGGTTGGGTCCATTTTGGCCGTGGCACCCCCTCTTGGTTTCAAAAGTGTTTACATTTTACTCAATGTTGAGGCGGCCTACACCTCACACTTACATAGGTGACTTCCTAATTAAGAGTATCCTGCCATACTCCACTTCATTTAGACAGTATAGGAATCATTAAAAGCCCGGCTTAACCTTTTGCTACAACTTGCAGGTTGCACTTCTTTATCCTAGGCAATGGGTTTAGAGTTTATTAATTAACTCTTAAGTACCTCACTGAATGTTCACAACTTAGTTTTCCCATTGAACCATGATCTTGGGATCTCCAGTCAACATGGTTGGGTTTCCGCTGTGCCTATTCTTAAATTGTAGACTTTAATCCCATTTCTCTTGATAGGCAGTATATTTGATCTCTAGGCAATCCTTTCGTCAAAGGATCTGCAATATTCTCCTTTGATTTCACATAATCAATGGAAATAATCCCGTTAGAGATCAACTGCTTAATGGTATTATGCTTACGACGAATATGTCTATACTTACCATTATACATACTACTCTGAGCCCTCCCAATTGCCGACATACAGTCGCAATGAATCAAAATCGGAGGCACAGGTTTTTCCCAACAGGGAACATCTTCTAAGAAATTTCTTAGCCACTCAGCTTCTTCACCAGCTTTATCTAAAGCTATGAATTCTGATTCCATCGTGGAACGGGCTATGCAAGTTTGCTTAGAAGATTTCCACGACACTGCTCCTCCACCAACGGTAAATACATACCCACTTGTGGACTTAGAGTTGTTCGTGTCTGATATCCAATTAGCATCGCTGTATCCCTCTATTACAGCTGGATATCTTGAGTAGTGTAATCCATATTTTTTAGTATACTTTAAATACTTAAGAACTCTAGTTAAAGCATTCCAATGCTCTTCACTTGGATTACTTGTGAACCTACTCAACTTGCTCATAGAATAAGCTAGATCAGGGCGAGTACAGTTCATGATATACATCAGACTCCCAATGACCCTAGCATATTCTAACTGTGATATGGGTTCGCCATGGTTCTTGCGTAAATGAACGCTCAAGTCCACTGGCGTCTTAACTGGTGCACTATCACTTGGAAGGAACTTTTCCAAAACCGTCTCAATGTAATGAGATTGTGATAAGACTAGTCCTTTAGAAGTCCTCAGGATTTTAATCCCTAAGATGACATCTGCAAGTCCCATATCCTTCATGTCAAAGTTCTTCTTTAACATTCCTTTAGTATTCATGATAATTTCATGATTACTACCCATTATCAACATGTCATCTACATATAGACACACTATGACGTATGCGTTATGTGTTTGTCTAACATACACGCATTTATCACATTCGTTGATCTTGAAACCATTTGATAACATTGTGCTATCAAATTTTTCATGCCACTGCTTTGGCGCTTGTTTAAGTCCGTATAGCGACTTTACAAGTTTACACACTTTCTTCTCCTTTCCAGGAGCAACATACCCCTCGGGTTGTTTCATGTATATTTCTTCTTCTAATTCTCCGTTCAGAAACGCAGTCTTAACATCCATTTGATGTATCTCAAGGTTATGCAGCGCAACAATAGCGATGAATAATCTTATGGATGTTATTCTCGTTACTGGAGAATAAGTATCGAAGAAATCAAGACCTTCTGTTTGTCGGTATCCTTTGACTACCAACCGGGCCTTATACTTATCAATAGTTCCATCAGCCTTATACTTTCTTTTCAGAATCCATTTACAGCCTAAAGGCTTACTTCCCTTTGGAAGATCAACCAACTCCCAGGTATGGTTGTGCAAAATAGACTCGATTTCACTATTGATAGCCTCTTTCCAGAGTTGAGCATCTGGACTGGACATAGCTTCCTTAATCGTCCTTGGCTCCCCTTCTAATGTATAAGATACATAATCGGGACCAAATAATTTTGGAACTCTTGCCCTTTTGCTACGACGTGGTTCTTCATCCCCGGGATTAGAACTACTCGTAGACTCATCAAATGTTCTTTTGAGAGGAACTTGTTCATTTCTTTCCTTACTTGGAAAGATATTCTCGAAAAATGAAGCATTTCTAGATTCCATGATAGTACCTTCATGAATCTCAGATATTTCTGATTTATGTACCAAAAATCGATAGGCGCTACTATTAAATGCATAACCTATGAATATGCAATCAATAGTTTTAGGCCCTATCTTAACTTGTTTGGGTTTGGGTATTTCTACCTTAGCCAAACACCCCCACACTTTGAGGTACTTGTAAGAAGGCTTTTGACCTTTCCAAAGTTCATACGGAGTCTCACTCCTACTTTTGTGGGGAATCTTGTTAAGGATATAATTGGCGGAGAGGATCGCCTCCCCCCCACAAATTCTCAGGTAACCCTGAATTAATCAGCAACACATTCATCATCTCCTTAAGAGTACGATTCTTGCGCTCCGCTATTCCGTTTGATTGTGGTGAATATGGGGCCGTTGTTTGATGTATAATGCCTGAATTTGCACAAAATTCATCAAACGGTGCTCTGTATTCTCCACCTCTATCACTACGGATAGCCTTTATCCTTTTTCCAAGTTGATTTTCAACTTCCGTTTTGTAATGTGTAAACGCTCCTAGCGCTTCATCTTTACTTCTTAGTAAATACACATAACAATACTTTGTGCAATCATCTATGAATGTAATGAAATACTTTTTCCCACCTCTAGTTTGCACAAACTTCAAATCACAGATGTCACTGTGAATAAGTTCTAGTGGTGCGGTGTTTCTTTCCACTGAAGGAAACGGTTGTTTGACTAGTTTTGCCTCAACACAAATTCCACATTTATGTTCATTTTCAACTTTAAAAGTTGGTAATAAGTTCAAGTTGACCAATCTTCGAATAGCATTATAATTTACATGTCCTAGTCTGACATGCCACAAATTAGAATACTCAAGCAAATAAACAGAATTCTCAATACTTTTATTGCTTTCATTTTCAATTACAACAGAGCGAATTACATTCATCTTGAAAAGGCCCTGCTCAAGGTAACCTTTTCCAACATAAAATCCTCTCTTTGTTAAAGAAAATCTATCAGCCTCGAAGACTATCTTGAACCCATTCTTGACCAAAGCTGAACCGGATACCAAATTCTTGCGAATCTCCGGAACATGCAGAACTTCAGTCAATGTCAGTTCTTTGCCTGAAGTCATCTTCAGCACAACTTTCCCCATTCCAACCAGTGGAGATGTGGCTGAGTTGCCCATAAACAGTCTTCGTCCTTCAGTTGGGGTATAGGACAAGAAGGCAGCCCTATCTGAACAGATATGGCGAGTAGCTCCAGTGTCAACAAACCACTCCCTCGGGTTGTCCACCAAATTGGCTTCGAACACGACGGCAGTGAGATCAAGATCTGTTAGATCGATCGGCACCTGTTTGTCCGACAGGTCATCGATCATCTTGTTGATACCCTGGACATCATCAACAGCTAGGTGCACTTCATTTTGCACCCGGTTCTTGCCTTTATTCTGGTTATGGCCAGAACCTTGCCCATGAAACTTGTTTTTCTTGGGCTCTCTACAATCTCTGGCCCAATGACTAGGTTTGTCACAGTTGTGACAGCGGTATCCCGCCCTTGACTTTCCTTTCCCGGCAACCTTCTTTTTTCTTTTTCTGGGAATTTCCTTGGAATTTTCTCTTCCGGTCAGAACTCTCCGGAACTTCAGCAATGTTTGCCATTGCCTGCACAAGGAGCTTCTTGTCTGATCCCCGATTGTCTTCCTCAATTCTGAGTCGGACAACCAAGTCTTCTAAACTCATCTCCTTTCGTTTGTGCTTCAAGTAATTCTTGAAATCCTTCCAAGAAGGCGGTAACTTCTCTATGATAGAAGCTACTTGGAAGGACTCACTCAGAGCCATGTTCTCAGCATGAATTTCATGTAATATAATTTGAAACTCTTGAACTTGGTTTGTCACAGACTTAGAGTCTACCATTTTGAAATCTAAGAACTTCGCGACCACGAACTTCTTTAGTCCAGTGTCCTCAGTTCTATACTTCTTGTCCAGTGCCTCCCAGAGGTTTTTGGCAGTTTTTACTTCACAATATACACTGTAAAGCGAATCATTCAATCCATTGAGTAGGCAATTTCTGCAAAGGAAATCACCATGTATCCAGGAATCACATGCCTTCCTCAGATCACTATCAGTTGACTCAACCGGGACATAAGGAGCATTTCCCCTTAAGTACCTTGCTTGGTTCAAAGTCGTGAGGTAAAACAACATCTTTTGTTGCCACCTCTTGAAGTCAGCCCCGCTGAACTTCTCCGGTTTTTCAGCCTGAACCGGTATAACAGGATTAGCCATTGAAACAAATGGAGGAACCGGAGCAGAGCCAGAACCGGAACCAGTGCGCAGCCCTGAACCAGAATCTAGCCCGGCACCCCCACCAGAGTCAATGCCAAAACCGGAACCAGGACCCAGCCCTGAACCGGAACTAAAACCAGAACCTCCACCGGAGCCATTGATAATACTGAGACCATGAATAGCACCTGGTCCAAGACCGAAATCAAGAGTAGCACCATCAACATTTCCCATATTTTTCATTTGAACAAGTGATAACTTTTGAACAACAACAAGAAAATTTAGTATTAAGTTTGTTGTTTCAAAACTTCACAAACGTATCAAATTGCTAATAACAAAGAAAGATTATATCGAGGCGAGAGAGAACTCTCTATCCTTAACACTAAATTGCCCCGCCTTGGTGGTACGAGTTCTTGCAACAAGTGTCCCAAGATACAACGATATACTTTTCTGAAGATTGAACCACTTCAATTTCAGAAACTACGAACTTAATTTACTGTTGAAATCTCAAGAAAAAGATGAAGATGATTTTATAGAACTCAAGAACACTTAGAGAGAATATGTTGTGTTTTGAGTTGGTGTGTTTCAAAATGGTTGTTATTTATAGGCAAAATCCATTTCCATAAGAATCAATCCACACCATTCATTTCTAAGATCAAATCTTAGCCATCCAAGATGCTCCACTACCTTGAAGTGCTCATATGTCATTCATGATGTATTCATGACATATTTTCCATTAAAATGTGTTGTGTCATTCATGATATATGCATGACATATTAAATAAAATTATATCAAAATATGGTATACACAAATTCAAACCCTTCAATTTAGCACTTAATTTCTCATTCGTTCCGATTAGAGAAATTCGAAATGCTAATCTCATCTACTCGGAACGTAAATTAAGATTATCCAATAATCTTAAGTATCCCGAATACTAACGGCGTTCGAATTTCATACTCAACCACAATTTGAACAATTTTATCCAACACCAATTTCACATAAGTTAAGCATTCGTATAGTAATCAGAAAGGATATTGTTTATACCTTTTTTCCTACTAAACGTTTACAAGTCCAATACATAAATCATGAAATTTTTCTACAAAGGTTTAGGAAATTTGTGGGTACATCTCATTTGATCATCTATTTCATCATCCATTAATATAGCCGCGTGATCATAATATTCGAAACTGTGAATGAATAAACATTTTCAGCATCAACATATCGTGTGCTATATACAGTTTGTAACTATTTATATGTGAATATTGTAAAGGGCAAAATACATAATACTATTCACCTCCCTAAAGGTAACAAAATAGGATTTTAAATGTAACAAAATAGTCCCTGATGTACCAAAATAATCCTGCCATTAGTGGTCAAACGGTAGAAAAATGTACTCCGTTAAAAATTTTGCCGATTTATTTACCTACGACATGTGCGCTAAAGGATTTTTATCTTTGAAACCCGTTGGAAGGGGCAGGGCAAGAGAAATCACATAGAAATGATAAAATCTTCAAACGCCTCGAAAATACTATGAGGTGCTCGGAAGTGGTCGAAGTAGTTGAATAGGAGTATCACTGTGACTATAGCCCTTGGTAAAGTTACCAAAGACCAAAATGATTTATTTGATATTATGGATGACTGAATTGTATGACTGGACTGGACACATCAACAACAAATGTCAAAAGACCAAAATATCCTTAAGTAGGTGGAAATTCTACTGTGCAACAAAAACACTTTTGTAAAAGTAAAAAAGAATCCTATAAACGCTTTTAATAAAATGAAATGAAAAAAGGTAAGGAATAATCTTATAGAGTAAAAAATGACCGAAAAAGAGAAAATAAAAAGATTTCTTACGATTTACCTTTTTCACGTCATTTTATTAAAGTGTGGCTTTGTATGGTTAGGTATTTTGAGTGTATTTTTATTTTTTGGATCACCAGAAAATGAAAATACACACTCCAAGGTAAATTCTACAGAAAATATTAAAATTTTAAATCATACTACACATTCTCCTATATAACTACTCATCATTTCATCATTTGAATCACTTCATTCTCTCTTTTCATTAATTACATAATTCAACTATCCAACACATTCTCTTTCTTAATTTATCATAAATAAAATATTATTTTAATTTTTTCTCCTATTATATTACATATATAACTAATTTAATCAATTTTATATCACATCTACACAATTTCTAAACATTTCTTAAAAACACATCCAAACAAACAAAAAAAATTAATAATTTCACACGAATTTCTATAATACACATTTTCCAATAAAAACTCAAAATTTATTTTTGAAAAAACAACCATATAGAGCCGTGGGTTCTCAAATTCGCTAATCCAAATGTTACAAAAAATGATATTTTTTTTTTTTTTAATTTAAGAGGAAGTATATACCCAACATATCTAGCCAGATGAACCCGGATTGATGAAAATTTAATCAATCTTAAACAAACGTCTAGTGTCACATATATGAAATTAAATGAGTTAAAAAGGAAATAAATTAAATGTTAGACAACAATGAAAACATTAGGTATATATATATATATGTATATATATATGAAAACTTACAATTGTGCCAGATGTTGCGGGCTACGTGTTCAGCTCTGTGACTCCATGAATCGAACATATTAACAATATATTCAAAAGGGTTTTCAGCGGGCTTTTCCACAGGGGTACTCACAAGGTAAGGCTGCTGATATTGGGCCGGGCCTTGAGCCTGCCAATGGGCCGCTTGCTGATTATCAGGATGACCAGTTGAGGCTGCCGGCGGGCCCATTATGTGAGTGCCCCACTTCTTCGTTTCTTCTTCCGGCGGTGGCGCCGCCGCAGATGAGCCGGAAGTTTCATGGGGTTCTGATTTTTTAGCTGCGCCTTTCTCATCTTCGTTGGTGCTTGCCATCAAAGGGACTTTAATTCAGCTTCTAGGAAATTACAACACTTTATCAAAAGCGATTTGAAGGAATAATATAATTGAAGATAAAACCAATTTATATGGACGTATATAGTAGGTATATCTGGTGCTCAAGATTATGACGGACAAAGAACCACGATAATTATCCAAGTTTTAGTGGTATCAATTTTTATTTTATCTATGTCCTAAATTAATTTTAGGGTATCTTTTATCTCCTTATTTGTAAATATATAGGGTTTGTGTATTTAATTATTAAAAATATTATCGTGTCAAATTTATGGATCATGCTATCCATCTAGAATAAAAAATAAAAAACCACGATAATTTGCTTGGGTTGATGACCATTTGAATTATACCAAACTTTTTTATACGTGATTGCTTTAATTTTTGCTTCCACTTGGCATTAT
Source organism: Buddleja alternifolia (assembly GCA_019426215.1). NCBI lineage: Eukaryota > Viridiplantae > Streptophyta > Magnoliopsida > Lamiales > Scrophulariaceae > Buddleja > Buddleja alternifolia. The sequence goes on from CM033406.1 coordinate 10,384,024, forward strand.
TAGTAGAAACCAGAATTTTCCAGATGGAAGTGTACTTATAAGCCGACCAAAGTGGTCCACATGATCACATAGTTATTAGGGGTGTTCACCGAGCCGAACTGGTTCGAAAAAAGCTTGACTGGAGCTCGAGATTTTTTGAGCTCGAGCCGGCGATCGAGCCGAGCTCGAGCTCGTTTGTAAGTGTTCGGGAGCTCGCGAGAATCAACCATTTGAATTATACCAAACTTTTTTATACGTGATTGCTTTAATTTTTGCTTCCACTTGGCATTATTAGTAGAAACCAGAATTTTCCAGATGGAAGTGTACTTATAAGCCGACCAAAGTGGTCCACATGATCAGATAGTTATTAGGGGTGTTCACCGAGCAGAACTGGCTCGAAAAAAGCTCGACTCGAGCTCGAGATTTTTCGTGCTCGAGCTCGTTTGTAAGTGTTCGGGAGCCCTTTAATATATATTTTAAATTAATATATTTTAATATATATATTATTATATACATTATAATATTTATATATTAATATAATAATATAATTTACTAAAAATAAAAAATATATATGTTTTAGCTCGCGAGCTCGAGCTCAACAAATGAGGCTCGATCGAGCTCGAGCTCGAGCCTGGAAAAATCACCAGGCTCGGCTCGTGAACACCCCTAATAGCTATCACGAAAACATTTTATAATCTTAATTCAATATATTAGACATATATATATACAAGCGTAGAGTAGGCTTGGCATTGGTTGGGATTGGCCCAGACCCAGACCCAAAACTTTGGGTCTAGGTCCAGACCCAAACCTAAATATTTGTTTGGGTCTAGACCTAGATTCAGATCGAAAACTATACCTACCCAAAATATAAGCCCAAAATTTCCAAAGCCCAAACCCAAACTTATTACATTATATAGCATATGCTCTCTCCCTTCTCAAACCCTAATGCCTTTCCCTTTCCCCTTTTTTTTATTTTCAGATCTTTTATTTATATATATATATGATATTATATATACTATATATATATATATAATATGTATATATAATCTTTTTAACGAATTTTAACCTATTTAAATAACCTATTACCTCCTCCAACAACAAAACCCTAACACCAACCATCAACCTTTTAGCAGCCGCCGCCCCTCCGCCGGAGTTCCGCCGCCGTCATCTCCGCCGGAGTCATCTCCCCCGTCAGCTCCGCCGCCATCTCCTCCGTCACTCCTCTCCTCCGCCTTTCTTCGTCGTCGGTTCTCTCTCTCCCTGAATCTCCCTCCGCCGCGCCGGGCGTTCTTCTTCTCCTCTCCGCCGCCGCCGCACCTTTCTCCTCCATTCTCTGCCGCCGGCTGTCAACACCGCCTCTTCCTCTTATTCTCCTCTCCACCGACGCCAACACCAACGCCGCCACGCCTTACTCCTCCCTTCTCCACCGCCGGCTCTCACTCTCCTTGAATCTCCTCTGCCGCGCCTTCCTCTTCCCTTCTCCGTTGCCGGCTATGACTCTCCCTGAATATATATATTATGTAATATATGTATGTATATATATACAGATAGATAGATAGATAGATAATATATATATATATATATATATTTACATTTACATTTACATTTCCAGTTTATAATATATACATTATACAAATACGTATATTTAAAATTTATATATATAAACTGGAAATAAAGACACCAAAATACAAGATTTTACAAGTTACAAAAGATATGTGTTTGCGTGTATATATATATATATATTATACAATATCTTTATATTTTCCAGTTTTTTCTTAAAACAAAATTATAGAAAAAGAAAATTAAATTGTTAATATTTAATAATACAAATACATAATAATACAAAAAAATAAAAAAAAAACAAATTGGATTTTATACCCAGACCCAAAGTTTTGGGTCTGGGTCTGGGCTAGACCCAACCAATGCCAGGCCTAGCGTGGAGGCAGCCAACTCTTCGTCGGCCAGGTGTAGCCGTATTCAATCACACTGGATCCCTCCCTTTTTTTTTCCCAACTTAACCAAACGACGTCGTCCTCTACTTCGTTTGCCCTTTTTACTTTTTTTTTCACTTGTTCAGAAGTCCTTTTCTCCATGGTGTCATTGGCTTTTCTCACTCAACAGAGTTGGGAGATTTTACATTGTTGGCTTTATTTCGGTTTGGGATTTTACATTGCTGGCTCTATCTTTATTGTGGTTTCTAAATTTAGGATTTGTTGGCTTGGGGAATTTAGGACTCCTTTTTACTTGTTGCGAATTGGGGTATCCAATTCTGAACATATTTAGCGGGCTTGGTGTGGGTAAGGGTTTTGTGTGAGTTCTGTTTTTTTTTATTTGTTATACAATTGAATATATCTAATTAATATGACATATTTCAATGCATGACTGTTTGAGAGGTAGAGGAAGGGGAATTTTTTTTGAGATTTTCGATTGCATGTTTTAGATTTTGGTGTCGATGTAGCCTCTGTTTATTTTTACCTGTTTCAGGTTTTGATGTTGAGTTTGGATTTGGTTTCGACGGATTACTGTGGGTAAACATATATATGTGAATGCTTACTCATGATTTTCCTAGGTTGTTTTCGTTTTAGAGGGTGAAGTTTAGGCCTGGGTAACAAATTTAGGGGCCCTTCGGTATAAGCGTGCTCAGCACCAAAGGCTGTATGTGCCATGCAGCTAAGATCCCTGATGCACAATTTTTAGCCATTTTTTCCAATAAATATTAACTAAATCCTAAAAGTATGAATTGAGTTTTAGGGTATACAATAACTAGCAGAGAAAATTAGAGGGCGTTCGATTGAGAATATAGGTTCCTTTGAACAATTTACAAGTTGTTCGAAAACTTATAAACTTCTATGAAATGTTTTGTAAACATTTTGGAAAAACATCTCATAAGCTTTCAAAATAAGATGCTAAAATCTTATTAATAGGTTGGGAGCGTATAAGTTTTTAAAAGATTATAAGCTCCAAACACATTGATACACACTAAAATTATAAGCTCTTTCAAATAGGCTTGTTAAACACCCTCCGAGTCAATTTAGAAAAGAAAAAATTATTTCTTTTTACTTGTTTTAGATTTCAAAGTTTGTTTCGCCTAGGTCAAGGTCTATGCAAGTTCTTATTTCTATATTTCCATAGCTTTGGATGATTTTTACATGTTTCAGATTCTTAGATTGAATTTCGATTTGGTTTCTCCGGTTTACTATGTGTAAACGTATATGAGAATGCTTATGTGTGATTTTACAAGGTCGCTTTTGTTTTAGAGCGTGAGGTTTAGGTATTTAAGGTTATTCTAGAATCTATTCCTGATTATGCAACATTTGAAATCCTCACATGATAGAACTATCCTGATCAAGCTAATTAATATGAGATATTTGATTATTGATTGTTCAGTCGGTGTAAGAATGGGAAAACTTCTTGGGGTCTATGATTACCTATTGATAGATGTTCTAGGGAGTGGAAACCCAACTTAACATTCTTGAAAATTTAGTCAATTTGAGCATATCTGAAGACTATATTGATGCTAGGCTTGGGAAAGCTGAAAATTCAAGGAATAGACTACAGAGATGACAGTGTTTATTTTCTATGGCCAATAAAGGATCATATTCTTACATGAAACCTCGAATCTTCATAAAGTTGGGGGAATTGCAACTACCTGCCGTTAGTTTAAATTGGAGACAATCTTGTCGACATCCGTACACTAAAATATTGAGAAGTTGATTTCGTTTCTAGATAACCATTTGGCAAATACGATCTCAAGAAACATATTTGATAGCTTATTTTTCCCACTAAAATGAATACTAGGTGACATGTGGGCCAATATGATAGAAAAAACCATACAATTTCAATATCTAAAATTTCTATAAGTCTCACCTTTTTGTCCACATGAATTCTAATACTCTTCAAATTCGCAGACATATGGGGATTTGAATGTAGATGTATATAGCTTTCTCAGCTTCCTATATGTGTTTTTTAGCTTCGAGGTTTGTACGATAGTCTTTATTTATTGGTTTATTTAATTTCTTGGTTTCGTTATTTTTTTGATTGAATATTGATTTGACAATTTTTGGGGCGTATCTAATTTATAATTTTAGTCCCTTTTTTTTTTGAGACATGAAGAATTCGGTAGATATTGTAGGTGAGAATATTAAATTGCGACCCGGCCGGCTCATACAAAGAATTATTCTGTTGAAGTTTTGAATGTTTAATTTTTTGGCACCTTTTCCACCCATCATTGAGTTCTTGATTCTTTACTAAAGTTGTTTCTTTTTGCATGTGCAGTGTTTTGGAAAATTAACTTGCTACTGTATTTTGGGCCTTCGCTTTTTGTTGCTGAAATTTAATTGTTCGAATAAATTTTTGATATCTAAGTTTTAGTTATTGTGCACCTAATTGGAAAAAATTCTTTTGTGAAGTTATGTGATTACATTTGCATCCCTGACTTCTACACATAAAATTTACTTTGGGTAATGATTTTGATAATATATATATATATATATATATATATATAGATGATGGTATAACCCTATGCTGCTTGAAACTATTTACCTCTACTCGGAGAGCATCCTCTAATCATATCATCATTTACTCGTTACATGTTTATTAATTACAGGTTCTCAGCTTGTATACATGAAAGGTGCAAGACAACTTGGTAATGTAATTAGAGCTTCAGACTCAATTGCAATTTTTGGGCCAGTCTTTGCACAAAGAAAAAAAGATTCGGGCTATATATAGGTCAAGTTTTTTGTAGACTATATATATACTACCATAGACTAGATTTTTGGCGGGGAATAAGGCATGATTATGTTAGTGTATAGTTAACAATGTTAATACAGTATGCTGTAAATAGTTTGCTGTAAATAATTTCAAAATCTATACCAGTTTGTCTATAATCAAAGACGCAGAGGGCCTGGGCTTTCAGAGTCACTCGAATATTGGCTTTTATTTGGTTTCTGGTTTATTATTTCGTTTTAGGTTGAGGAGAATATGCAGAAAATTGGTTTCTCTTTTTATTTAAATACTTTGATCAGCCTCTCTTACGAATCTTGTGGGAAGGTTATTTAGGAAATAATAATACATTTGTTGATTGCAAATAACTCTGCCTATGCATTAAGGAGATAAGAACAACTTGCTCAAGGAATCACAGATAGGCAAAAATGAAATCTTTTGGATTGTGTTTTTAGAAATAAATGAAAGAAAGATTGCTTCATTTCAATACATAAAGTTGCTTGAATCTAGAGTTGCTCGTTAAGCTACATGTTATGTATAGTTGGAGACAATGAATGTAGTTAAGCTACATGTTATGTGTAGTTGGAGACAATGAATGTAGTTTCACCTTGAATAATTTCAGTTCTGATTTATGATTCAGGTACACATATCCATGAGCTAAACTCATTGTCTGTTATCCACCATTCTTTGTGCTTGAAAAAGATTATAGGTCGGTTGCCGAAAGCACATGAAGTGTTAATTATGTTTGAGATTTAAACTACTTATCAGAGCTCTATATATTTGAGGGGGCCCCAATTCATTTAATTTATATATGAGAATAATATGTCATCACTCAAAATTACATCACACATATAAAATGATTTATACCAGGCACCGCCACCGCGCATCGCGCGGTGCCCGTTAACTAGTATTGTCACACGACTGACTATAGAAGTGCCGAGTGCGTCAATGATATTGGGCATTCTACTAGCTCTTTGTGAATAATCTTTAGGAAAAATTATTAACAACTCATAAAACAAATTTAACTAACTTTTCATTCCAAAAAATCTAACAATTAGAGTTAGTGAATTTATGAACTTAATTGTTCTTATTTTTTCAGATTTAAAAATTAATTAATTGTAATTTTGTATATGAATTCATTTATATAAAACTTTTATATTGACGATTAATATTAATTATGATCTTGATTTTTAAATTTTCAGATATTTTAACTTCTTAAGAAAATTTAAAAATATTTTATAGATAATTATCATATTAAAATAAATTATTTAAAATGTATTTAATATTAAAAAATAAACTCCATATTAAACGATTTATCAATTTGAAAATCAAAACAAAAAGGATCCGATAAAAGAAATCAATTGATCAAACATCGACTTAATAAATAAAGGGTAATTTAGTCCGAGAAGTTGTTAATTCTAACTTTTGGTTTTTTGGAACGAAAAGTTTGTATAGTGAGTTTTGAGATTGAAAAAAAATCATGAATTTTTTGGATATAAAAGTTTATTTTAGGGAGGTTTTAGTAATTTTCCCTAATCTTTATTCATGTAAAGTTATTTAATAAGGCATTTATTTATCATTATATGTATCTTAATGCATTTGATAGAGTCCCTTTGTACACATCTGGCTATGGGACACGGTTGCGCATTGAATATGGTGACCATGAAATGTCTTTTTAAGCTTGTGATATTAAAACTATTCCAACTCATAAATCATTAAGAAATGGATATTAATGATCATACTTATTGGATGGGTGTATTCGTTCCATGGGTGCTGGTGTGAAGTTCACCGATATCTGTATGAGAGTTCTCGTTGAGAACGGATAGAGTAAACACCCCCACTAGCAATCCATATTAGTTTCATGTCGGATTCTGAATTTCTCAATTATATAGGTGTGAGAGTCATATTGCTTGACCTGAGGGTCCATTATGTAGAATCATATAGCCAACTTTGCTATGTTTGTTCTTGTTTTTTGTTTATGTTTCCTCAAAATTGAAGGCTCAATAGTAATCACCTCGAGGTACTGTTAGGCGCAATTTGGGGATCTCTCCCAATGAAGTTTCCTGCATTACCAAGGGTTAGAATACAAGATCTCTTACTTTAGCGATCAGAGCCTTTTCTACTCAGGCCAACTTCTTTTGATGTTTTGATCTTTCTTATGATCTCAAGAGAATCATTAAATAGGTTTTTTGGGATACACTCATGGTTACAAATGGAGGCGCGTGATACCTAGATAGGACCCTTCACTGGTCATGTTAGGATTGAAGATCGGAATAAGAATGAAAATCACCTCACTATTTGTTAGGAATTTCATGTTAGATGTTTTGATGATGACAATTATGACCTTTTGTTAGACCCCAAAATATGTAAGTTGATTTTAGCTTTGAAGCGTTAGATTTGTAATAGGCTTTGTTTTATTTTTATTCTAGATTGTTAGGTTAAGTTGTCTTAGATTGAGCGTCTGATATGTTCTGAGTGAGTTTATCAGAAGTAAAAGTTTGAAGACTCAAGCACCTGAAGTCTGAATAAAGATGAAGATTCCAAGCGTCTAGAATGACCAGCTACATCAAGCGTCACCTTATAGGATAGAAGTGATTCAAGGATGAACAAGCGTCTATCAATGACCGATTTCACCTGAATTTATTTCTAAGTCCAGAAGGAGTTTAATGCAAATATTCTCATTGCATTAAGTGCCAACGGGCATTTAATTCAAATGCATTAAATGCTGATAAGAGCATTAAATGTGATAAACACTTTCAAACGTACGGAGAAGCCACCCTATTGGACTGTCAACATTTCATAGACTGCAACACCAACTTTGTGTTGCAGATTTTCAGGAAAAAGGACAAAAGTTGTTCACTCGCGGAAGTGAGAGACGCGCTCGTGCATGTGTCAAAAGGACACTTTCTCCAAGAATGTCTATAAATAGGACTTCAACAACAAGCCAAACATACGATTGATTTCCAAGCCAAATTGCTGTTGTATTGAAGTCTCATTCCTTAAACTCTCAGAAAAGCTAGAATTTTCAAGAAAACATTCTCTTTGCTTTTCTTCAATTCCTGAGACAGTCAACCAATATCTCAAACATTCTTTTCAGAGAAACCCACATTACTACTGAGATATTCCTAGTTGTTTGAACTTTACCAAAATCAAACAAACCTTTTAGAAAAACCCCTATCCAAGCCTTGCGATCTGTGTGAAGTCGAAGTTGGATACTTGCAGTATTTCTGGGTGAAAGAAGCAAGGGGATAGAAGTGATTTGGAGCAGAAATCTGTGTGATCAAGGAGCTCAAATCATCGACATCCATCTCTCCCTAATTTGTAGAAGATTCTGTGTGATTCTTTGAGAATCATTTTAGTGGATTGCCTCCAAGTGTTCAAGAAGAAGAAGGACGTAGTTGGGATTACACCACCCAACGAACCTTACAAATATTGTGTTCTTTACTTTATTTTCAGTTTTCATATTGTCATATCATAAACTGATCAAGTAAAATTTAATCAAACGCTAAACAACTAAATACACTTTCCGTGACGCTAAAACTTTTAAAAAGAAGACTACAAAAATCATTCCGCTGTGCTAACACTGATTAAAGAACTGAACGCTTAAACCTACTTGGTTAAAGTATTCAAATCTTGAAGTCTAAGTTAACTTTCTAAAAACAGTCTTCATCAGACGCTTAGCCTAAGCGTCTATATTTCAAGTGAACGTTCAGTCAAAGCGTCTACATTTCAAGAGTCCAAAACCATTTTAATACGAAACTATTTGAAGTCGAAAAAAAGACTTCAAGGTCTATTCAATCCCCCCCTCCTTCTAGACCCTTTCGTATGCCACTTGGGACCAACAAGTGGTATCAGAGCGGTCAAAGTTGGAATTTTAAACTTTCCAAGCATAACTGCTTGTTCAGATCCTTTTCAAACTTAGTTGCTTTAGATTTTAAAAATGGCATTTGCTAAAGTTCCCAAACTGATTGAGTCAAATTTTGACACATGGAAAGTCAAAGAATTTACATATCTCTGTTCTTGTGATAATGACATGTGTGATATTATTTCAGATGGGCCAATCAAAATATATAAAGTTATCACAAGAGCGCCTGGAGCCACGGAAGACACTCCAGATGGTTACGTTGAAAAACCGAAACAAGAATGGTCTCCAGATGAGCGTCGAAGAGCTACTTTGGATAATGTTGGTCGCAACGCTCTATATACGGTTATTGGTGATAATGACAACCTATTTAACAAGATCAAATTGTGCAAAACCACTAAAGAAATATGGGATAAGTTGGCTACAATTTGTGATGGTTCAGCTCAGATTAAAGAGAACAAACTTTCCATTGCCAAGGAAAAGTTTAACGGATTTAAGATGTTACCCAATGAAACTTTAGAGCAATTAGATATAAGATTTACAGCTCTGGAGACAGAACTTACATCGTTGGGAATAGATTTACAGAATTGGGAAATGGTGGTTAAGATCTTTAGAAGTTTACCAAGTAAATTCTTGATGAAGACGACTGCTATGAGAGAATCAAATTGTTGGATCTCCTAACTCCAAAAGACGCCTTTTCAGAGCTCAAAGCATTTGAGTTTGAGTTGAATTCTGCTAGTGATGTTGTGAGTAGTCCAGTGATTGAATCTGGAGAGCTTATAGCATCAATCAAAGGCAAATCGGGTAATAAAGGAAAGATTTAGATATCAATGAGGAAGAGGAGTTGGCTTTGCTGAATAAATTCAGAAAGTTCTTGAGATATGAAAAGAAAGGAAAAGGTTTCAATAATCAAGGACAAAGTTCATATCAAGCGCCTTCTCCGGTGCAACAACAGTTTCAAGCGCCTCAGTATTCTGTTCCTTCACCCCAATCGCCTGCTCAATACCAAGCGTCTACTCAAAATCTCTCAGCTCCAGTGGTCTCAAAACCACACATTGCAAGGTTAACAAATGAACAAAAGATGAAAACTAATCTTTGTTATAATTGCAGGAAACCAGGGCACTACCAGGAAAATTGCCCTTATCCAAATGTATTCAAGCCCTCAAGGCAGGATTACTTGGATAGAAACTAATTCAGGAGCAACCTTCGTCAACAAGGTTTGCTAGCGAAATCAGAACCAGCACCCGTACCTGAAGATTTAGAATCATCAGAGGAGAGTAGTGATGATGATGAGCCATTAGATGACTCAGCGCTCATATGTCTCATTGCCAAGGATGATGAAGCGTCCCCTGAGGTAATCAATGAATTATCTATTCCTCTCTCTTATGATGAATTACTTGACAAAGTCAAAGAATACTACAATGAGTGTCAAGAAGCTGCCAAAATATATCAAAACGATCTCACTATTATCTCATCACTCACAAGAGATAAAGTAACGCTCAAAGCAGAGTTCAAAGTTCAGAAACAATGCATTGAGAAGAACCAATCACTTGAGAGTGAGGTTATTCAATTAAAAAGCGGTCTTGATATTATAGTCAAGAGAGAAGCTGATTTGATCGCTAGACTTGCTAAATCAGAGCAGCTCATCTCATCATTATCAAAAGCTTCTAGAAAGTTGGATAATGTGACTGAAGTAACTAGATTATTTGGTGAAAAGACCGGTTTAGGATGCGATAAACTCGGTAAACAACCTAATAAATCTAATGTTACGGCGAACAACAAAGGAAAGGGTGTTATCTTTGTTGAGAAAGGTTCACAAGGTCAAACACAAAATGAACCTAGCGACAATAGTAAGAGGCCAAATGATCAGAAAGTCAAAGCTGACTCAGGCAAGGGTAAGACTAAGGCAAATGATTCACAAAGACGGGTCTATCCAAATGCTCAAAAGGCTAAAGAAAAGTCTGACCACTGTGAATCAAGCGCTAAGCGTCCAGCACCAAAAGTGCAACCCAAACCAGCGCCAAGGAAATACCAGCGTCAATATCCAAGAAAGTCAAGATCATATTATCGATACTATGATGATTTGATTATGACTATGATTATGACTAGTATTATAATCGAGGATATTATTATACACCCAAAAAGCACACACAACACGACGTGAAACCCAAAAAGGCCAGTGTTCCTACAATGAAGACTAGGCAAATATGGGTTCCTAAAGTTCTAATTCAAACTAACAATGTTACTAATGTTAAAGGACCCAAGCAACAATGGGTACCTGAACAGAAATAGAACTTCCCTTTTGATTGCAGGTACCTAGAGCTAGAGACGATACATCTGTGTGGTACTTCGATAGTGGATCGTCAAGGCACATGACTGGTTCCAAGGATCTTCTGATCAACTATCGAGCTGCCAATGGTCCTCAGGTTGTATTTGGTGACAACTCCAAAGGTAAAACCAAAGGTATAGGTACTGTGCATAGGGGAAACATCATGATAAGTGATGTTTATTATGTTGAGGGTCTAAAGCACAATTTATTAAGCATAAGTCAATTTTGTGATAAAGGCTTCGAAGTCATATTCTCAAGCGACTGTTGCTATATAAATGACGCTAGGACTAAGTCTACTAAATTGAAGGGTAAAAGAACTAACAACGTATATTTGGTAGATTGGGGTTCAATAGTTGATAACAACCCAACATGCTTTGTTGCTAAAAATGAATCTAAAACGGGTTGGTTATGGCATAGAAAAATGATTCACCTCAACTTTAAAACAATCTCTCAGCTTATAAGTCAAAATCTTGTAGAGGGATTACCAAATGGACCATTTCATAAGGATCGCCTTTGTGACGCTTGTCAAATGGGTAAACAAGTTAAATCATCGTTCAAGAGAAAACTTCATCTATCTACCTCTAGAATACTTGAACTACTTCAGATGGATTTGTTTGGACCTATTCAAACGATCAGTGTAAGCGGTAAAAAGTATACTTTGGTGATAGTAGATGATTTCTCTAGATTTACTTGGGTGGAATTTCTTTCATCCAAAGATGAGACATGTGACAAATTAACAACGCTTATTCGACAACTTCAAATATTGAAAAATCTTAAAGTTGCAAGAATAAGAAGTGATCACAGTACTGAGTTTACTAACAAGATTGTTGAGAAGTTTTGTGCAGAGAATGGAATCCATCATGAGTATTCTGCTCCCAGAACTCCCCAACAAAATGGTGTTGCTGAGCGCCAGAACCGAACGCTTAAGGAAGCCGCTAGGACAATGTTAGCAGAATCCAAGATTGCTCCTAGGTTTTGGGCCGAAGCGATCAACACTGCATGTCACACTCAAAACCGTTGCATGATCAACAAATAGCATGGGAAAACTCCATATGAACTATGGAAGGGACGTAAGCCAAATGTTTCATACTTTCACGTCTTTGGTTCTAAGTGCTTTATCCATAATAATGGATCCCAAAGCTTAAAGACATTTGATCCTAAAGCGGATGAGGGAATCTTTCTAGGCTACGCCAAGAACGGAAATAATTTTCGCATCCTAAATAAGATCAAATCGAAGGTTGAAGAATCTATTCATGTTGTTTTTGATGATGCTAACCAAGAACCGAGTAAGGTTAATATAAATGATGTAGGAGTTGAAGATCTATGTCATCAAACATCTAAGATCACCATTAACGATGACAGGTGACGACGATGATGAGATCTCAGTGCCACCTCCTAAGATTACTCGTGAGGTTACTGTGGATAATTATGTAAGAAATGCTGATGATCATGAAGAGAGTGATCATCAAGAGCAAACAAGGATTTGTGAACTTGAAGCGCCTACGCAAGAGGATAGTTAAGCGTCTGTTCAACCTCTTAACCCTTTCCAACCAGATAGACTATGGCTACGTGATCATCCACCTGAGTAGATTATTGGAGATATTGGAGCGCCTGTTAGGACTAGAGCCGCTACATTCAATGAGGCTATGTTCGCAAGCTTTCTATCTCAAATGGAACCTAAGAAAATGGATGAAGAGCTAAGTGATCCAAGTTGGATTGAAGCCATGCAAGAAGAGCTTAATCGGTTTGAACGAAATAAGGTTTGGACGCTAGTACCAAGGCCAACTCACCAAGGAGTTATTGGGACTAGATGGGTTTATAGAAACAAGATGGATGAGAATGACATTGTGATAAGGAACAAGGCCAGACTTGTAGCTCAAGGGTATTGCCAAGAAGAGGGTATTGATTTTGATGAGACATACGCTCCTGTCGCCCGTCTTGAAGCGTTCAACAAGTTTATGGTGTATCAGATGGACGTGAAGAGTGCTTTCCTGAATGGTAAACTCCAAGAAGAAGTATATGTGGAGCAACCACCAGGATTCATCAACAATCATGGTAAGGGTATGGTTTACAAGCTAGACAAAGCACTTCATGGGCTTAAGCAAGCACCCCGAGCATGGTATGACACTCTCTCTATCTTCCTTATTGGTAAAAGCTTTTCAAAAGGCAGCGTTGATACAACGTTATTTAAAATTACCAATAACGAAGATATCCTCTCAGTCCAAATTTATGTTGATGATATTATATTTGGTTCTACTAACAAGCGTCTGTGTGAGAAATTTTCGAAAATGATGCAAGAACAATTTGAAATGAGCATGATGGGTGAATTAACTTTTTTCTTAGGATTACAAGTTAAACAACTCCCTAATGGTATATTTATTAACCAAGCTAAATATACAAGAGATATGATTAAGAAATTTGGTATGGAAAATGCATCATATTCAAAAATTCCAATGAGCCAAACGCTTAAGTTAGATAAAGATGAAAGTGGAAGAAAGTTGATATCACTAATTATAGAGGTATCATTGGATCACTTCTTTATCTTACTGCCAGTAGACCTGATATTATGTTTTCGGTATGCATGTGTGCATGATTTCAAGCTGATCCTAAAGAGTCACACTTAAGTGCTGCCAAGAAGATCCTTAAATACCTAAAAAGCACACAAAATGTGGGCTTATGGTATCCAAGGGACTCTCCTTTTGAACTAATTGGTTACTCAGATGCAAATTTTGCAGGATGCAAAATAGATCGTAAGAGTACTAGTGGTACATGTCAATTTTTAGGTGATAGGTTAGTTTCATGGCATAGTAAGAAACAACAATCCATAGCTACCTCCACAACCGAAGCTGTGTATGTAGCTGCAGGAAATTGTTGTGCACAAGTGTTATGGATGAGGCAACAACTTAGAGATTATGAAATAATCCTAGGACCAACCCCCATTCATTGTGACAACCAAAACACTTTAGCCATGACTCAAAACCCTGTTCTTCATTCCAGAACCAAATACATTGACATTAGATACCATTTTCTTCGTGACCACGTTCAAAAGAAAGATATCTCCATGCACTTCATTGGAACTGACAAACAATTGACAGATATCTTCACCAAAGCGTTCAACGAACAACGTTTTCTCACTTTGAGAAGTGAATTAGCAAAAGAAAATCTCAATTCACTCTATTTTCAAAAATGGCACCAAAGAAAGCTTCGTCTACTTCTGCCGAGCCTATCATAAAGGTTACTGAAGGCCTTATTGTCGACTGGAAATTCCTATATGATCAACCCCAGATCAACCTGCATGACATGATGGACACTGTTACACAGGTCGGGCTTAAGAATTTCTTAACATAATATTCGTATTTCTTTTCGCTGGAAGTTGACACTTTCTGGAGGACTGCTAAACTCTCGGAGGACAAGAAGTCTATCTCTTGTCTTCTGCCTATGACCAAGAAGGAGGCACCTAGGGAATATGTGTTGTCTGCTGCATCTATTGCCAAGAACTTCAACCTTCCCAATAAGGGTGATGCACTGGACAGTATTACTCTGGCACAAATCAAGGAAGCATGGACGATTATGAGGGCCTATGATGGTGTACCCTACACCCAGTACTTTGAAAAGAAAGATATGGTATCACAATGCCATCTGTTGGCTGATTTCTGCAGCAAGATTATTGAATGCAGAGTGGGCACTTTTGGTAGGGTCAACCCAACGCAATTTCAGATGATGACAGCGATACTCCTCTCTATTCAAATCAACTGGAGTGAGTACATCTTTGGAAGGTTTAGGGACTGTCTGAACACCCCAAATAAACCGTATGGGCTTGTTTTGAGTGACCTTTTATACAAATCAGACTGTGTTTACTCATCTGGTCTCTCTTTGAATAAGATCAAATATTTAGGAAAAAGGATTCTAACCAATCTATTTAATCCTCCCAAAGTTGGTGGTGCTGCTAAACCACTTTTTGAGCGTCAGACTATACGTGAAGCGTCTGATGAAGAGGCTGAGCGTCCTGTTCAAGAGGAAGCCGTGAAGCGTCCGGCTTAGTCACTACCAAGAAGAGGGATCCTAGAAAGCCCAAGGCACAAGCTGTTCCTGCTCCTCAAAAAGATGATGAGGACACTGATGAGGATGCACAGGACAAGTTACCTCTCAAGCGGAGGAAGCTGGAAGGAATTATCAAATAAATTGAATTTGATGAACCAGCTGCTCCTCCTCCCGCTCAAGCGCTCAAACTCGTTGAAGGAGTCAACGTGAAGAAAATTTTCAAGCGTTCCAGGACAAGTAAGCGTCGAGCTGCTCCTGTTCCAGAAGAGCCTGAGACTGTTGAGCTAAGCGCTCAAGTTGCTGTTGAGCCAAGCGCTCAAAGTATTGCTGATGAGACAAGTTCTCAGGGTAAGTTTATTTCTTCCCACAACATTTCTATTCCTACATCTGTAGAAGATCCTGCTCTTATAGAGGATAGTTCATGTGTTACAGCTCTAGTTCCAGCTACTGCTGAAGCAACAACCGACGTCAACCTAGATGTTGAGATGACAGAAGTTGTGGCTATTGCCAAAAACGTTGCCGCAGAAGTTGTTGCAATTGAAACTGAGGAACCTGCTCCCAAAGAGGTTCAAACATCAATTCCTGTTCTGGCTATAATAGAGGCACGCTCAGAAGGTCAGAGCGTTGCTGAAGACGTTACACAGCCAAGGCACTTCTTCCAACTGGACACGTTGAAGACGATTGATCATTCAATCAACTACATGCCCCCAGCGCTCAAAGAAGATTTCATTCCTGCAGGCTATAATGAAGAAAGATATATTACTACTGAGAATGAGATTGCCCTGCTGATTGATATCGACAGTAA
Source organism: Buddleja alternifolia (assembly GCA_019426215.1). Taxonomy (NCBI): domain Eukaryota; kingdom Viridiplantae; phylum Streptophyta; class Magnoliopsida; order Lamiales; family Scrophulariaceae; genus Buddleja; species Buddleja alternifolia. The sequence continues at coordinate 10,399,762 of CM033406.1, forward strand.
AATCAGGGATATAGTGTTTAACACTGAGATGACAGAAATTGAGAGGAAGTACTATATGGCCATTCAACTACAAAAAACTCCTGGTCCTATACCATCCTCTCTCATTCTTCAACAAGACAGACAAGGAGGAACAACTCCTAGATGTGATGTGGATCTGGCATACTACCTCGACTATGGCCACAGCAAGCCTACAGGTTTTGCTCTCAGAGACTACAATATTCATGTGTATGAGCCACTTCGCCCTAGCTTTCTCAATCCATCAGAGGTAGTCTTGAACAGAGAAGGCTACGTGATTTGGCTATTTGGTTGAGCTAGTTTTTATCTGAAATTGTACTGGTAGAGGTAAATTTTTGCTCTGTAGGTTGAGTTTGCACATGATGTTGAAGGGAATTGAAGAGTAATTAGTTTAATTTTGGATGAATGAATTTGGGAAGGGGTACAATTTTAATTTCATTTTTTTTCTTATAAAATAAGTTTTGAACACGTATGCGCCGCTCGGGGCCTTAATTAGCTGAAACTTTTCTTTTTCAATTTGACGATAGCATGACTAAATATGCAAAAATTAACTAATCAAGACTAAATGTGTCTCAGGATCAAACATGTGAAAAAAAATGACTAAAATTGAATTGGGGCTGTCAAATTCAGGACTAAAAGTATAATTATGGAATATACAAAACGAAAGAATAAAAGAAGTTAAGGTCACCCAATCGCCTAATAGCGAAGTCCAATCAGCTGGACCTGCACCAAGACCAAAACAAATAAGAATAGAGGATATCTAAGGCCATGTTTGGTTGTGTTCTCATTTTGCTTTTTTCATTTTCATTTTCATTTGAAAAGAAAATACACACTTTACACCATTTTTAGTTGAAAATATTCTCATTTTCATTTTTACATTCCTACCCAACAACTTTCAATCATTTTCTCAAAATTACATTTCACGTCACTTTTCTTCACTTACTTTTTTATCACTTTTCTCTCTCCTCTTCTATTACTTTTCTTTAACCCGCACAATTTTATCAGATTTCTCTCCCTCTTCATTCAATCATACTTTTCAATCATTTCACACATTACAAATCACCAAGTTCATCCATTTTTAAAAATACAACCAAATACACCTATATTTTTTCACTTTTTGCAAAAGTAAAAAAACTCATTCCCCATATATTTTTGAAAATAACGTTTGAAAATGAATTGAAAACACATCCAAACAAAGCCTAAACTTCTCTTTTAACAGGATACCTTCAGGTAGAGCTCATACCTCAACAATTATTCATTATGACTCCTATGTATATAGAAATATAATAGTAATAAACTTATCGGTATTGGGTATTGTTGGTTCGACGCCACCCAAATCTGTTAGCTCGAACTGTGGGAATACTAATAAAAAGTTCAAATACGTAGAACTTAGAAAAACGTTGTGCATTCAACCTAATTCAAGTACATATCAAATATGATTGTGAAGTACATACACACATGGATCCATAAATTGAGGTTAGTGGGGGCATTAGGAATTTTACTGAGGGGGCTATATTTATGGGGGGAAATATAATAACTAATTAGGTTCAATTATAATTTTTGACATAATTTATACTTTTATACCTTTTTTGTTATAGCCAAAATTTTGGGTTTTGGGGGGGCGAACTCAAAGTAAAGGGAGAAAACGTGATATTTTTTGACTTTGGGGGGGGGGGTGGGTGGGTGGGGGGCGAAATTCAAATATAAAGAATTTTGTAAGGTAAAAAAATAAATTTTCAAAATTGAGGGGGGGCATTTAATAATTTGAGTGGGGGCATAAATGTAATTTATAATTTAAAATTAAAAATATCTATATATTAAAAAAAAAATTGAGTGGGGACCCCCCCCCCCCCTCCCTCCATACACTTAAATCCGTCCCTGCTTGGATTGGCCAAGGATTCTTTTTCATGGGTACATATAAATGAAAGAGTAGATACGCGTACTTAACTATACGCATAAATAAGACTATAAGTGTACTAAAAAGAAAACTGCAAAGAATCAGGAAATAGAGAACAATTTAGGATAAATATTTTAAAAGGAAAACAAAAATCACTACAACAAAAAGTAATACTAGTGACAAAATTTGAAGTAACAATATTAAAATTGTCACTAGATAAGAATGAGTCACAAGGATATTTGCTTTGCCAGTATAAGAATGTTTAATGACAAGAGTTTCTCTAAAGTTGTCACTATTGACAATTAGTGACACATGTATGGTGACAACACTGTTAGATATTATTATTGCTCTCCTAATTAGATTAGTATTATTATTGCTTTCCTAGTTAGATTAGTATTCTTATTACCTTATTTATCTTTTACCTTCTTTATAGTTTGGGGTTTTCTTGTATTCTCTCTCTCTCTTGTAACTCTATAAATATGTTACTCAGTAATACAAGTTCCCTACGGGGTTTTCTCTAATCTAACATGGTATTAGAGCCATGGTATCTCGATCTCTCGCTTCCACCATCCTCAAGTCGCCGACCCCGTCCGACGCACCTTATCTAGTTTAGTTTAGTTTAGGGAAGTTTTTTTTCTTCTTCTTTATCTTTGTTTATGTTGTTGCTGCTCACCCTTGGAAAAATAAGGACTTGGAGTCGCCGTCTTATTTAATGGTTTTCAGACGAAACTGCTCCACATTGAGAAGCGTCTTCGTTGAACCGCCGTCTTATTTAATGATTTCCAAACGAAACTGCTCCACCTTGAGAAACGTATTCTTCAAAATCTCTCTACTAAGCATTCTTTATGCCCGGACTGTCGTAACATCTTTTCTCAATTTTCAGTTCAGTCTCAATGTTCAAGACTTTCACGTTTCGACTGCGGGGGAGTGTTAGAATTATTATTGCTCTCCTAATTAGATTAGTATTATTATTGCTTTCCTAGTTAGACTAGTATTCTTATTACCTTATTTATCTTTTACCTTCTTTATAGTTTAGAGTTTTCTTGTATTCTCTCTCTCTTGTAACTCTATAAATATGTTACTCAATAATACAAGTTCCCTACAGGGTTTTCTCTAATCTAAATAGAGTGACAACTATAATTGTTGTGATTGAGTTATCAATAAAGGTGTGTCACTAATTGTCAATAGTGACAACAATTTCCTTGTCACTAACTATCAAGAGTGACAACTTCTATACAAATCTTGTCACTATAAACATGTAAAACCTATTCTTGTGACAAAACAAAAATTCTTGTCACTAAAAATTTACAATTAGTGACAACTTTGACATTGCCACTTGATATTTTGTCATTAATGTATTATTTTTTTGTAGTGAATGGTGAAGTAATTCATCAACTGCTCAATTGGAATAGCATTTTGTAGGATTATTTACATCCATGTCCTCCCCCGAGATATTGGTCTTTGGCAAGAACCTCCCCTCATATATTAGAATTTGGCATCCATCGCCCCTATGTGTAAAAAAACAAATATAAACTACCTTTTCTACCCTTAGTTTATATATTTTTCCTATTTTCTATTTTTCATTTCATTCCTTTATTTTTCTTATTAAATAGAAAAATGGAAGAAATAAGAATTACCCTCTTGAGAATTTTTCATTAATTCTAATGAATAGTTACTTTTATTTTAAAGCATATATAGCAAACAATATATCAGATTTATTTTAAATAAACTTAAATATGTATTTTTCCAATTCCCTTTGTGTGTTTCTTGAATTATATTTTTTAATGAATGAAACAATTTTTAATAAATTAGTAGTGCTTTTTTTGTTTTATAAAAAATAAAAAGTGTATATCTAAATTTACATTATTGCTTATTGTAATAGACAAAAATCTGAAAACCCATAGAATAATTTTGTTTTAACTTTAATGTCCCGTTATGTACTATTCTTGTCTTCTTCTTTTTTGATTCTTATTTTTCTTCTTTTTTGTTCTAAGTAGAAATATGACTAATAAAAAGTAAAATATATATAAAAAAAATTTAAACATTCACTTGGAAATATATTATCATTTGGAATATATCTAAAATATGATAGTAAAAATAAACAATGAGATTCATAATTTATCAAATAATACGTAGGACCTCTTCAGTTTCTACTTCAAAATCATCAATGGGTCCTTATGCAAGGAAATTAAAACGAAACTACTCTTTCAATTTTTAGATTTTTGCTTATTTTGTTATTTCGAATGAAAAGATTGTAAAATGGGTATGTGAGATTTTACTTTAATATATTATTTGTTATTGCTATTTCTAATTAAAATAATTATTCATTAGAATTATTTATAATTAAAAATTTTCATTGGGTTAACTTATATTTCTTTCTTTTTTCTATTTAATAAGAAAAAAGAATGTGATGAAAAATAAAAATATAAAGTAAGGGTAAAAAAATGTAGTTTATATAATTTTTCACACATAGAGGTGATAAATGCCAAATTTTAATACATGAATGGAGGTACTTGTCAAAACACAAACCTCAAGGGAGGTGGATGCAAATAACTCGCATTTTGTAGGTAAACACCCCCCCCCCCCCCCCCCCCCCGGCCTCCCCCTTTTTTGGCCTTTAGTCATCAATCGTTATTTTCAACCTTCATTGAGTACATGTCGTTATTACAACACAATGAGTGGAGAGAAGGGGGGAGTGTATTTCGGGCGCACACAGCATGGCATTGTCCTTAGAATTCAGATTCCTACATCAAATCAGACTTGGCCAAACCCAAACTAACCATACAAAAATTAGTGACAATACTTGGTATGCATTTCAAAGATCAAAACTCAAATGTAATTGCACTTATTTTTATTAGTTGAGTATGAACAAAATACAAATCCAAAGATCGAAAAACTTCGGTATTGATAGTGCCCAAAACGCCTCCTCTTTCATTGAACTTCAAATATCTTCCTTCACCATTTATTACACTTCGTTTCTGCAAACACAAAGTTGATGTAAGCATTATTACATTTATATGTACTGTTATGTATATGTACGAACATTTTAGCCCTAACTATTCAATTGTTTTGATCAAGCTTTAGTTGTAAATAATATATAAATAATATAAACAATTGAATTATACTTACAATGTGATTGTCGAGTACTTCATAAAAAATGACTGATCACTTGTCATTTAAATACTTGAGTGTGACTTAATTATTGAACTACCTCTCTCTCCATTCCTTCACAAGACACACATAGTACCCTTAGGGCTACACATATATAGTAACTTGAACTTACATAGATATTCTATCAAAAAAAAAAAAAAACTTACATAGATACAATGTCTGCAATTTTTGCAATGAATGGAAGGCGGAAATTGCATTTTTCATCCAATAACTTTGAACCAATTCAATTTTGATCTCATTTGTTATGGATTTCTCATATTTGATTCTATAACTTTCAAAATGTCTCACATTAAATCTCAATCGAATTTTTCATTCAAATTTACGGTCAGCTCCATTAGTCAATATTTTGATCCATATTTTGGGGAGAATTCATGCGTGAATGCACTCACACACGGATTATATTTTAAATCACAATGTTTCCATTCAATATCACTTGTCAGTTACACATAAAATCTTCCCAAAAAGTCGGTCAAAATGCTAACTAACGGAGTTGACCGTTAAATTTTAGATGAAAGATTTGGTTGAGACTAAATGTGAGACATTCTGAAAGTTATGAGACTAAATGCGAGAAGTCTGTAATGAGTGAGATGAAAACTAGTACGGGACAAACTTATGAGATGAAAAATGTAATTTCCGCAAAGGTAGCCTCAGAAAATTATGGGATTCCGATAATTTAACAATTAGGTTGAAAATGCAAAAGTTGGAAATTGGGATGCTACAAGATTTTATTGAAGTTGTAGAAAACAGATCATCTGGACGGATGCAAGTAAATATATTGATGATGAATATAGAGCCGAACACTTCCAGTGAAATGCCATGTGAATTCCATATATGAATGATCGCCTAAATAGCCGAATACTTCCAGTGAAATGCCATGTGAATTCCATGAATGAATGGTCGCCTAAATTGCAGCCCCACCAGAAGTCGACCTATTCTTTGGCCACACAAATCAGCCAAGAAACTCTCGATTACAGTGCTATATTTATAGCTAGACACGTTCAATCTCTCTTCAACATTTTCTAAGGCCAACTGGCATTTATTTGAAGGGATAATTGATAGAAAAATTAATTGACTCGAATCTTCGAATTTCATGATAATCACATAATAATCGATAAACTGAAAGCATATTGAATCCATGAGAATAAAATTGGCTTTGGATTAGGCCTTCCAGTTGTGGTGTAGACCCTTTTTGAGTTTTCTTTAGATGATGGAAGTCTTAGAGAATAAGGAAAAGACGTATTATATATTTCTACACACAACTGAGGACCATAACCCCTTATATAGATAAGTTTGGACTTAATTGCCAATCAATTCATCATAAATTAGAATTAAGTTCCTGGGTATCAACACATATTTAATTAGAATCCCATACTTTATATAAGATGACTTAAGCCTATATTACTTTATTAGATCACTTAAATTAGGTCCCCTTAACTTTAAGATAATGTGAGAATTATGGCTAAACCTCAATGCATACACGTCTGTACGCCCAAATACTAATACTTATATATATGTACATGATAAGTCCGCAAAATTCTAACTATCTCCCACTTGGACTATAGGTTAGGTATATGCACTCGATGCCAACAAGGAAATAGATTGTATAGGGATTTTGTTTATGTTGTAATAAACTCTAGTTTTGGAATAAAGGCCATTTACTTTTTGTTCAAAAAAATCTTAATGGCATCAATAAGTGTTGAACAAACAATAGAAGGTAATTGAGAGAAAACTTCTACTTCTTATGGAATAAGAAGAGTGACACTAGAAGTGTTGAGTTCTCGATTACTCAAATGAGTTTGCAAGTCAAAAAGTCCTAATTGGGCATTAGGACGACTTGTATGACACAAGCTCTGATAAAGAGTGTCAGACGGTCACTAGGTATTAGTTGGAGCTTGTGCCGTAGATATGCCAATGGAATTGACATATTCGAACACGACTTGCCATCATCCAATCACATGGGTATTTACTTTGTGACTGTCAATAAATTAATTACTGGTTATGATAGGATTCGTGAACCTTAGACCTGAGGAGTCACGAGCAATGAACTTGTGACACTGAACTTGTTATTAGAGTAGTCACATCCATTTTCATCTAAAGGTGGTGTCGACCTCGAAGTGCAGTCTCAGTGGGCAAGTAGTAATTGTGAGGTGACTGCCAAGATGGAATTCACTGTCTCAAAAGTAAACGAGAATGTATCTTGTGCAATCATAGGTAATAGAAATGACAAGTCTTTGGCTAAAGTAGATAAACTGATTCGCGTGGAACACGAAGGGTAGTTTAGTTCTTTCATCTTACTATGACTGTTAACCAGTATTGAGTCCTATGAATTGACATATTCCATGACCCTCACTCGATCGGGAAACAATAGTGAAGGATTTATACTCATACTACATTCATGACCTAAACATTCGTTACGATCAAATTATTTTGATCCTAAATGGGTTTCAATGTGGGTCTACGGGGCTGGTTATGTGACACCCACATCATTGGTATCCTCCATTGGCAATTAAGACGAAACCAGAGAGTTGCGCTTTCAAGAAAAATAAGCGAGAAAATTTCTATTTGTTATTTAAGGTAATTTTTTATTTGATGAACAAATTAATTCCATGGGCATAGATTAATTTATTAGATTAATTAGATTAATAAATAAATTAATTCATACTGTGTAATTAATTAATTAGATTATTTAATTACCTATTGTTTAATTAATTAGATAAATTAAATTGTATTTAATTAATGGATAATACATATATTAGTTGGATTAAGTATATTGTATAATTAATTAAAGTGGATTAAGTTGACTAGACCAACTTAGCCCACCAAGGAGGGCCATGCGTGTAATAGGCGTTTAGGTTGAGGATTATTTAATCCTCAACTTATAAACTTAATAACCAAGTAATCTAATTACAAGGCAACCTAGAAAAATAACAAGAAAAGAAAACTCTCGGCCTCACACACTAGCCTTCGGCCTCAGGGAGGAAGGAGGAGAATTTTTCTCGGCTTATTCTCCGGCGTGATATCTAGTGGTAGGAGCCGGGGGTTGCGGTTGGTACTGTTGATCAAGAACGATTCACGCATCTACAAGGTAACTCGTTATTCGTTCTTCGTGGAATAATTAAAAAAAAAATTAACCCAAAAGTGATCCGCTTTAGAATTTGGATATGTTTTATCTTTCGCTGTGCATGAATACAGGATTCCTAATGCTATATACATGTGTATAATCATAATACCTTACAATCATATATAAGATTATAAACTTTAATAGCTCGAGCAAGCATTCTGTATTTAGTCATCTTATCCAATTCTATCCATAGTCAATTTAACATAAGAATCAAAGAGGCTATAGTCGCATTAATTGCAACTAAACCCATCAATGATCACATATGTCAAAGTAACTAACGACCTGAACTGAGTATAGATGTGTAGAATGGAAATTACATGTAACGTGATCTGCACATGCTTATTCCAACTAGTCCTACCTTAGTCCTTACGGGATCAAGCATAACATTTAGAGTGCAAAACTGAAGAACTTTATACTTTAGTAATAACCAAAGTGTACACATATGTCATCACATCAAATCCCAAACACTGAGCAAATACATATTACAAACTCCCACTGAATCTAGACATTATCTAGCTATACAACATCCATACGAGCAGTGTGCTCGTAAAAGACCTTGGGTGTCAAGCTCTTAGTGAGCGGATCTGCAATCATGGAGTTTATCCCAATATGCTCAATACTGATTTGACCACTCTGAACTCTTTCCTTAACAACAAGAAACTTAATGTCTATATGCTTAAACTTAGAAGAACTCATGTTGTTATTTGAATAACGGACTGTGAATTTATTGTCACAAAATAACTTTTATGGTCTTTCAATACCATCAACTATATGCAGCCCAGTGACAAAATTTTCCAGCCAAAATCCTTGATTTGATGCCTCATAGCATGCTATAGATTCTGTTGGGGAAAATTGATCAAACGCAGTGGAAAATGGAATTTTAAATTTTTTGGATTTTCCCATGATAGGATTAGTCCCGGGGTTATAAACACATGTATGTATGATAGGGTTTAATGAATTTTATCCGTTGTAGCGAAGTGGTTGAAAGTTCCTACGAACTTGAATTCTTCAATTCTTCACGAAAATTCTACGGCTGAAAGTATGTTGATCCAAACAGTCCAATTGTTTTGCCTCTAAAGCGTTTCGGCGGAAAATACTTGATGGAAAAAATCTTCCTCCTTTTCTTGCTGAAGGGCGACGGCTAGAGAGAAGAAGAGAGAGGAGTTCTTTTTCTTGTGGTGTTGTGTAATGCAACTAATTATGACCTAGGCTTATAACAAATGTGATATTTATATCACTTAAGTTATACCTTGGACTAAACCAAGCTCATATTAACCTCCTAGTGGCCACCCCCTTTAGGGCTTGGAGTGCCACTTGGTGTATTAATTTTGTGCTTAGTTTATTCTAATATTTAATTAATTAACTTAATCTAATTAATTAATTGAATTAAATAATCGATAACTCATTTAATTAATATTATTTATCCAAGAAATATCATATTAATTAAATCATAAATAATTTCTTCAAATAATTAATTATATTTATTTAATTTTAAGTGATCAATACTTAAAATATTACCACAAGAAATATTTCATTTTTCCATCAAATTTTCCTTTTTAAGCGTGACTCTTTAGGTTCATCAATATTTGGCAATGGGAGGATATTGAATATGGGACCCACCTAGCCAGTCACGTGGTTCATATTTTAACCCAAATAAGATGAAATGATTAGATTATTTTTACCTTTCCATTTGTAATTACTGTGTGAATACAAACTCTTTGTTTTTTTTATCCCGGTCAAGTGAGAGTCATGATTTTAGTCAAACTCACTAACTTGACACTTTGCTTTATTTATAATAAGTTCAGATCAATGAATGCTTTGGCCAAAGACTTTAAGATCTAACTTACTTATAAATGCATAGGATAATTTCTCGTTCACTTATGAGGAAACGAATCCTATCTTCGATACCAGTTAATTAATACTACTTGCCCATTAGGTTGCAGTTCGAGGTTGACCCCACCGATGGGTGAATTGGGCCTAACTACTCTAATGATAAACATAACGTCACAAGTATATCTTCAACTCGATTCCTCAAATCTAAAGTTCAGACACACCTATTACAACTAATCAATTTTGTCATTGACTGTCAAAGAGTGAAAACCCATGTGACAGAATCGATGCGAGTCATGTCTGAGTGCCACTATCTCCATCAGTGCACCTATGATATAAGTTCTTCACTACTTCCTAGTGATTGACGGACACCTTTTTCGTTAAAACCTATATCATACAAGTCTTCATGATTTGCAATGACCAATTGAAAATCTTTGATTTGCAGACTTATTTAGTTCACAAGTATTAAACTCTTCTAGTGCCTTAGAGAGTTAACTCTTGTGTTCATGGACTTATAGTCGATTACAATACATAAATGCCAATATATAAACAAACAACTAAAATGCCTTTTATTAATCTGATAAAAGACATTTACAATTTGACAATGTCCTATCATTTACTAATCCTCTAGTGGCATTTGAGGACATTAACCTAACAGATTCTGCTTCCACAGTGGAAGAAGCGATTAGTGTCTGCTTAGCACTCCTCTAAGAGATTGCTCCTCTAGCCAGCAAGTAAATCAGCCCGAAGTAGATTTACGACTATCCTGGCATCTTGCAAAGTCAGAGTCAGAATACCCAATGATCTCAAGTTGATCCGACCTTCTATATGTGAGCATCTTGATAAGCGTGTGTTTTAAGTGTTTTAGAGCAAGATATTCATCCGAGTTAGACTAGTTTATGTGTGATTTTTACCATTTAATTTGAGACTTTGATTTGTGTGTTCATTAAGTTCAGGATGAAAATCATAACAATCAAGGAAAATGGGCAAAAACATACAAATTTAGTGACACTGCTTCCAATGTTCGAACGTGGCTAAATCAATGTTCGAACGTGTGGCACATCATCAATGTCCGGATGTCCAAGATCTAACGTTCGAATGTCCAGTCAGTCAACACTCCAGTGAAAGCACCTTATCCATGTCATCACATTCGAACGTGGAGTTATTAACATTCGAACATCGCGACCGACAGTAGATCAATTATTTTAGAAATCTCCTAACCTAGTTCACATAGGACTCTTTGGAGACTTCAATATACCTATCCGATCTGTTACAGATGAAAACACATGACTTTTTACACAACGTTTACATACGCGAGGAGAAAGAAGATTCAAGCCAAGTTCAAATTTGAGAAGAGATTGTCTTGTAATGATGGTGAATTTATATTTTATTATTATAAGTATATAATAGAGGTTTTACTTGTTATAATCAAACTGATGCATGTCTTTCTTATTTGTGCTCTAAATTGTAGATTCAGGTGGTGCATGAGAACATAAATGATGCCTTTTTAAATTATCTTGTAAATGTTGCATTCATTTGCCTTACTCTAAATGGAAGATTTGCTGTAGATTTCAACTGATGTAATCTATTATTATAATATGTCTTTTAATTGCTGGTGGAAGAGTAAAAGATGAGAATGGATTATAGATATATAGGGTTGTAAATTTATCTACCACAACATAGTTTAATCGTATATATCTTGTGATCCTTGTGTTTTCAAATACATATGATAATGCATGTACTGTTGGGAAATCGATTCAAAATCGAACCCAAATTGGTACGCAGCGGAAATAAAATAGAGACTTAGCTCTTATGCGTACATGCATGACATCAAAAAATAAAGCATACATACTATGGCTTAAAGAAATTAATTAAACACTTTAATTAATAATTATTATTGCCTATCTATAGCTAACAATTAAAAGACTACATAATTAAACACTTTAATTAAAATCAATAATTGAATAACTATAAAACAATAATAATTGAAAATGAAGAAAACAAACCTTACACCGAAGATTGGAACTTGCCTGTAGAAGAAGAACTCATTCACCGCAAAGCCTTCTTCGCAATGCCTCAACAAACTCGGGAGTGTGGGCTCCAAAAATACTACTAAAATAAAACTCCGTAAGAGGAATTTTATTTTCTTAAAAGCTAGCTTGCTCTCGTAAAAATATACAAGAACTACTTGCTTTCGTTTTTGTGTGGTGGTGTTTGAACTTGTAAATGGCACCCCTTTATATAGGGTGAAAAAAGATGAAATTAGATTTTAAAAAAATCAAGTGGAGTTTTAAAGAAAGAAAAAACAAAAAACAAGTGGGGTGAAAAGAGAAACCCAAAAAGTGAAGTTGGTGCCAGCCGTCTGGCACCAGATTTAGCTGTGGCGTGTGAACAGTACGCGATGTTAGTGTTCACGCGTCAATTTTTTTTTTAATTAAATCAATATTTAATTAAATATCTTTTTCCAAACATATTTCCCACATTAATTTTTCATCTAAGTTCAAACTTATCCATCTAATGGATTCTTTAGTATTTATTCGTAGAGTTTCAATTTGAGGTTTACGAAGGGACCTTAGGGAAAATTAATTTTAGCTCCAAGTAGATTAAATCAAATTATCATCACATGATAATATTTAATATCACTTAACAATACCTAATTCCACTAAATAAATATTGTTGCACTCTAAAATTAACTTTAATTTATTTTTGAGTTCTCATTCTTTCGTAAAGAAATATTTCATTAACTCCTCTATTAAATATCCATGAAAAAATAAAAGTAATACTATTATTATTTTATTCTTCACATCTTATCCTATAATACTCAATTTGCTTCTTATCAATTTTTCAAATGAAAAACTATTTTTCATATAATTTTAGTGACACTTCACTTGAAACACTTTGGCCAAAGTTTTAGAAAAATTGAACATTGCAAATTCATTATAGGGGATATATCTTATCTTTCATGGAGATTATAGATTCCTTATGAATGTCCTTTCCAATCACATTTTATGTCATTACCCAATGTATAAAGTATATTGGTCACCGAAAACCTCACTTCTAAATACATCAAAGCGATGTACACTAGATGCATTAGTCCACGACAATCATAGGATTAAGAGTTATTGTACAAAATTATTTATTTTCAATAGTAGTAAGAAATAAATAATTCGCTTGGTCCGGTTCAGTATTTCAATCTTATTGATTTACAGGAATATACTATACATTTGGAATCCCTATTCCCATGATTAAGACAAATCATCAAATATAGTATATTGTAGTCTTTAGCAGATAAGACGCCCATTCTTATCACCGACTACAACCCATTTATAATAACATATGAAAAAATAATCCAAGTCTTTTCCCATGGAACAACACTTCCATTTGGATTATCATATGTAATTATGGACTACATCTATCTTATAGTATAATTTTAAGTATGCTCATAACTTGTAAAAGAACAATTTCATAAATCAATAACAAATGCATCATACAATTGGATTTTTTTTTAGGGCATAATCCCTAACAATCTCCCACTTGCCCTTAAATCCAATTTGCTACATACCTAACACCCATCCCTTCTAAATGAGAATCAAAACTCTTTTGTGGCAATGTTTTAGTAAAGGGATCTGCTAAATTATTAGCTGATGCTATCTTGGTGACCACAATCTCTCCACGATCTACATAATCTCTAATTATATGATACTTCCTTTCAATGTGCTTTGAACGCTTATGACTTCTAGGTTCTTTAGAATTGGCAACAACACCAGTGTTATCACAATAGAGTATGATTGGCGTTAACCCATCTCTAACAACCTCTAGATCTAAAAGAAATTTTCTCAGCCAATAAGCTTCTTTAGCAGCCTCAGAAGCCGCCACATATTCAGCTTCCATGGTGGAGTCCGCAATGCAAGATTGTTTTATGCTTCTCCAACTAATAGCTCCTCCACCAAGAGTAAACACATATCCCGAAGTGGAACGTCTAGAATCACGATCAGATTGAAAATCTGAATCTGTGTAACCTATTGGTAACAGCTCCTCACTGTGATAGATAAGCATATAATCTCTAGTCCTTCTCAAGTACTTCAAGATATGCTTTACTGCTACCCAATGTTCTGGTCCAGGGTTCGATTGATATCTACTGACCATCCCTACTGCATAACAAATGTCAGGCCTTGTACAAAGCATAGCATACATGAGACTACCCACAGCTGAAGCGTAGGGCACATTCTTCATGTGTTCTTCCTCTTCAAGTGTTTTAGGACACTGTTCTCGAGAAAGCTGGATTCCATGTCTAAAAGGCAATGACCCTTTCTTGGAATCCGCCATGTTATACCTTGCCAGTATCTTATCTATATATGCAGTTTGTGATAAGCCTAGCATCTTGTTCTTTCGATCTCGCAAAAGTTTGATCCCTAGAACATAACTAGCTTTACCTAGGTCTTTCATATCAAATTGACTGGACAGCCAAATCTTAACAACAGACAACGTTCCTACATCATTTCCAATGAGTAGGATATCATCCACATAAAGCACTAAGAACATTATAACCTTTTCATGATGTCTCTTATACACACATGGTTCATCGGGTATCTGTTCAAATCCAAAAGATTTGATAGCTTAATTGAATCTGATGTTCCATGATCTAGATGCCTGCTTAAGTCCATAAATGGACTTATTCAGTTTGCATACCATATGCTCCTGTTTTTCAACTGAAAATCCATCTGGTTGTATCATATAGATTTCTTCTTGAAGATTTCCATTCAAGAATGCTGTCTTAACATCCATTTGCCATATCTCATAGTCATAATGAGCTGCAATGGATAAGAGAATCCTTATAGATTTAAACATAGCTACCGGCGAGAAAGTTTCATCATAATCGATGCCTTCCACTTGGGTGTAACCCTTCGCCACTAGCCTTGCTTTGAAGGTCTCTACCTTCCCATCTATTCCTCTCTTTCTCTTGTAGACCCATTTGCATCCAATGGGCTTAATACCTTCCGGTGCCTCTACAAGTTCCCAAACATTATTTGAGTACATTGACTCCAACTCAGATTTCATTGCAGTGACCCATTGGTCAACATCTATATCTTCTAGAGCTTTTTTATAGCTGAGAGGATCAGATTCATGTTCAGGTTCAACCACAAGGGTTTCCTGAAGATATCTACCAGGTCGCCTGATAATCCTCCCACTACGAGTGACTCATGTGTACTAGGTTCCACATCAGTAGTTATATTAGGTACATCATATGTATTATCTATGTTCTCAGTTATATTAGGCTATTCAGATGTAGTATCTGATACTGTCATCTCTTCTAATACAAGCTTACTTCGACTCTTGTAGTCATTTAATAGTTCATCCTCAAGATACTTGGCATTTGTACTTACAAATACCTTATGATCATTAGGACTATAAAATTGACCACCTCTAGTCTCTTTAGGATATCCTACAAACAAGCATACTTCTGTTCTTGATTCCAACTTTGCAGGATCCTTTCTTAACACGTGTGCTGGACATCCCCAAATACGGAGATATTTAATGTTCGGCTTTCACCCAATCCATAACTCCACAGGTGTTTTAGGAACTGACTTAGAAGGAACTAAGTTCAATAAATACGCAGCTGTTTCAAGTGCATATCCCCAAAAAGAACTAGATAGAGTCGCATGACTCATCATGGACCTTACCATTTCCATCAACGTTCTATTTCTTCTTTCTGCAACACCATTCTGCTGGGGTGTACCCGGTGCAGTAAGTTGAGATCTAATCCCATTTGTAGTTAAGAAGTCCAAGAATTCCCTTGATAGATATTCACCACCTCGATCTGATCTAAGTGATTTGATATGTTTATCTAATCGATTTTCAACTTCAGCCTTAAACACTTTGAACTTTTCAAAAGATTCAGACTTGTGTTTCATTAGATATATATATCCATACCTTGAGTAATCATCTATAAAAGTTATGAAATACTCAAAACTTCCTCTTGCCTGAATGCTCATTGGTCCACATACATCGGTGTGAATCAATTCAAGCAATTGTGTGGCTCTATTTCCTTTTCCTTTAAAAGGCCTCTTGGTCATTTTTCCTTCTAAACATGATTCGCAGACTGGCAAATTCTTAAGATCTAATTGACTTATAAGTCCATCAGATACCAGTCTTTGGATCCTGTTAGAATTAATATGACCCAAACGCAAGTGCCATTTATATGCTTCATCAGTCATAGGAGTCTTTCTTTTTTATGGTAATATTTGTTTACTTGTATTAGCCTCAGAATTACCAACAGAGTATGTATCAGGAAATAATAAAAATAAACCATCATTCTGAGTACCTTTGCAAATAAACGATTTATTATGCTTAATAGAAAAACCTTGTTCAAAAATGACAGTAAAACCATCATCCATCAAACAACTAACAGAAATAAAATTTCTACGAATAGAAGGTACATAAAGACAGTCTTTTAATATTAATACTTTGTTCTTGAAAAATAAATTAACAAGTCCTATAGCTACTATTGGCACGCTTGTACCATCTCCCATCATCAGGTACATTTCACCATCACTTAGCTGCCTGGTCAGCTGAAACCCCTGCAACATATTGCAAATATGATTAGTTGATCCAGAATCCACACACCAGGAACCTGGTGGACTTCCAACTAAACATGTTTCAAGTAAACAAGATATCCTCATACCTTGATTGGGTGCCTTGCCAGTTTTAACAGAAAGACTTGCTAAATATTTGGGGCAATTCCTTTTCCAATGACCATCTTCTTTACAATGGAAACAATTTCCTTTTGCAGATTTGGCTTTCTTTTGAATTTTTGTTGCTACAGTAGCACCCTTATTCTTTCCCTTTTTCCATTTCTTGGCATTCCATTTCTTAGCTTTAGTACCAGATGTCTGAGAAAAATTGACACTCCCTTTAGCCCTCAGAACACCTTCTGCGACTTGGAGTTCATTCATCAATTCAGGCAATGAGTAATCTTTAGCATTCATAGAATAGTTAAGCCTAAATTGATTAAATGAACTTGGCAGAGAGTTCAGGATCATATCCTGCTGAGTTTCACTATCAATTTTTGCACCAAGGATTTCTAGTTCATTTAGGTAAGCCATCATCTTCATGACATGCTCTTGAACTACTGTTCCTTCAGACATCTTAGCAGTAAGCATCTTCCTCATGAGCTCATGTCTGCTTGCCCTATCCTGCCCTCCAAACATCTCCTTGAGATGTTGCATCATCATTGAAGCAGTCACCATCTCTTGCATCTGATGCTTGAGAATATTAGACACAAATGCTAGGATATAGCATTTTGCCATCTCATAGGCTTTAATCCACCGTTCATAACGGTTCCTAATAGCTTGTGATGCATTAGTAGTAGGAACTGGAGGACATGGTTCTCCAAGAACAAACTTGTGCTCATCATGAGTTAGCACAATTTCAAGATTCATTTTCCACTCGGCATAGTTAGGTCCTAGTAACTTATTTTCTTTAAGGATAGATTGCAGAGGACTCATAGATGCCATTTATGAAAACTGTAAAATTTACAAGAAGTTATGAGTCAAAACTTTTAGCAAATGAACAAAAATATTCACATAACCATAATTTTGTACATGCAATGATAACCTATCTTTATACATTTTCCTTCCTGGCGGCAGGACGGAAAAATATAAAAAACTTAGGCGAGAACATTTCTCAGTTAATATGTTTTTATCTTGTAACTCTTACTAAACATCATTAACCCACCATATTAATTTTCAGCCTTTTGGATGACATAACAGAGCTCCTCGGGGAGGCTAATATGTTTTCCTAAACAAGTGTACACCATTACTTAGATATTCATATGATATTCGAGATACTCCACGGCAGCGTGATCGCACTCGTTTATGCATACTTCAATCTACCCATCAAGGATCTAATCTTGTAACCTTGAGCGAATACCTTCCTCAGGGAATAATATTCACTCGCTACACCGTTAGATCAGTAATGGAGGCCATGAGAATTCAACTCTTGAATCTCGCTCCCACTTGATATTTAAAAAAAATGTGGATTTTAAACATAATGATATCACTTGTTTGTGGAACTCAAAGTGATATTCCATAAAAAAATAGAGAGTGAATATTGTACTAGAAAATCACACTGGATTTAATTCTCAGGAAAGATTGGAGGCGTCACAATGGTCGCGCTTAAAACCCAATCTCCTAGACAGAATTAACTAGATTTAATTCCCAGGAAAGATTGGAGGCGTCACAACGGTCGCGCTTAAAACCCAATCTCCTAGACAGAATTAACTAGATTAATTTAATAGCACAATATAACACTACAACTATATTTAGGTGGAATATTAGATATCCAACATTTATTTAAACAATTTAAATAACACAATTGATCATATCATATTTATCATGTTGAATAAAAAATATAAACATGCATTCATGTTCTTTAAACAATTTAAACAAGTGATGCAATCATACGAGAATGCTTATATCATAATAACCGATACATGTCTAAAGCTAGAATCAAAATTCTAAAATAAATAACATGTCATCATACCAATATATCTCACATGTACGTATCAAGAGCCTAGCTCTGATACCAGTTGTTGGGAAATCGATTCAAAATCGAACCCAAATTGGTACGCAGCGGAATTAAAATAGAGACTTAGCTCTTATGCGTACATGCATGACATCAAAAACTAAAGCATACATACTATGGCTTAAAGAAATTAATTAAACACTTTAATTAATAATTATTATTGCCTATCTATAGCTAACAATTAAAAGACTACATAATTAAACACTTTAATTAAAATCAATAATTGAATAACTATAAAACAATAATAATTGAAAATGAAGAAAACAAACCTTACACCGAAGATTGGAACTTGCCGGTAGAAGAGGAACTCGTTCACCGCAAAGCCTTCTTCGCAATGACTCAACAAACTCGGGAGTGTGGGCTCCAAAAATACTACTAAAATAAAACTCCGTAAGAGGAATTTTATTTTCTTAAAAGCTAGCTTGCTCTCGTAAAAATATACAAGAACTACTTGCTTTCGTTTCTGTGTGGTGGTGTTTGAACTTGTAAATGGCACCCCTTTATATAGGGTGAAAAAAGATGAAATTAGATTTTAAAAAAATCAAGTGGGGTTTTAAAGAAAGAAAAAACAAAAAACAAGTGGGGTGAAAAGAGAAACCCAAAAAGTGAAGTTGGTGCCAGCCGTCTGACACCAGATTTAGCTTTGGCGTGTGAACAGTACGCGATGTTACTGTTCACGCGTCAATTTTTTTTAATTAAATCAATATTTAATTAAATATCTTTTTCCAAACATATTTCCCACATTAATTTTTCATCTAAGTTCAAACTTATCCATCTAATGGATTCTTTAGTATTTATTCCTAGAGTTTCAATTTGAGGTTTGCGAAGGGACCTTAGGGAAAATTAATTTTAGCTCCAAGTAGATTAAATCAAATTATCATCACATGATAATATTTAATATCACTTAACAATATCTAATTCCACTAAATAAATATTGTTGCACTCTAAAATTAACTTTAATTTATTTTTGAGTTCTCATTCTTTCGTAAAGAAATATTTCATTAACTCCTCTATTAAATATCCGTGAAAAAATAAAATTAATACTACTATTATTTTATTCTTCACATCTTATCCTATAATACTCAATTTGCTTCTTATCAATTTTTCAAATGAAAAACTATTTTTCATATAATTTTAGTGACACTTCACTTGAAACACTTTGGCCAAAGTTTTAGAAAAATTGAACATTGCAAATTCATTATAGGGGATATATCTTATCTTTCATGGAGATTATAGATTCCTTATGAATGTCCTTTCCAATCACATTTTATGTCATTACCCAATATATAAAGTATATTGGTCACCGAAAACCTCACTTCTAAATACATCAAAGCGATGTACAGTAGATGCATTAGTCCACGACAATCATAGGATTAAGAGTTATTGTACAAAATTATTTATTTTCAATAGTAGTAAGAAATAAATAATTCGCTTGGTCCGGTTCAGTATTTCAATCTTATTGATTTACAGGAATATACTATACATTTGGAATCCCTATTCCCATGATTAAGACAAATCATCAAATATAGTATATTGTAGTCTTTAGCAGATAAGACGCCCATTCTTATCACCGACTACAACCCATTTATAATAACATATGAAAAAATAATCCAAGTCTTTTCCCATGGAACAACACTTCCATTTGGATTATCATATGTAATTATGGACTACATCTATCTTATAGTATAATTTTAAGTATGCTCATAACTTGTAAAAGAACAATTTCATAAATCAATAACAAATGCATCATACAATTGGATTTTCTTTTAGGGCATAATCCCTAACAATCTCCCACTTGCCCTTAAATCCAATTTGCTACATACCTAACACCCATCCCTTCTAAATGAGAATCAAAACTCTTTTGTGCCAATGTTTTAGTAAAGGGATCTGCTAAATTATTAGCTGATGCTATCTTGGTGACCACAATCTCTCCACGATCTACATAATCTCTAATTATATGATACTTCCTTTCAATGTGCTTTGAACGCTTATGACTTCTAGGTTCTTTAGAATTGGCAACAGCACCAGTGTTATCACAATAGAGTATGATTGGCGTTAACCCATCTCTAACAACCTCTAGATCTAAAAGAAATTTTCTCAGCCAATAAGCTTCTTTAGCAGCCTCAGAAGCCGCCACATATTCAGCTTCCATGGTGGAGTCCGCAATGCAAGATTGTTTTATGCTTCTCCAACTAATAGCTCCTCCACCAAGAGTAAACACATATCCCGAAGTGGAACGTCTAGAATCACGATCAGATTGAAAATCTGAATCTGTGTAACCTATTGGTAACAGCTCCTCACTGTGATAGATAAGCATATAATCTCTAGTCCTTCTCAAGTACTTCAAGATATGCTTTACTGCTACCCAATGTTCTGGTCCAGGGTTCGATTGATATCTACTGACCATCCCTACTGCATAACAAATGTCAGGCCTTGTACAAAGCATAGCATACATGAGACTACCCACAGCTGAAGCGTAGGGCACATTCTTCATGTGTTCTTCCTCTTCAAGTGTTTTAGGACACTGTTCTCGAGAAAGCTGGATTCCATGTCTAAAAGGCAATGACCCTTTCTTGGAATCCGCCATGTTATACCTTGCCAGTATCTTATCTATATATGCAGTTTGTGATAAGCCTAGCATCTTGTTCTTTCGATCTCGGAAAAGTTTGATCCCTAGAACATAACTAGCTTCACCTAGGTCTTTCATATCAAATTGATTGGACAGCCAAATCTTAACAACAGACAACGTTCCTACATCATTTCCAATGAGTGGGATATCATCCACATAAAGCACTAAGAACATTATAACCTTTTCATGATGTCTCTTATACACACATGGAAACTTCAATTAATTTGCAGTTTTATTACCATGCATCTCGAATTCTTAGATTTTTTCCCCTTTACATGAATATCAAGTCTTCATGTTTTCGGATGCCAATTCTTTTATTGATATATCTTCACTCGTCCCCGGGGTCAGGAAACATGAATTTCTATCATTGTAAATCGAATTTTACAACTTCATATGGTCTATGCCAATGCTCAAGGAAACTCAACTAGTCTACTGGGGCCAAAAGATTTGATTTTACAGACCTTACGTAAGTAGAACATTGCTTACTTAGTATAGATTATTTTATGTTTGTTTTTTCACCGCTTTTTTTGGTATGTGCAGACCAAGAGAGCCAAGAAGGTCGAAATGTTGGGAAATATGGTGGCTTGAATATATATTGTGTTAAGAAAACATAATATTAGTGCTCTTACGTAGCTTGGGATATATTATCTGGTTTCTGGGCTGCTATCTTTTCGTGTATCTATATTGTGTTAATGTAGAGTCTTAAGTCTAAATTTAATTTTCTATATCAAAAGTGACTGTATCTGATATGCATTTCATAACATTCTTATCACTCGATATGGTGCTAGTTTGAGGAAGTAGATTAAGCAAATCAGGAAGCACTTGGTTGCTTCAGGGATTTTGTTTTTAATTTACATATTGGTATATGCAACTTGTATAACTTTTACATTTTCATTATTTGTGAATACATATTCTTAATTAAAATTGGGTGGTGTGTCAATTATTTTTATTTAGTTATATAATATTGACTTTTTTATTGTACTTTTTGTTGAGCAAAAAAAAAATATTTTATGATTTGGTCTTGTTTAAATTTTGATGAGAAAATTCCAAAAAGCTTACACCTAGATATATACTAGTCTTTTTGTGCTTATTCATTTCATGGTATTTATTGTTAGGATCGATATGCCGCCACAAACGACGCCAGCACAATGGAAGAATTAAAGTATGTAAAAACATATATATATAAAGGGATCCCAAGTTAGGGGGTCGAAGTAATGCACAACAAAAACTAAAATACGAGTAAGGAGGTTTCAAACCGATTACAAGGTTTGGGGTTTTATTAAAGTGAGAGTGTATAACCACAACACAAGGAAAATCACACCAAAAACTTTTACTGTCATTTTTGAACCTCACCTCAACATGGAGGGATTCGAATCAAACCACCATAAGCTCCCAAACAAAGAAGCCTCTACAAGGACACACCTCAAGCAAGTTCATACCTTGAGCAAAAGATTGACTAGATATATGCTTCAAGGAAATGGAGTCTATGTAGTGAAAGGTGGAAGATAAGAAGAGTTACTAGAAGAAATATCTAGGAAGATAATCTTCTATGACTAATCTTCAAGAAGAAGTTTTATAGAAGAAAGTCTTCAAGAAACACAAGAGAAGCTAAGAAGAAAACTCTACAAAGGAAGTACTATTCTCAAAGTTTTCTTTCCTTTAAGTGTTCATCAAGAATGGAAGAAGAGCAAGAGACCCTCTCTTTATAGAGCCAAAATTCGGCCCTATGGAGTTAGAGAGCAGAGAAGACTTGCTTCTCCTCATTTTGGCAACTCTCATTTACCACACCATGTGTAAGAAAAGTAGTTTTCATTTTCTTCTTCTTTCCAAAAACATCACAATCAACGTTGACTAGCTTTGAATTTGAATCTTGTGACTTTATTTAATTAAGTACAACTTAATTAAAATGACTCTCAAGTCTTTCAAGACTTCTTAATTAAATAATCCTCATGATTAATTAATAGTATAATTAGTAGCTTGAATAAATTCTCGGATAATAATAATTTCAGTTAATAATTAATCTCCAACATTAATTGATTCACAAGCCTACTAATTAAAATGTCTTCCACTTAATCAATTAATCTCATTTAATCAATTTCACTTTAATCCTAAACCGGATTAATATTCACATAGCAATAGAATTTTCTTGAGTAAGTGTGTAACCCCCATTGTAGGTTTGTTCATGTACTAGTAGTAGGAACACAACCCCGTTGTGCCTTTGCAATTTCTATTGCTAGATTTAAATACTCCAAATATTTTAATTCAGCCAAGAATTAATTACCAATTAATTCATGGCTCCTACAAATCAAGGTTAGTACTAGCCACGCTCCAAGAAGACCTAGTCATGAACGATTATTAGGTGACCTTTCGGCATTACGATTCTTGCATAAGTTAAATTCTTCCATCAAATATCCCGATCGAATCTAGGACTTGGATGTCAGTCGAAATTCTAGTAACTCAATTCTATGTATATCTATCTAAGTGATATTGACCAATTTATCAATCAAGTGAGGAAACACCATGCCTCCTTATTGATACGACTCTGGTCGGAGTTTCCCATGGTCTATACACTGTGAAGTACATAGGATATGCGCTGATGCTAATAATCAGTGACAGATTCTCTCTTGGCACTCAAGCGCTTACGTACATAACCAGACTGGACACAATATGCCCCACCTTATGACTCGCCTGGAATAGTGTGACATATCTAAGTACAGTGGGCTATGCACGAGATGACCAATGGTGCCTCAAGTCATGAGGACTAATCTTACGCCTACGTAACTGATGAGATTCAAAATTCGACATTGATCCAATTGTTGGGGAATATTAACCAAACGCAACGGAAAATGAAATTTAAAATTTTTGGATTTTCCCTTCGCAAGGTCAATCTCGGGGTTTAATCACACGTATGTATGATAGGGTAAATTACACATTACCCGTTGTAGCAAAGTGGTTGATTATTCCTACGAATTAGAATTCTTCAATTCTTTGCAAAAAAACTCCGGTTGAATTAATGATAATCCGAGCAGTCCAAGTGTTCTGCCTCTAAATCGTCTCGGCGAAAAAAACTTGATGAAAAATCTTCCTTCTTCTTTGGTGATGAAACTGACGGCTAAGTGAGAGAGAGGGAAGGAGTTCTTTTTCTTGTGGTGTTGTGTAATGCAACTTATCACCTAGGCTTATAACTAATGTGATATTTATATCACTTAAGTTATTATCTTGGACTAAACCAAGCCCATTAATTACTCCTAGTGGCCGCCCCTCATAGAGTTTAGTGTGCCACATGGTGTATTAATTTTGTGCTTAGTTTAATCTAATATTTAATTAATTAACTTAATCCAATTAATTAATTCTATTAAATAATAGATAACTCATTTAATTAATTTGATTTCTCCAAGAAATATTATATTAATTAAATCATAAATAAATTAACTTATTTTTTCAAATAATTAATTCTGTTTATTTAATTTTAAAAATCCAATACTTAAAATATTACCACAAGAAATACTCCACTTTTCATCAATTTTTCTTTTTTAAGCGCGACTCTTTAAGTTCATCTATATATGGCAATGAGAGGATTCCATTGAATATGCGACCCACCTTGTCAGTCACGTGGTCCAAATTTTAACCCAAATAAGATGAAATGATTAGATCATTTTTACATTTCCAATTGTAAATACCGTGTGAATACAAACTCTTCGTTTCCTTATCCCGGTTAAGTGAGAGTCATGGTTTTGGTCAAACTCACTAACTTAACACTATGCTATATTCATAATAAGCTCAGATCATTAAATGTTTTGGCCAAAGACTTTAAGACCTAACTTACTTATAAATGCATAGGATAATTCCTCGTTCACTTACGAGGGAACGAATCCTTTCTTGAATATCAGTGAAGAGTACTACTTGTCCATTAGGTTGCAGTTCAAGGTTGACCCCACCAACAGGTGAATTGGGCCTAACTACTCTAATGACAAACCTAATGTCACAAGTATATCTTCAATTCGATTCCTCAAGTCTAAAGTTCAGACACACCTATTACAATTTAATCAATTATGTCATTGACTGTTAAAGAGTGAAAACCCATGTGACAGAATTGATGCGAGTCATGTCTGAGTGTCACTATCTCCATCAGTGCACCTATGATATGAGTTCTTCACTACTTTCTAGTGATTGACGGGCACCTCTCTCGTCAAAACTCATATCATACAAATCTTCATGATTTCCAATGCCCAATTGAAGATCTTTGACTTGCAGACTATTTTAGTACACAAGTATTAGACTCCTCTAGTGCCTTAGAGAGTTAACTCTTGTGTTCTTGAACTTATAGATGATTACAATATATAAATGTCAATATGAATGTAAACAACTAAAATGCCTTTTATCGATTTATTTAATGAACAATTACAAATCGATATTGTCCAATCATTTACTAATCCTCTAGTGGCATTTGAGGACATTAACCTGACACCAATATGGAATCTCAGCAGGGCTGTTTAGCTTACTTGTTCCCGACGAAAACCTACGTACATGCACTGATGTACACCGTATCAGTATCCATGGAATAGGATACACTCTCCAAGAGTGTGCATTGTACGTGCAAGTTTTTACGAGTCATTGATATCCTTATCTCAATGATTCTATGACTTGGAATATCTTTAAGACCACAACCTTAGAGACGTATTCCATGAGTGGCATCGCCGATACCAAACACATTTCATAGCTTAAAAGTGATCTAGGGGACTTTATCTAATTGCATAAAATGATAAGACAAAGAAGAATATGCCTTTTATTAACTAACTTGACAAGATACAATATAAGACTGTTTAAAGAATCGGCTAATACGCCCTACAAATGGAGTTTCGGGCACCTAACTCTTTCATTTATCTAATTATATATAAAATAAAGTTAAAAAATGAATGAGAAAAAAATAAAGAAAACTAGTGGTAGGCTCAATTTTGAGGCTAAAATGAGGACTTTGGAGTTAAAACAAGTTGGATAAAGTATTGAGGGGACATCTATGTAATTTTGTTAATAATCACTATTTTAATCAATGTGAACCAAACGTGCTTGAATACAATCTGAAAAGCTAATCAATGGGTGCAAAATTGTAACCAAACAAAAATAATCACAACAATCTTCACTATTAGTCAAATGGGATTATAGTCAAGGCTAATCCCACCAAGGCAACCACACGAGGCCTGGAAGAACTAAACTTATCATTTGAAGAATAACTTATTATAGAATGCATAGTGTTAATTTATTTATTTGAAGAATAACTTATTATTTTTTTCTTACACAAGTATTGAGTGTACTTAAATTGCTTGTAGTAAGAAAATACCTAATTTGATATTTGATAAGTAAGATAACTTGAATTGCAGTATCAACACTGAACTGAATAATGAATATTATACAAATTGAAATCAACTTCCTAAAAATGATTATAACTAGGGGAGCCAGGAATATAGGTTTGGGGGCGAATACAAAATAAATGGGGCAGAATTGAATATTTCTAGATTTTAGTGGGGCAAAATTCAAAGTTTTAAAAATTGTAGAATAAAAAAGTTTGGGGGCGAATACAAAATAAAGGGGGCAAAATTGAATATTTCTAGATTTTAGTGGGGCAAAATTCAAAGTTTTAAAAATTGTAGAATAAAAAAATTTCAAAGTTGAGGGAGGAGGGGAGCCCAGCCCATACCAGCCCTCGGCTGTCTCTGATTGTAACCAATTAAGCTCGAGTTAATAAGGTAAATTAAAACCGTTATTAAATACCATAAATATGAACCAATATAAAAAAGAGAAATGATTGAAATATTACATGTATTCATAGAATCATAATTAGTATATAAATAACAAAAAAAAAAGAAAAAAAAGAAAAGGCAAAATGGTATGATAGCGAGCTATAATATTGATGGACATGTATTCAGACCGGCCCTTGCCGATCCAATTATATTAAATGGTATCTATTATTCTTCGAGTCTGTATGTATCCATAACACTTGTCGATATTATCATCAATACTGTAATTTTGAATCATGCTTATTCATCCAATGATCCCCACCCCATAGCCACCCCCGTCGCTCTCCTTGTCACCTTGTGCCTCCTCTCCCACCCTAGTAGATATTATCATCAATACCTCTCATGAACTCCGTTAGTCAACATTTTGATCGATTTTTATTGCGAAAATTTTGTGCATGAGTGACAAGTGACATTAAATAAAAATATCGTGATATTGAATATAATCTGTGTATGAGTGCAGTTGGATATAAATAATGTAATTGCGTTCCTCTTTAAAATAAGTTACAGGGTATGGCAAAAAGGCCTTAAACTTGGCCCAAAATCTGAAATCACGAAAACGAAATCAACAGCCCATTAAGCCCAGACCATCTCTCCTCTAGTTGTCATAAAATTCATTTGTGTAGGCGAAAAAGGAATTAGAAGAGGAGGAAGAAGAAGAAATGGCGACGGCATGGGGTGCGTTGTGGGGAACAAGAGTACTGGAGATAGTGAAGAAACACGATTCAGGAGGGCTTGTTTGGAAGAGAATTAAGCTGACCCCCACCCGCAAAGCCAACGCCAAGAAACGCCTCCGTCGCGTTTGGCAGGTACAGTACAGTACAGTACAGTACATTATTCAATCACTGCGTTTTGCTGTTGTTATTGCCTCTTGCTGAAGAAAAGGATGGATATGAATGCTTGAAATATTATTCAATCACTGCGTTTTGCTGTTGTTATTGCCTCTTGCTGAAGAAAAGGATGGATATGAATGCTTTTCAGTGTATTGTTATTATTATGTGCTGTGCTGTCTGCGCACCAACTGTTTGATGTATGTGGGTCTAAACACAAGTCCATCTCATATCGTTGTTTGGTTTAATTGTTATTGAGTTTCGCTAATGACTTCTTTTAGCTGTTATGATGTAGATACATAATGTCTTCTCTCTGTTGGTTTTATAGTTTAAACTAAGGTCAGTGACAAATGTATGCTTAATTAATTAGCTTATGTTTCGTCGTCGAGACCTCCACTGTGGGACTGGGAGGTGAACTTGAATTCTCAGGTGCCAATGCCAATCAATCAGATTGATTAAGTTTATAATGAGGTGATCAGCAACACCCCTTTCGTCACGTTCGGACACTTTAAAACTAAGACAGGGAAGGAAATTATCTATCCTGTTGATTTTCTTGCTATTGAATGCCACGTGACGCATAATATGTGCAGATAATTGCTAAAAGATAATAAGAATTTGCAAGAAGGTTTAGGCTTTATACATCTGTGCATAAAAGTGATGATGATAAGAAAGCATCGTGAATGTCCTTTATCACTTACTCCCTCGGGCTCAGAAAAGATGTTCTATTTGTATTTTATTAGGAATTAGCAAAACTTAGCTTAATGTCACTATTTTCCAATTTCCACAAATAAATGGAGTTTGTATGGAACAAAAATTTGATTGAAAAAAATACACAAAAGAAAACCTTGAACAATTATATTGTGACTTTAGTATGTTGTCTATCCATATATAATACTATTTTCTTAACCAACTTGATTGTGTTGTGGCAATAGTAATTTTAAAGTCAATATTTCTAAATAAAAATGAAGGGTAGAACAACCACATACTACAATAAATGCAAACTTTTGTGTCCAAGGACAGTCATAACATGACAATTCCAGACATTCTTCCGAGTACGAATGCAGTAGTGGTTATCATGTTCTCGTTGCTTTGTTCCACTGCCCATTTGTTGTTCAAGAAAAGTGTCATATAGCATGTATGTAGTGCAGATAAAGTGCCATATAGCAACCTTAGATGTGAGATTTAGTTGGGCAAGAGTGCGGGTTTCTTTGATATTTTAGTACCTACGTTTTTTAAGCCCGCAACAAGTTTCTGTACAATAAAATTGCCTGTTTCAAAGGATTATGCTTGTTATATCAGAGTAGTAAACTAAAAAATTTGCTTCTACTTGCCAGATAGTTTATATGTTCATTCACTTGATATATATCTGCGTACAGGCTTTCTTGGTGTTTGTCTTTAGTTTCACATTCCAATTCAAAATATATTTATGAATTCTGAGGGAATACAAAATGAAGAAGCAGAGGAACTACTTCCAATTCGGTTGAACATAGCAAACTTAAGCTGCCGGCTAAACACTTGACCACATGTCCACCTTTCGATATGTTCACAAATTGCTAGATTGAGCTTGGCTAAAATCTGTTTGAAATTGACCCGAGTATTATCCGAGATTGAGTCTCACCTTGAGAATTTTAAGCCCCATACAGAATCAAGTGAAACCGTACATTCATTGAAGAACTTCAAATAGTTGATTGATTAATTGATATGTAGGAACTAAGTTATGATTCGCGTTGTGGCGCAAATGTAAAGTTGCTTTGTATTCTTTTTCTTTTCTTTTCTTTTTTGAGGGTTTGAGGTGTTTTATGATGTTAAATGTCTTGATGAATGAGAATATTACCTTACAGAATGAGGCTGTTTTGAGGGCATGTTCGGAGGCTCCTCCCCCAGAAATGTCGCAGGCTGAAGTTGCGAAAAATGCTGCCAAGGAGAACTAAAATCTGCAGGATTATAGCTTAAAATGAGTAAATGTTCTGAGCAATCATGAATCCTCTTTCAGACATTGGGACAGTGATAAGGAATGTTGGCAATTTCATCAGTATTGTACTCAATCTTTACATGTGATATGCATATTTTGATTTTGGCTAGCATTTATGACTTTCTTGATCTTTCTTTTTGTAGAATTAGTTTAAATCAACACTGTGTACTAGGTTTTGTCGTCGGATCTTGTTTGACCTGCAACCGTAAAACATATTCATATAAAGAATCTTGTTTATGATACTGGTTTCGGCATTCGGAGTTGCTTCTGTTCTATGACCCTCTATAGGTGTACTTTGCTGTAGTATGATGCTCTATATGAAGGAAATCCTGCACTTTATTATGTGAAACAGTGATAGTCTCCTCTAATAGGGTCCTCCATATCGTTTGTAGAAGTACTTGTGCGTTTTCACTCTCTTTCAAGCATAACACAGGAAGTTTAGATTTAATGACTACAGCCATTTCCTTTGGGGTAACTTCTTTTAGATTTTGGAAGAGAAGCTCATGTTTCCTATTACTGATACAGGAGATTCTTCCGTCTGTGTTGTTTCGATTATCAACACGTTCATTTTCTCTTCCCTCTCTGAACTTATTGAGTTAATTGTCTCATTCGTACTTACGCATACAGAAGGAGAAGATGATTAATCATTTCGAGTTAGAAGGGTTGCGCTGTGCGCTATGACGAAAATGTGTTGTTTGAAGGGTTTTTGAAATTTGAGGTTCAATTATGGGGTTATGATAGGCATGATTAAGTTGTGAAATTTGATATTTATGGATTGATGTTATATAAATTTTTATAAAGAAGGCAGCGTCTGAAATCCTGCAATTCAAATAAAGGGGCCCTATAATTTCTTTTTAGTATTGAAGATTTGGGTATTATTTGAATGGAGAGGGTGTAATTGTTGCAGAAATTGTAATCAACCTTCTCAATTTAATTATGTGTAAACAAAAATGCAGTCTGCAACTCATCTCTGTTTGGTCTTTGAATTGGTCAACTTGCAAATTATTCACATTCATTCCTTATCTCTGCAATTTCAACATTATTGTTATCCCGAAACTGCCCCCAATCCTCAGAAGATGATATTGAATGCCATCCCATCCAATTTATTAGTGATTGTTAAAATTGCTGTCCACTGTGTGGTCCAACACTAAGTTTGATTATTAATGGAATTTTCATCTTGTAGTAGTCCCGAGTTTGAGATTTTTAAGAGCACCTAAAAGTCAAAACACACCCAATTTAACTCCATAAGTATTAATGGAATTTTCTCTTATACTTGGTTGTCACGCTACTGAATATTTGAGGTGTATATTTTACCCTATGTAATTTCGCCGTGTAAATTTCAGGTAGCTGAACCTTTACTTAATTAATAAGAAGATGTGTCACCCAGTATTGAATACGAAAGAATGCGGCCAATAATAATACTTCAATACTAACTTATCACTATGTGTTTTATTGTGTTTAAATAAGTAATTATTAAAAAAATTATTGGACACGACGTATCATTCATCCAATAAGAAATGCAATAGGTGTTATAATATAAGATCACATCTGAATAATAACATACACTATATGCTAATGTAACATAATTTACGTCATTTATTACATTACAAGCCGAGTGCATAGACAAATTTTCTGGTCCCCTCCTTCTTATCTTGCGTTAGACATAGACATGAAAACTACTTATGTATAGAATAGTGATATATTTGTAGAAATGGGTGACGTGAAGAACTGGAACAGCCCTTAGATGATTCTAAACCACTGTCACAAGAAAGTCTGGTCGGCAATTTTTATAGTTGTGTGTTCTTGTTTCCAAGTGTTTTTATAAATGTTGGAGCTTTCTGCCCTTTTGTAATGGGAATTCTCTAATAGGTTAATAATTGTGGACAATCAAACTCTTAATCAATATGTTATATTTACTATATATATGCCGCCCATAATCTCTCTAGCATCCACGTGGCAGTTGTTTGTGCCCTCTATTCTATTTACCACTTTTTTCCTTGACATGATATCACCAATCATATAAGTTCAATTTACTGTTCTAAACAACCTGAAATCATCAATAACCTGCTAAATAGCAACATATTATTTAGTAATGCAAAAGTTCTAGAAAAAAAGTCACGGAAAAATAACCATTGTGAATTTTTAATTGGTTAAAAATTTCTTGTGATCCCTCTAATCGTATTTTTATACAACTTTAGCCCCTCAAGTCTAAAATACGTCTTGTTGATCACTCAATTCTTAAAATCATCCCACCTCAGTCCCTGATTTCAGAATTTGGCTTGAGATGGATCGAGTATTCCTTCATATGGGTAGAATATTCCTACATACAAATGTAAAATCAAAAAATGAAAATTCATTTTCCGTCAATTCCTAATAGAGTTGTGAACTTAGGGACTAAAGTGAGGTTTTGAGAGTTAATGGACCAACAGAGCGTATTTCACACTTAAGAGACGAAACCACCAACAATATTTGCTTTTAGTATTTGATTTTTTTCAGCTGATGAAAAATATTCAAGAATTATGCGTGCAGGATGAGTAGTTCACCCGTAGCTAACCCTAAAGAATAATGTTTTATAGCTCCCACAATTATAAGTAATTGAATAAATAATAGTATCATGGAAGCATGCGAGAGAAGAGTCAAACTACTGATGAGTTTAGGGACTACTCCTTAGCATGTCCGATGCTTGTACGTAACATAAAAGACCATTGAATTGATTAACAATATATATATATACATAGTACGATTACGAAATACAAGATTATAAGTACTTTGTCGTGTATAATTAGGTCAATTTTTTGGCCTTAAGAATAAATAAGTCAAAGTTGTATAGCAGTTTGGAGAATCTTTCTTTGCTCAAAATATGTCTTAGTTTTCCACAAATACATTAGGCATATATATATATATATATGTGTGTGTGTGTGTAGTTGTCGGGAGGGTTAGGGCCTACATTTATTTGGAATCTTAAAAAAATAATTTCAACCATTGATGGCCCATAGAATTGAAATTTTTGGTTGAATTAGCCAATGAAGTTATATGTAGAATGCAAAAACTTGCAAGAAATTGTATGGTTGTGAAGAAGTTGCAGTATTTTTCAGACTCCACTACTTTCACCAAATAGTCCTTTAATTTCAAAACTTTAGTTAATTCTGTTCCCCCAACAAAAACTGCAATATATATATATATATATATATATATATATATATATATATCGTTTGCTTGTGATTCTAACTTTTAACAAATGGCTCAGTGGGCAATGTTGTTAGATTCACCATTTCTGGCAATTTTTGATAATTATTTCGAGGTTTAAATTATAATGCATTTTCTTTTTCGGAAACTATTTAAATTGGAATATTTTTTTTTTGAATAAATTTAAATTGGAATATTAATAATTGAAGTTTTATATATAAGATTCGATATACATACAGTGATTCAGCATCAGGGAATTTAATTCCTAATAAAATTGCCTTTTTAGGTTCCCATGACTCAGGCTAAGGAAAGGTGATATTGCAAAGATTATGTTCTTATTCTTGTGCTCCCAAAAATTCTTGAATTGACCGGTTCAATAGAGCCGGTCTATTCAACACTGTTGGATGCAAGTGATTTAAGTTGTTTTTAATATGTTGTCATCGCATTCAATGGTATATGGTGTATGTTGGAGTCAGTGTGGCGTAGAATCACCCTTGCGCTCCAGTAAAATTTGATTGCAAATTTGCACATGCTACCTCTTTTACCCTCCTTTTTATATTTTCTCAATGGTCAAATTTTTATTTATATGGGTGAAGCTATATATTTTTTATTGTATGAATGACTAATTTTGAAAGTTAAAGGGGCGCAAAGATTTTAAGAATCTCAAGTCCTCCAAGTTTAATCTATGATATATTTGGAGGACATATATTGAGTTTGTTTGTTCACTTGATAGATATAGATGTGGACTGTGTGGTGGCTAAATTAAAGTATGAAAAATGTCCATAATTTTGTTTATATCTTGATTGGATCGAGTCTATGTGTATCAATTGTAACTTGTTTGTTTTCTCTCTATGCTCTCATCCTTTCTTCTTTTATAAATCTTTCTTCATGATCATGATCGTTGATGCAATCTGACAGTTTATTGACTGAGAGATCATGATAATTTCTTAAACTTTATTGTATTTTTCGTAATTAGGATATCACGAAAAGGATGTCTATGTAATTTACTCAAAGAAAAAAAGTCGGCTTTGCATGTTGAACCACATTCGAATGTCAAAGATTGTGGGATTATAAATCATCAGTGAACTCTGAAATTTAGATATTTACTAAAACCAATTAAATTTCCTTTCCCTCTTTTTTTCCTTCCAAGTTGATTACTCTGTAATGTAACAAGTAAGGGAGTGCCCAAAACTACATGATGTTATTAATTTGAAAGGAGATTTCCTGAAATTGATCTAAATTAGTCTTAGTACTCTATGAACGAACGTTGCTTCCTTCTAATCAAATTATTACAACTACTGCTTTCTTCTTCTTCTTCTTCTTCTTCTTCTTCGTTTTCTTGACGATCATCCGTTTCATTTTTGTTTGATATCTCTGTAATTCCACTTGAACCCGAAGATGAGTTAGCTGGTACTAGATTCAAATCAGCCCTCTCCTTCCCCATAAAATCATAGAAAACCGGCCCCGGCTCGCCGGCCTTACTTCTATTTTCGATTGTTGCAGCTTCATCATCACTCTTGTTGTTTCTTTTCTTCAGAAAGATTCTGCAAACCACCCAATTTTCCTGCAAATAAAAACACCC
Source organism: Buddleja alternifolia (assembly GCA_019426215.1). Classification (NCBI taxonomy): domain Eukaryota; kingdom Viridiplantae; phylum Streptophyta; class Magnoliopsida; order Lamiales; family Scrophulariaceae; genus Buddleja; species Buddleja alternifolia. The sequence continues at coordinate 10,434,370 of CM033406.1, forward strand.
ATTCTTCAAATTATTAAATGTTCAAAAATGTGTTTGCAAATTAGGTGGAATTCATAACATCAATTTTCTAAAGGGATATTTACATGCATGCCCCTGACTTATCCGACGAGAATTTTGCAAATTACCAAGACACCTCCGTATCAGATCAACTCGACTCCACTCGACTCGACGTTCAATATGTACCGTTAGATAGGGGGTAATATATAGGATTATGGTATAACACAAATTAAAATAAATCTGACCTGTGCCAAATTTAAATTGTTGTTTGGTGAAGAAGTACTACTAAGGCGATACTCGTGCATAACCCAGTCAGTTCTACACCCCTTTGGAGGTTTTCCTCTGTAGAAAACTAGAGTCTTCTTCATTCCAATTATTGAGTTTGTACTCACAATTTGCTTGTCTAAACCGGTTGCCTTCCAGTATCCTGAACCGGTAGCCCGGTTCGACCGGTTCCCATTTGGGTACTTCACCTCTCTGGTGCTGAAAAAGTACCTCTCCTGCTCTGAATCACCTGTATATCAGTCATGGACAACAAAACGGCAGCGTTTTATTCTATAGCATTAATAAAAAGAAGACTTAATTAATTGTAGTAATAAATAATAATAATTAAGGAATTACCTGGCAAATCCCAAGGGTCAGACTTGCAGACATCAACTTCTGGTATTATAGAGGCTGGCAATGGAAAACAGAGTACCTTGCGCTTCAAGTATTGTACCAGGAGCTCTTCATCAGTGGGGTGGAATCTAAACCCAGGAGGTAATCTTAACACCCCATTCTTCACAAGCTTCATTTTCTCCATTTTAAAGCCTAAATATATGATAACAACTGCGATTTTTGTTTTTACCTCTTCAAACTCAAGAGGCCCTCCTCTTATATATAACCCATCAAAGTGGAGGATATATATTATAACCCATGTACGTATGTATGTATATATAATTATATATATATATATATTAGAAAGAACAAGGGAAGAAAGCACAAGAACAAGGAATTACAAGAACAAGAGAGGAAAAAGGTTGTATATAATGGTAAGAGGGAGAGGGAGAAAGTGAGGCTTCTTTTATAGTAATGGAAATGTTAGGGACCTTTTAGATATATAATGGAATAAAATTTATTAAATATGTATGTGAGGAAGTAGGAACCCCATTTGGCGTGAATTAGACTCGATCTACTTTGCTTTGACGCATTTCGTTGAACATGGCTTGTTGCATTCATTCCATTATTCATTCCCAAATGATTTGGACTCGGAAAAATCTAAAAATAAAAATACAAATATCCGCCCTTGTATTATGGGAATAACCGTAACTGTTAAAACCTAATTCTCAACGTGTTTATAATAAATAATAAATGACAAATGGACCATTCGAAAAATACCATGAAAAAGAGACTGAATGGGGATAGGCCCAAATAAGGACACAAAATGATATGGGCCTTTTGAGCGAATATAAAAGGGGCAAGGGAATGAGGCCCATTTAACGAAGAAGTTTATCCAAAAGAGAAATGGACGCGCCAAACTCTGAGATTTTTGAAAAAGGGAGTTAAGGATGGTTAGATAAAATGGGGAACGTGGGGTGTCCGCAAAGATAAAAGGCGAGAAGAAGAAGGAAGAAGAAGAAGAGATCTCAGAGAAAAAAAAACTTATCTTTTCAGATTTTCCATTTAGGCAGTTTACGTAGCGTAGTTCAGTATTTTCATAGTTTCCCTTTCAGATTAGAATTTAGATTCTGTTCAAACACTATAGAGTAATCTGGTAGCATAGTAATAGACGTAGCGAGAGGTTGAATCCATAGCCTGTACTTCGAATCAAGAATCCATGGAGGTATGCTCCTTTTTCTCAATTTAATATATTTTGGCTGCTTACATATTACGATCGTATTTGTTGCATATACCGTAGAATAAATAAATAAAAAAGGCGTAGGACCACCATTAGCCCATTTGGGCAGGGGTCGGTAGATAATCCTAAGTTAAGGTTATCACGAGGCAGGGACCGTCTACTCGAAATCCCTCCTTATTCTAGTCTGTTTTTACGCGAAACAGATTTTTGGCGACCACAGTGGGAGTCTAATCGAATTTGGATTCCATAAACAAGATAAAAAAAAAAATGTCTGACGAATCTTCTAGGGAAGAGCCTACGGATGAACTCGAAACTCAACCCGTATCCAGACATAGGATTAGAGCGGATAAGATGTATGAGCAATTCGTCAAGGTTATGAAACAAACTTTGATAGGCGCTCGAGATGATCAGAGAAGGGAGTTCAATGATCAATATTGAGCGCTGGCCCAAGAATCGACTCGAATCTTTACGGCGATAGTGCAAGATATCGCAGTAAATACACAAGAGGGGCTAGCCAGAGAAGTTACTCGAGTCGTAACTGAACTAGGAGAGATATTCAACCAAACTTGTGATGTTTTCTCAAGAATGGTGAATATTCAAGTTGTTAATGGGTTAGAACCCCTTATCGAAAAACATAACATGTTAATAGAAAAGGTATCGCAATTAATCTCCGTAGAACCAAGAAACCGTACTCGAAACGTAGCAATAGGAGAACCACCGCCCGGTTACCCTCGAGAAAATAGAAATAGGAGTAATCGCTTCGAGATAGGGCAGACTTCGAATACATCTCCTGAAAACGAGCACGGTTATGTGAATCTACCGAGACCTGGGGGGCAGATAGGTCTAGGGCCGCAAAACTTAGGTCAAAATGTACGTGCGGCGTCGAACATCCCGTATAATAGCAACCCAAACCAACCTCCTCCGTATAACTTGAGACCCAACTTCCCATTTCCCCCATCAAATTATGGATAGGTGCCAGTAGGTTACCAGCCGAACGTCCACGTTAACAATTTCGAAATACCTGCCGTATTCACCCAAGGACAATACCAGGGGATACCTAATCAAAACCCTATGCCTAATTCGACAGGAATCTCTAACACTCTTTTCCCAATGGGAAACAATAACTTTCCGATCCCAAACATGGGTCCAGGTTTCCCTATGTTTCCAAATAACGTACAAGTGCCATTCCCAGGGGGGAAAGTTGTTCCCGAAGCCCATATCGGAGGTCTAGTACCGGACCCGGTCCAAAATCAAATCGAGATAATCATCGAAAGAATGTATGGACCAAGATTTCGAAGGAACCATAGGCCAATGCCCGGGAAGCCTTATTCCGATTGGGTGGATAGCAGTTACCCTTTTCCTCGAAATTACAAAATCCCCGACTTCACATTGTTCTCGGGAGATGATCACATCTCTGCTCTCGAGCATTTGGCGAGGTTCACCTGCCAATGTTGGGAAGCGTCTGATCAGGAGTTTCTCAAATTGAGGCTTTTCCCGAGTTCGTTAACGGGATCGGCTTTTAATTGGTACATAAGCTTAACCCCGAATTCTATCCACAGTTGGGATGAGATTCAATTTCAATTCCAAAGCCACTTCGCCCGAACAGATCCGGGTATATCGATGAGTGACCTGGCCAAAATAAGACAAAGTGTAGGAGAGTCAGTAGAAGATTTCTTAACCCGCTTCAAAAAGGCGAGAGTTAAGTGCCATCTCAACTTACCTGAAACAGAGTTTGTACAACTGGCCCAACAAAACATGACTTTCGAATTTAGGGTGAAATTTGACGGTATACCATTTGCCGACTTTAGGAGTCTGGCCGAGAGTGCCATAAGATACGAAAATATGATTAGGGAAGAAAATAATAAAAGACACAAAGGGCTTAATGCCTTCGAAGTTGGGACCCCTTGGATATTTGACGAAGCGCTCGAAATAGATGTGGCGGAATTTATTAAAGGACCTCCCTACCAATGCGGGCCCCTAGAAAAGAAAGAGTGTAAAGCAACCGGGTCTTTACAGACAAAAAAGGAAAAGAATTATACCTTTGATATTACCAAAACAGAACAAATCTTCGATTGGTTGGTGTCTAACAAAAAGATAAAATTCAAAGGAAAACATAAGGTACCCACTAATTCAGAAATTAAAGGAAAGCCTTACTGTAAGTGGCATAACGCATTTTCTCACGATACGAACGAATGCATATTATTTCGAAATATAATCCAAGAAAAAATAAATTCTAAGGATCTCATATTCCCCGAAAACCAGAAAACTAATATTGATGAAGATCCTTTCCCAGTTTTAAATCTCGAAATTAATACTATTGAATGTACTGATATGCAGGTCACGATCAAAACGAAAGTTGCCATCAGAACGTTCAACAGGCTTATCGACGAAGGGATATTGACCTTCCCAAAGGTCAAAGACGAAGGGCTCGAAGGTATGTGTCGCTGGCATATGAACACCCTCCATACTACAGACCGGTGCCAGATCTTCAGGCGGTTTGTAGCCAAACAACTCGAGAGGAACTTGATCATTCTTTCCTCGACCGAGAAGAGGATTCTGGGATTAACACCAGAAGGAAAGTTGAAAGATAAACAGGAGGAAATCGAACCTCTTAAGGAAAAATCGAGAAACGATGAAAAGACTTATAAGCAGGTGCTCGAAACACCGGTGCAGGAAACCAGATACGAAACACCCATTCGAGTGGTGAACAATCTGATAAAACTACAAAAGGCCTTATGCCATCACTGCGCGGATACCCTTCACTACGAATTAGTGAGGCTCCAAGTCATAGAAAACGACCCGAATTGGATTCCTGCCTATCAGAGAGCAGAAAACTGGAACAAAAGACCACGACAGGACCCAAACAGGTATCCGGCTCCACTGCCTCCACAGAGGCACTTTCGAGGCCGAGGGGGACGAGGTTTACCATACAATCATCCTCGAGGAAATAATTACAGGGGCAATTTCGAGCTCAACAGGTACGATAAGGCAAAAACCATGGCCCAACAAGTTGCATACTCGAGAGCAGCCATAGCAATGGAAATGCAGCAAGAGGCTGTCATCGCCAACCTAAGGATCGAAGAAGAATCCTTAGCGAAGGGGATATTGAAATCCAAGGTGGTCAAGGATTCGGATCTTGAAGACCTCGAGAAGGAAATGGATAGTCTGAGCGATCAGATGAGGGAAGCGAATCTGCAAGGAAAAACTGCGGAAGGCGAAGGTGAAGACCTAGATTGTTTCGATTCTGGGGACGATCTGGATATTCTGCTGGACGATATACCAGAGGATTTTGGAAAGGATAAGGAGAGAGCCGCAGTGCGAAGGGCTCTGGAAATGGAAGAAACAAAAGATTGTGACATGGTGACAATATTGCTGGCAGAATTTGCTGCCAAAGAAAGGGTATATGATGAAGAAGAAACAGCGTTGGAAGCATTAACCACTCCCGAAAAAGGTAATTCCACTTTTTTCGAGTTCATTAATGATGATGCCAGTAAAAGAAAGAAAGAAAACGAACACTTCCTAGAACTATTGTTTTCGAAAGAAACAATAAATAACAACCATATGAAACCTTTGTACGTTCAGGCTGATATCGAAAATGTTAAGGTCAGTCGAGTCCTAGTGGACAACGGGGCGACCGTTAATGTGTTACCCGAGAAAACCTTAATTACATTAGGAAAATCACTAAAAGATTTGGTAGCAGCCGATGTGGCTGTATATGGATTCTCAGGACAAGCCACGAAAGTCCTAGGGGTGTTACCATGCCAAGTTAGAGTAGGATCGAGAAGTTCTTACTCGGCATTTTTCGTGGTGAAAACTAACTCTTCATTTAACGCATTATTAGGAAGAGATTGGATTCACCAGAATTACTACTTACCTTCAACTTTACACCAATTCCTTATCTGTTGGAATGGTGATAAATTTGAGGTAGTGAAAGCCGAATCTAACTCTTATTTTGTGGATGCTCAAATTGTGAATGCTAGGCACTGCATCGAGGAGCTCAAACTAGCCGGGGAAGTGGAAGCGCCCATTCCAAGAGTCGAAATGGAAGGGGAAGATGAAACATCGAAGGACAAGATCGAAATCCAAGAAGAGGAAGTTCGAGGATATCAAGATTAGCGAATGTTTTGTTTTTTTTTATCAAAAAACAGTGTCTTTTGAATTTATGGATTTATCAATGATTGAAGGTAGGAAAAATGTGATCGAAGATGCATGTAAACGTTTGGCTTTAGAAAGGATCAATTCGAATTTGTTTCCTTATTCATGTTGTTTATTCGTTGAAGACGATGAAAAATCCGACGAGTTCGATTTAGCAGAACCGAAAGACCCCAGTCAAAACAGAATAATGGGAGAAGGAATTATAGAACCCGATGAGGATATTATACAAGAAGTACAAGATCATTTGTTAGAAATAAATCTTGGGACAAAAGATAAATCACGAATAACTTACATTAGCTCAAAATTAGAAAACAAGGAAAGAAACGAGTTAGTTCAAATACTGCAAGAATACAGAGATTGCTTCGCCTGGGCCCATCATGAAATGCCTGGGATAGACATGACAGTAGCTAGGCATGAACTACCCATTAAACCTGGTTTCATTCCAGTAATACAAGCCCCAAGGAGACTGTCACCCGACCTCATGGGGGCAATCAAAGAGGAAATCGAAAAATTAGTTGAGGCTAAATTTATCAGACCAGCGAGATATGTCGAATGGCTAGCCAACTTCGTGCCCGTAATAAAAAAGAATGGCAAGGTCAGAGTGTGCATCGACTTTAGAGATTTAAACCGAGCTACTCCCAAAGACGAATATCCAATGCCAATGGCGGACGTCCTCATAGATGCAGCGGCCCGACATCAATATATGTCATTTATGGATGGATATTCTGGTTATTATCAGTTAAAAATAGGCGAAAAAGATAGGAGTAAAACAGCATTTCGATGTCCTGGAGCTATAGGCACATTTGAATGGAATGCGATGCCTTTCGGATTAAAGAATGCCGGGGCTACTGATCAGAGAACTATGAATTACATGTTCCATGATTTAATTGACAAATCAATGGAAGTGTACATTGACGATATAGTAGTTAAGGCCCAAACACATCGAGACCATATCGAATCATTGGCCAAGAGTTTCCAACGAATGAGACGCTTTAATTTAAAAATGAACCCCCTTAAAATGTGCATTTGGGGTGAGAGCGGGCAACTTCTTAGGATTTTTAATCCATAATCGCGGTATCGAGGTAGATCGAAATAAAGCTAGGGCAATAATAGATGCAGAGCCCCCGAGAAATAAAAAGGAGTTGCAAAGATTCCTTGGGCAGATTAATTTCCTGAGAAGATTCATAGCGAATCTGGCCGGAAAAATCGAAATATTTTCTCCTTTGTTAAAACTAAGGAACGAAGAAGGATTTATCTGGGGAAGAGAACAGCAAGCAGCTTTTGAAACATTAAAACGATATTTAGTAAAACCTCCAGTTTTGATACCTCCTCGAAAAGGATAACAATTGAGGTTATACATATCTGCTGCAGATCATTCGATAGGGTGTCTACTAGTACAAGAGAATGATAGGGGATTCGAACAATCAGTCTTTTACCTAAGTAGATTGCTGAATGATACCGAAAAGAAATACACTTCTATCGAGAAATGGTGTCTTAGTTTATATTTTGCTTCAGTAAAACTAAGACATTATTTTGCTGCCTATACCATAGAGATAGTATCACCCACCGATGTAATCAAATTCATGATGAATCAGCCACTAGTGAAAGGCCGATTGAGCAAATGGAGTCTCAGCCTGCTCCAATTCGATTTAGTGTACATACCACAGAAAGCGGTAAAAGGTCAAGCACTGGCTGATTTTCTGGTAATCATCCTGCGAAAAACTTGAATATGCTCGAAAAATTCGAATTTGATTACATAGAGTTGGTGCCATGGATCTTATATTTCGACGGATCCAATGCTCGAAGTGGTGCAGGTGTCGGGGTCTACATCATTTCACCAAATAAAGTGATTACCAAAGTATATGCTAAACTTGAAGGAGAGTGCACCAACAACAGGGCAGAGTACGAAGCCCTCATTTGAGGTTTGGAAATCATGTTGGAAATGGAAGCTAAGAAAATCGAAGTGAGGGGGGATTCGCAGTTAATTGTGAATCAACTAAAAGGAATATTCAAGTGTGTGAGCCCAGTGGCGATTGCCTCATTTGAACGAGTTCACAAATTACTTAAGAATTTCGAAACAGTTAAAATCATTCACGTGCCCAGAGAAAATAACGAGATCTCGAACGATTTAGCTCAAATGGCGTCGGGGTATAAGATTAATAAAGATTTACTCGAGACCTCCATTAAGGTCAAACCCAGAATCCTTGTACCTTTTGAGCAAAGGCAGGCATATGTTAATAAAATAGATATCATGAAAGAAAAAGAGGATTGGCGACTCGAAATTATAGATTATCTTTCAAACCCATCAAAAGGAGGATTTTCGAATAAAATCAAACTAACTGCTCACCATTATTTTTATGATGGCAAGGAACTATATAGAAAAAATTTACAGGGAATATTGTTAAGATGTCTGGACCTGGAAGAAGCCATGGTCACAATGGCCGAAACACATGAAGGCATATGTGGGGCCCACCAGGCAGGCCAAAAGATGCGATGGCAAATACATAGGCATGGGTTCTATTGGCCCACTATCCTCCGAGATTGTTTGAATTATGCCAAAGGATGTAGACAATGCCAACAATTTGGTAAGATATTGAGACAACCAACGACAGAATTGAAATCGATAATCAAGCCATGGCCATTTAGAGGATGGGCAATAGACATCATCGGAGAAATTAGACCAGCCTCCTCAAAGAGACATAGTTACATCTTGGTGGCAACCGATTATTTCACTAAGTGGGTGGAAGCCAAGGCATTCGAAAATATCAACTCGAAGCAGATAGCAGAATTTATAAAAGTAAATATTATATCAAGGTTCGGTATCCCAGAAACAATAACGGTGGATCAAGCAAGAATTTTTAATAGTGTTGAGATACTCGAATTTCTAAATCAATTTGGTATAAAGCTACTAAATTCTACTCCTTATTATGCCCAAGCAAATGGGCAAGCTGAGTCCTCGAATAAACTTATCAAAGCATGTATTGCTAAAATGATAAGGAATAATCCAAGGAATTGGCACGAATTGTTAATAGATACGTTGTGGGCCCTCAGAGTGGCTAAAAAGGATAGTATAGGAACTTCATCTTTTCAATTAGTTTATGGCCCGAAGCAGTCATCCCAATGGAAATTAACGTTAAGTCACGAAGAGTACTTGAACAAACCAAGCTCACCTCCGAAGAATATGCTAATAATATGAACATAGAACATTTGGACCAAGAAATGGTACAAATTATGGCACTACAGCAAATCGAAATACAAAAACGGAGGATTGAGAGAAGTTATAATAAGAAAGTAAAGGCAAGGTCGTTCGAAAAAGGGGATTTGGTTTGGAAAACGATATTTCCAGAAGGCCACAAGAACCATTTTTATGGGAAATGGTCCCCTAAATGGGAAGGACCATTCGTGATCGCCAAGAAGTTGTCAGGAAATGCTTATAAATTACAACACTTGGACGGAAATGAGTATGGTAAAGCGTTAAATGCCAGATACCTAAAAACGTACATACCAAGTATATGGAAAGCAAATGAAAATGTAATATTAGAAAAGATACCCGAAACAGGCAAGAGTTTCTTACATAGGACTTAAAAATTAAAAGCTGACGATAATTACAAATCCTAGAAACGAATGAAAGGGAAAGAACTAGCTAGAACTTCCAGAGATGTCTCGAAAGCATCTTTTTCAACAAGTGCTGGACAAATTATATTCTCAAACTCTTCCTCCAATCGAGCGACTTGGGCATCAAGGGACACAATATCCGTTTCTACTTGGTCAAAGGAAATAAGGCGATCCCTCTCTGCCTGTAGCTCAGCAATTCGAACGTCCAAATCAGCTATTTGGGCTAAGTAATTAGACCGGTTGTTAGCTAAAATAGGGGCTTGATCCCGTAGCTGATTAATGCGCCTATTATGTTCGATAGACGCCCCTTCATTCAAAGGGTTGATCCCTTGGTCCATATAATCTTTAAGATTATTCAGGCAGCTCTCGAACACTTTGCGGGCCCCCGCAAATATGGGGAGCCACGTGTCTGTCACTCTCGACTGAGCTTCATCAAGAAGAAAACGGAGCCTCTGAGTTAATGCCTGATCATCAGGACGGCGCTGAATGTCATAAAACGCCGTAGTCAACTCGATCCTCGAAAAAGCAGGCCCGACGACCTCGTCTGAAAAGTTCGAAAGGAAAGTTATGAAAAGAGACAAATACGAAGATAAAAAGGGCCAAAGACAAACTCTAAAATACCTTCGGAAGGAGTCACCGTTATTGGAGCGATCGAGCTCGGAGGCGTCGGATCCGGCGTAACTATTGGTGAAGAGATAGGGGCCTGATTGGGGTCAACGGTTACGATCAGCGACGATTCAGCTAAAGGAGGCGAAGGACTAGAGGTGAATGGAATCCCCATGTCAGTCCCGGGTATCGGTTCACAACTGCTCGAGGTAACAGTAGTCGGAAGCTCTGAAAGAAATCACGGGTAGTTAAGTAGATAGCACGCAAGAAATGCTCGAAGAAATATACAAGAAATATGCCATATTAATTAACCTGGAGCAGAAACATTTTCGGCTAAGGTTGATTGACCGGGATCCGATGTGAGTAAAGCCACCGCAAGAGCATGATCTTCTCGAGAGGCAGTTTCCGTTGCGGATGGAAGAGTTGCAGATACAGGGGAAACTGCAAGTCGATGAAAGAAATATAAGATAAGGGCTTTAACATAATAAAAATCTGAAAAGGAGTGAGAGAAACACCTTCCAAACGAGGGAATTTGCTGTTTTTCCGGAAAAGAGACGGCTCCTCATCCTCTTCTTCACCTAGTCCTACTTTTTCGATTGAAGTTAAGGTGCTAGAAATCGGCTGTTCTCGAATAACCAAGGCCGAGCGCTTTCGAGTAACCGGTGCTGATGTAGGATTGGTTTTTTATTTCTCGGAACCGGAAGAACCAGCCGCAGAGGTTTGTTTACTGACCGAAGAAGCTCGAGCAGTAATTTCCGATTCTCGAAGAGCTCGATAGAGACTATCACCAGCTTGAATGGGAGAGTCATCTCTTTCGAACCGCCATCCTGAGGTAAGAGAGTAGGGAATCACATAAGCATTGTCCTGACAAGACAAACGGCCAAGTAACAAATAGGAATCAAAAGTCAATAAAGAAAACAAAACAGGGGAATCGAAGATACCTCTATAGGTAATAACTTGGAAAGGTCAGCAACATTTCCAGAACCTCCAAAGCTTCTGGTGGCCTCGGTGACCAATCGCCATATGATTTGCCTCGAGAAACCTCGTTGCAAGACTCTATTCCAAAAAATAGCGAAACAGGGTTCTACTCGAATAACCCTGCAAAAAGTGGGTACCGGCAATGGTAAAACCTGGCACGACGACATTCCTCGAATAATGGTTTCTACTCGGTTTCTTTTCAATTTAGGGATCGTGTATTGCCTTTGGAACTAGGGACGGTTCATTGTACCAAGAAAAGGGAGAGCGAAACTCTGGTTGATACCAAACTGCCTCGAGCATAACTAGAGATAGATATAAAAGATGATTAGAACGAAGAATGAAAATCCCATGAAATGGCAGTACTATCTAATGTTTAAATAACGGTTCAAAATAACAAATAACAAAGTACCTGGGGATTATAAACCTCAACACCAGGAGTATTGTCGGCATACAGAAGGTCTCGAGAAAATAAAATGGCACGCCAATACGGTTGATCATCCTCTTGTTCTTCGAGGGAATCAATGCTAGCCATCCAATCTGGAAGGGCAGTTTGAGACCAATGGGTGCCGGCTTGATCATGTCTGGTTTCGAAAAACGGGCACCAAGTCGATACGTACAAAGGGTTGTACAGGGTGCACAAAGTCGGGAGATAGGACTCCTTTTCGAGAGGGATCAAAAGGTTCACAGTGGCTTCACCATAACAAGCCCAATTCGAAAGAGGCTTGAGATTGCTCGAAGAACCTAAGGCGGTCTCGAAAGAAGGAAGGGTTCTAACATTGAGCAATTCGGGGTAGTAAAGGAAGGCCCAACAAGTCAATAACCATAGGGGGCCAGATACCCTTCTCACGCTCGAAGGACTTTGGAAAATATGAAACATCATTCGATAAAAATGGGATAAAACTAAGGGAGCTAACTCGATTGGCCCCATGGTTACAGCGATATTGGTAGCCAGTGGAAGAAAAGTCTTATTCACGACACATCCCGAGTTCATAAATAACCGACAAAAAACAAAATTTAGAAAGAGTACCTCCTCGAAGTCAGTTACCGGATCCTCGTTCTTAACAAAATGTTTGACCAAAGCCGAGTAGGCTATGTTGGAGCCACTACTTTTGCCATGATGTTGTAGCCACTGGGAGGCGGCTACCAAGAGTGATTTGGCTGTAGCAATAGGTTCGCACGAAGGGAGAGCCGTGCCATGTGGAGACAACCCAGTAATCAACGCCACGTCCTCGAGCGTGACTGTTTGAATTTCCCGTGGTAAAACAAAACAATTGTAGGAAGGATGCCAAGATTGGGCTAAAGAATCAGTCATCACCTGCTCGAAAGGTAACACTTGATAGCAAGCCAATCGAATCAGGCCTAAAAGGCGGTTTCCACTCCATTTGGGATGAAACTGGTGGAGGCGCTCGAACCAGGGGAAGGCATCGATACTCCCAATCCACCCATTTATGGGTTTCCTCCTATTAGTCCAGGAAAATCTTCGTACCTCTCGATCCATACAAAGGGGAGTATGAGCACCCTCCAAAACGGGCGAAACCCCTAACAACTCGGGGGCTTGCGGGGTCGCTTCATCGAAGACGGTCGAATTGAAGCGGGGGCCAAGGGATAGATGAGAAATTGACTCACCTTAGCGAGTAGAAGCTCCTCGAGGAACTATATGGGACGTCTCGATTGACGCCACTTTGGTATCGAGATAATATTGTCGAAAATTTCTCGAAATTTGGTGGATCTCCTCAGCATCCTCACAACCCAAAATCAATGCTTGGGGAACTAGGAAGGTGAGATCGTGAGCGGCTAGATGGGGAGGCACGGCCATAATATAACTCGAACAAAGCAAATAAGTGCACCAGCAGGGCGGCAAGGATTGATTGATGCTCGAAGAAGATGACGAGTAAGAACGAAAGCAGAAGAGGAGAAATAAAGAAAAATCAGACAACCAACCTATTTATAAGGGTTGGAATGACCGGGCATGAAAAGCCACAACAGTTGATGGGTAGGATGTCGAAAAGACGGCGATTTGAAGGAGTTATGATGATTCGCGCCAATCGATACATGTAACACCGGGAACGTAAACTCATAATGATTGAAAACACCGGAAAAAACCTTGAAAGATGTATTTTTCAATAACCAAAAAACCGCAAAACTGAAGCGTCCCCAGAGAGAGACGTATTTATTTGATATACATGAAATCGAAACATTCATATATATCAGGGGGGCATCTGTTTATAATAAATAATAAATGACAAATGGGCCATTCGAAAAATACCATGAAAAGGAGACTGAATGGGGATAGGCCCAAGCAAGGACACAAAATGATATGGGCCTTTTGAGCGAATATAAAAGGGGCAAGAGAATGAGGCACATTTAACGATGAAGTTTATCCAAAAGAGAAATGGAGGCGCCAAACTCTGAGATTTTTGAAAAAGGGAGTTAAGGACGGTTAGATAAAATGGGGAACGTGGGGCGTCCGCAAAGATAAAAGGCGAGAAGAAGAAGGAAGGAAGAAGAAGAGATCTCAGAGAAAAAAAAGCTTATCTTTTCAGATTTTCCATTTAGGCAGTTTACGTAGCGTAGTTCAGTATTTTCATAGTTTCCCTTTCAGATTAGAATTTAGATTCTGGTCAAACACTATAGAGTATTCTGGTAGCATAGTAATAGACGTAGCGAGAGGTTGAATCCATAGCCTGTACTTCGAATCAAGAATCCATGGAGGTATGCTCCTTTTTCTCAATTTAATATATTTTGGCTGCTTACATATTATGATCGTATTTGTTGCATATACCGTAGAATAAATAAATAAAAAAGGCGTAGGACCACCATTAGCCCATTTGGGCAGGGGTCGGTAGATAATCCTAAGTTAAGGTTATCGCGAGTCAGGGACCGTCTACTCGAAATCTCTCCTTATTCTAGTTTGTTTTTACGCGAAACACAACGTTTATTCTCTTGTACATTATTCGTATTACTGCCATAAGCTCTAAATTTAAAAAGATAAATACGAGATGAAACTGATAGGTAAATACAAGGTGAATGAAGAGAGCTTATGCTAGTAATAAATGTTGGTCTTCCTACAAATTGACAGTTGGGGAGGGACGGAGTCAGGGGTTGGAGGGTGCCACCCCCCCCCCCCCACCCACCCCAAAAAAAATTAATAAAAAGCAAAATAAATTCACATTTCTAACCCACAAACTAGTTCAAACCCACATATTAGAAATATTAATTCAGTTGAATATTCCAATAGGCTATATAATCAAAATTTTAAGCTAGAATTCTTGTTATATTTTTACATTTTCTCATCATCCATGATTTGTTCAAATCACATCAACCATTTCTCATCTCTTCTATATGATAAGTATCTTTTTATTTTTGCTTTTTCTATTTATAGTCGATTTTCACGAAATTGGATATTATTAATGAAATGTAACGATTGCAATTTCTAATTTGAAATGTTAAAATTGATATTAGTGAAATCATACTTCTTAGGTTTTTATGTTTTGTTTTATTTAAAATTAGGACCATTTTTCATTTTAGTTTTAACACTATACATATTTGATTAGTTATGAAAAATGTATCAAATATTATTTCTATGTGGTTCGACAATTGCCTATGTTCATGGGAGATGATAAGAGAATTTAACTATTAACAAAAGAGGTACAGAGTACAAAGTATGTCTAAAGTTCTTACTAAACCTAATCTCCATTTTTTTTCACATACATATATATAGCGTACCGTACCACATAGACGAAAATCAGCGTCTGAAGTCAAGCAAAGATGAAAATTTTATCTTAAGCGACTGCCAAATGCTAAGGACATTTCAGGAGCTATGAATCAGCGCTCAAAACCATCAAGCTATCAAATGATCAGATTCACCTGAAATAAATTTCGAAGTCATTAAGGACTTAAATGCAATCGTCAACGGGCATTTATTTTCAATGGGAAATAAATTCAAACGCAGTAAATGTCTGATAAGAGCATTAAATGTGATGATGACGAATTGCATATGGAACAAGCCACCTTATTGGCCAAGACTGTTAGATTTTCAGAGTTCAAACCTGCCACATCAAATCGGTGGAGCAGATTTCAGGAATGTCAGAGAAAGGATTATTCACTCGATACGTGAGAGGCAAGCGCCTACATATGTCCAACGGACAAATCCCAAGAAATGCCTATAAATAGTACCCTTCAGCAAACCCTAAACACATAGAAATACACAAGAAATAGGTCAAAAACTCTACTGAAATATTCACAAGAAAAGCTTACCAAACTCCATAGCCAAAATCCTTCAAGTTTTTCATACATTCCAAAGACAGTTACTGATATCTCAAACCTCTTCGAAGAAGAACCCTATACTATTATTGAGATATCCCAAGTTGTTTGAACGTTCCAAAATCAAACAAATGTTGTGACGAAACCCTCAACTTCTTTCATTTGTGTGAGAAAGTTGTTGATATTTGTAAGCAGCATTTCTGTGTGAGAGAAGCTTGTTGAAGAAGATCTCAAATGGAGCGGAAGTCTGTGTGATCAAGGAGCTCAAGATCGTCTTCATTTCATTCACCATTTGTAGAAATCCTCAGTGTGAAGATTTTGATAATCATCTGGTGAATTCTCTCCGAGTGATAAAGGAGAAGAAGGACGTAGCTGAGATTACATCACCCAATGACCCTTTCACATATTGTGTTACTTAACTTTACTATTTTATTGCTTTACGTATCATTTGCATATCATTATTCAAAGGCATTAAAACTAGTAAGCAACTAATCGGCTAAAATGAACGCTAAGCATTAAAATCATATCCGCTGCTAACCCTGATTAAGCGATCTGAGCGTTACCCTACTTTGGTAACTGTCAAAATCACTAAGTCTAAGTTATCTATTCTTTAGTGCCTGACCTAGCGCTTTGCTTTCTAAGCTTTCAAAATCTTTAAAGTGATACAAAATTTTTGAAGTAGAAAAAGACTTCAGGGTCTATTTAACCTTCCCCCCTTCTAGACCCTTTCGTATGCCACTTGGGACCACCAACCACTATTCATGATGTAACATATAGGTCTATTGGATGATGACACATGTTCTCTGATGTACAATTAAGATTACCCTAGGACCTGATCCGAATGATGAAAAACACGCAGATCACTGTTTTATATGTAAATTTCTCGATCTGCAGGTCCTTTTATAAAAGTGTTATTGTTTGTTGGTTAAATATGGACTGACATTTACAATAAATCAAATTTCTAAAAACCCTTGAACTTATTAGAGTTTATATTAGATTAGGATGCTTATTTATTTATTTCCTTTGTATCTCTACGGAAACCTTTGTCAGTTGAATACAATATCTAAGGGGAATTATACCTTAACATGGTATCAGGCTAAACCCTACTGATCTTGCCCTCTTATACGCAGCCGTTGCATCTCTCTGACGTCTTCTACCGCTAGCGGCCATAACCGGCATCTCTCTCCCCGATTTTTCATATATTTTCCTACCCTCTCAGTCGTTGCTCCACTCAATGCACTATTTCTCACCATGCAGCCTTCTACAGCATGAGGTTCTCTCTACATCTGAGAATTTTGTGCCTTCTTCGCCGGCACTGCCATCACCGTGCTTGTGATATTGATTTATCACGTTAATTATTTAGATTCTCTTATATTCTCTGATTTTCTTTACTATTCGATTTAGTGTTTCTATTTATCACCCATATCATGTCTCAAAACGTCAATTCATCTGCCATCCCTTCCAAGTTCACGACCAAACACCCTCAATTTCAAAATCTCCGGCCCTTCACCCTGCTTTAGCTGCCGGTAATATTCACCCCTCGTTCAGCTTTAAACTATCTTAAAAATGACTCAAATTACAAACTCTGACGAGACATGTTTATGGACCTCCGACGAAGTTACTCTGTGTTCGATCATATTTTTGGTTAGTCAAAACCTCTGACAATGATGAAACTGTTAGGAATGTGCCCTCATATGCCAATAAGGAATTAGATTAAGTAGAGCACTCAGTTGTGTTATACACCTAATCATAAATATAGAAAGGCGTTATCTTTTGTTCATGTAAACCTTTATGGCATTTATAAGTAATGAACAAATAATTAGTCCATGTGTCTCAAGGCAAGTCTTCCACTCCTTATGGGATGAGGAGAAAGGCACTGGAAGGACTTGGTACTTGAACACTCAAAAGGGTTCGAATAGACTTGTATGACACATGCTCTGACAAACAGTGCCAGTCGAACATTATGGGATAGTTTGAGTTTGTGTCATAGATACATTAATGGAATTAATGTATTAGAACACGGCTCGTAGGAATCCGATCACATGGGTGTTTACTCAGTGACTGTCAATGATTGAATTACTGACTATGATAGTATATGTGAGCCTTTGACTGGAGGATTCACTATCACGATGTGCTTGTGACGTTGGATCTGTTACTAGAGTAGTTATGCCCAATTCACCCGTTGGTGGGGCTGACCTCGAAGTGCGATCTCAATGGGCAAGTAGCAGCTGTGAAGCGATTGTCAAGAAGCGATTCACTGTCTCGAAAGTAAACGAGCAGACACCCGATGCGATCATAGGTAACTGAAATGGAAAGTCTTTGGCCAAAGCAATAGAACTGACTCGTGTGGGGCACAGAGAGCAGTTGTGTCATTTCATGTTACTATGATTCATAGCATAGCATCGAGTTATGCGATTTTGACATATTCCATGATTCTCACTCGATCGGGGTACATCAGTGAAGGGCTTATACTTATATGAAATTCATAGTCAAGAGGTTCGTAGTGACATAGTCATCTCGTATTTGGTTGGGCTACGATGTGGGGCCACGGGGCTGGCTAGGTGTCACCCACATCCTTTGGTATCCTCCCATTACCAATCAAGACGAACTTAGAGAGTCGCGCTAACAGGAATGAGCGGGAAACCACTTTGTGTATTTGGAGGGGCATTTTCGTAATTTGTCATTAGATGGACAAATGAATTGAGTGGACGAATTAATTTAATTAAAAAATAGAACATTAAATTAATAAATTAGTTTGAATATTTAATTTGAATATATATTTAATTGGGTTAAATAAATTTGGTTAAATTAAATATTAATTTAATCACATACATATTTAATTAGATTAAATATGAAATGTAATTAAATTAAAGTGGACTAAGTTGACTGGGCCAACTTAGCCCACTTGGCCGTCCACATGGGCCTATGAGGCGAGTAACCTAGGTCCAAGTAGGAGAACTCTATTTAAATTCTTCAACACTTAAACTTAGGTTAAGAGATTTTAGTCGCCACCAAACTAACACAGTAAAAGAAGAGAGAAAATTTTCTCTCTCTCTCTCTCTCTCTCTCTCTCTCTCTCTCTCTCTCTCTCTCTCCTTCTGTTCTAGCCACCATCTGGAGATGGAGGAGGAAGATTTTCAGTGATTTCCACGCGTGATTATCTAGAGGCAGGAGTCCCAGCGATTGCTGCTGTAGACAGTAGATCAAGAAACGAAACACGCTACAACGAGGTTATTTGCGTTTTCGTATTTCTTGTTTTTGTTTAAAATCAACAATAGCCCAAATTGATCCGTGGCTTTGGGAATCGAAATTTATTCCGCTGCGTTTTTCGTGTATCGACTCCCAACAGAAACATGGTTTTCTCTTGACTCAACTTTTAAAAGATGGTTTTACGCAACTGTTGATACAAAATTGCTTAAATATATTGATTTGGAATATGCGACCTCCCATAATCTTTGGGTTCGCCATTGAAGAAATTTTTTGAAACTAACCATTTCGCTCCATGCATAAATGAGCATTTTCACAATCTTCAAAAATGATCTCTTATAATTTCTCAATATTATCAAGAGATGAAATATTTAGCTGACAATCTCGCTGATCTTGATACTCCTATCCCTGATCAATCCTTTATCCTTTATTCCTCCAAGGTCTTCCCAAATCCTATCTTTCTCTCGTCATTGTCATTACCGTTAAACCCCCCCCCCCCCCTTTTCTCTTTCTCTGAAGTGCGTAATTTGCTTCTCTTTCACGAGTCTCGTGAAACTCACTTCCACTCTCATAATCCTTCATCTGACTCATCCACTGCCCTTTTCTCTCAATCCCAATATCCTTCCCAAAATTGAAACATGCATCGTAATAATGGAAAATGTCGAGGTAGGGGAGGGTGTTGGCATAATGCCTATTGTGGTCACTCCGGTTCATACAACTCGGGCTCTCATCCAAATTCTAAAAGTAGCACCGGCCCACCCACTGGATATTCCTATCAGCTGGTCCAACACACTCCACACAGTCACAACTCCTCAGCCCAGTTCCGTCCACATTCAATCCGCAACATAGCTCCAACACTGCCAGCAATTTTCAGACAACGAATTGGACTCAGAATTTTCAGCCCATCACTTCTCCTTGGTTGCATCCGTCTCCAACTGGGCCAACTACTCTTCTCGATCCACTGTCCATGTCACTAGCCCACACGCCTGGATCCTAGGCATTTTGGCCCAATGCCAATTTGGTTTGTCTCTTCAACACGGCCCACGTGCACCTTCCGCCCAGCTCAGTTGCCCTAGAAGTTTGCTTTCACCACCCCGGATCTCTCATCACTCTATCAGACAATGACTCTCCACCAACCTGATGATCAATGGTACATGGATACTGGTGCAGGTTCTCACATGTCCTCTCCCCAAGGTGACTTATTTAATATCGCACTGTTATATAATTTTAATTCAATTATTGTTGGTAGTGGTGCTGCTCTTCCTATCAATTTGATTTGTCAGTCCTCTCTTCCCTCTAATTCTTGTTCCCTTCATCTTCATAATATTCTTATTTTTCCTTCCTAAATTAAAAATCTAGTGTATGTTCGTAAATTTACTCGTGATAAGTCTTATTCTATCAAATTTGATCCTTTTGGTTCTTTGTAAAGGACCTTAGGACTAGTGAGCTTCTTCTCCGGCAAAACAATGATGGCAATCTCTATCCTTTCCATGCGCCTTCCATTGCTTTCCTCTACTCCTTCGCCCCTTCACCTTTCACTTGGCACCGTCGTCTAGGCCATCCCGGAGTTGCTATATTTAATTTTCTTTCCAGTAGGAATTTTATTTCATGTAATAAGAATTTTTCTCGTAGTTTATGTCATGCTTGTCAATTAGGGAAATAAAAACGATAACCCTTCTCTAGTTCTCTTTCCACTATTCAAAATTTATTTGTTGTTGTTCATTCACATATTTGGACCTCTCCCGTCCCAAGTTTGGGTAGTTTTTGGTATTACTTAGTTTTCTTGGATGATTATTCTCATTTTTTGTGGATTTTTCCCTTGCAAAATAAATATGGCACTTTTAAAAATTTTGTGGGTTTCTTTAATTATGTACATACTCAGTTTAAATTCAAAATTAAATATTTTCAATGTGACTATGGTGGCGAATATGACAATAAATCATTTCACATTTTTTTTGCTACACATGGAGTTACTTTTCGTTTCTCCTTCCCACACACATCACAACAAAATGGTAAAGCCGAACGAACCATCCAAACTGTGAACAGTAATGTCTGTTCCCTCTTTTTCCACACCTCTCTTCCCCTTCCTTTTTGAGCCAAAGCCATCCACATGGCTACTCATCTTCTGAATATTCTGCCTACTACCACTCTATCATACCGCACCCCCTTCGAGCTTCTCTATAACATCTCTCCCACTTATGATCATCTTCGCATCTTCGGTTGTCTCTGTTATCCTAAAATCTCCGCCACATCTCTCCACAAATTAGCTCTTCACTATTCGCTCGTATGCTTGTATCTTTTTGGGATACTCGTTAAATCACAAAAGCTACCGTTGCTTAGATCTTGTGACTAACAAAATCATTCTTTCTCATCCCGTCATTTTTGATGAATCTGTTTTTCCTTTCTTCACATGCTCTCCTTCATTTGACTCTACTCCCTATATTTTCCTTTCTTTGGATGATGATGACCCGCCACCTATGCTATGCCACATGGCTGCTCCCGTGCCTCAAGCTATACCTTGACCCTCCTTGCACCCGCCTCCCGATTTTCCTTCTCGCGCGTCCTCTCCAACTGCCTCTTCCACTCTGCTTTCCTTTGACACCGTTTCGCTTCCCATCTCCACTCATCCCATGCTCACGTGCTCCAAATCCAGCATTACCAAACCTCATCAAATTTAAACCTCTCTATGTCTCATCGTCCTCTCCTTCCCCCATCTCTTGCTCATATACTCAAGCCGTTCGGGACCCGCTTTGGAAATCTGCTACGGAAGCCGAATTGTTTGTGCTACACTCCAATACGATGTGGGACCTTGTTCCTTGACCCCCTAATGTTAATCTTGTTGGGTTTAAGTGGATTTTTTGCCACAAGTTTCGATCTGACAGGTCCCTTGAGGGATACAAAGCTTGCTTCGTTGCTCAAGATTTCACCCAACAACCTGGCATTGATTATGAAGATACTTTTAGTCCCGTTGTCAAAACCACCACTATTCGTACTGTTCCCAGTATCGCTCTCTCTCGCTCTTGGCCTCTCCATCAGTTCGACGTTAAAAATGCATTCCGTAATTGTCACCTCCATGAAACCGTGTACATGAAGCAGTCTCCTGGATTTTCTAATCCCAATTTTCCCGATCATGTTTGTCTTCTTAAGAAAGCGCTTTATGGTCTAAAACAAGCCCCTTGCTTTTGGCACCATCGGTTCACTACATATCTCTCTTCTCTCAGCTTTGTCAGCAGTCATGCTGATGCTTCTCTTTTTATTCATCGTCACGGTTCCTCCACTGCATTTCTTCTCTTATATGTTGATGATATAGCTCTTACTGCATCTTCCACCACTCTCCTTACTTAGCTTACCTCTCTTCTTTCCAACGAATTCGCCATGACTGGTATTGGTTCCCTTCACTACTTTCTCGGTATTTCTATCTCGCATACTTCATCTAGTCACGGGCCATATTTATGTATTATTTAAGTTCTTCAGATAAATAATTACTCCTCCTTCGACAACCGAGGTTCTACATTCTATTTTGACTTTTTCCAGTTTGTTTATGCATTCTAACATAGAGATATATCATAGTTTGTGACTGAATCCCTCATTTAAATTTAAAACTACTGAAGAATTAATATTTTTCCATAACAAATAACAAATATCCTCATTTAAGGAAAGAAGTTTAGGAGCTCACAAATACAAATTAAACTAAAATCATACTATTTAAAACTACTGAAGAATTAATATTTTTCCTTAACAAATAACAAATATCCTCATTTAAGGAAAGAAGTTTAGGAGCTCACAAATACAAATTAAACTAAAATCATACTATATAATATACAAGTAATTAAATAAGGACAATTTTAGACCAAAAATAAGTATCACAAAATTTTATTATCTAGTAAAGGAGTGAAAGGGTACATTCTTGGTAGGACAGATAGATAATGAGTTTCAGTGTTGTTTACAACGTTGTTTCAAAACACTATCAAATATTTATTATTCTAACGTTTTAGGAAAGCCCCCGATAGTAAAAATAAAATGAATATGGATTTGTAATCAAAGTCGTTGAGAGTTTTTGCCGTAATTAATGCCGGTGGGTGAAGGCAAAGTTGGAATTTGAATTCCAATTAAAGTTTTGGGGACCATGGCACGAAATATTGGTGTTGAATTTACTAAAATGAACGCAAGAAAAGTGAGTTGCGGCTCCGTAAGGGTGAAGTCACATTATGTCATTGTTATAGTAGCTGGAGCCCTCTAATGGGGTTGCATGTAAAATTATAGAAATACCCCTCCTTTTGCTTGCTACCACAAAATACAACACTTGACGAAATCTGATTTTTCCATTGTGGGCAAAATCGTGGCCTCCACTCTTTGAAACCGATTTGGGGAACAATGAGTTGTGACTTAATTACCTAATATTACGACGTGAATGGTATTTGGTTAGGAACTCAAATTCGAATATCTTTTCTCTTCTAACTACGCTTTTGCGTTTTCAAGGGCGATACTGTACAAAAATCTACAATAATCACAACAAAATCAAGTCATATATATATGTAAGCATATGATACTTCTTTCGTCAAGATGACGCAAAAACAAGTGCATTCTTTCTTGTTGCTTTTGAGTGAAGTTCTTGATAGCATGTTTGTGATTTGCTGATATATCTACAAACTTTTATTTGGTACATATTTAGTACATTTGACATAATGTCAATTAAGTGTATTTAGAGTAAACATATATTGAAGTGAAGATATTGCATTTCGAGTAGATCTAAATTAATTAAGTTTTTACATTATTTGCATAAAGGGAGTAAAATCATCGTTAGGGTGTAACTTGTAAGATTAGTTTTCTTTCAAGAGTATCTATTTCTAGTTGTTAATTAGATACAAATTTTTATAGATATTAATCAACGTATATAGTTTATTGATTTTATTTATATAGATATTTTCTTTTGTTATAAAAATTGGTTCAATATTCCTATAAAAGAAAATCAAAGACAAGAAAAAGAAATAAGAACTAAAAATAAAAATAAAAAATGCTAAAGAAGGAGTGATATCCATATCACACACTAGTGTGCACGGCATGTATAACCAACTTACGACATTTTCTTCTTTCATCCATCTAAAGATAGTAACCAACTTGTTTTTATTTTCGTATAGAAAATTAATAATGGGCAAAATCAATATGCTTTCTCGAAGGGGTCCTTGAAGATGACAATTGGTTGGAGATTCTTCACAAGAAGGGTCTTCCCATTTATTATCTTATCTTTTTAAATAAATGGGTTGAAGAGAAGAGCATATATATATATATAGCATGTGGATCAAATACATCCCAATTCATTAGGTAAGATCTAAGACCCATTTTACACCATTGATTCAAGTTGATCCTAAGGTCTAAATTTAATCCCTTTTTCAGTTTTAATAATTTGTTTTAATTATGTAGAGGGCATTATAGTCATTAAGCTATAACTAACACATGCAGTTAATATACAGGATCAAATCAAATCTCCCTTTTTACGCGCCATAATCGATTCCATTTAATCTTTCCATACTCACGTCTCTCAGCAAAATTGATTCGATGGATGTTTTTTGCCCATTCATTTCATCATCAAATCTGCAATTTCTAGTAAAATTCACTGCGTAATCTTTCCATAGTCACTTTTTTCAGCAAATTTGATTCGATATATTTATTTTGCCCATTCAATTCAGTATCTAATCGGTTGTTTCCAGTAAAATTCAGTGCGCAATCTGTCCATAATCCCGTATTTCAAAAAAACTGGGATCGATATATTCATCGCGCATCAATTCGGTTTCAAATCAGTTTGTTCGCGACGATCGTGTCAATTAGTATTGTCAATCTCATGGCATCGTCAGTTCCATGATCATATCGGTTTATGATATATAAAGACAGAGAATAGAAGAAAGGAATAAGGGGAAGAAAACATCACAATTAGTGATTTTAAACCATCAACAGTAGTTTATATCACATTATACAGTATCTTATAAACCATTATACACTACAATACAAACAATTATACACTGTGAATTTGATACACAACTATATAGAATGGTATAACAGATTATAGATTAGATTCATTATTATATACTACAATACAAACCATTATGCACTGTGAATTTTATACACAACTATATAGAATGGTATAACAAATTATACATTAGATTCATTATTATACACTACAATACAAACCATTATACAGTATGTTATAACACATTATACATCAAAATATACATTGCGTGTATAAATCAAATATTATACAGTGTCCAATAAACCATTATACATTACGGACTAAGCCATTATACACGTGAGTTTATAAATCATACAGTTAGAATGATCTAATTTAAAATTATATAGTATATATTACACAAATATGCAAGCCAATTAAACAAAAACACAACATTGACGAAGCAATTTCTTGTTTTCTGTAATTTAGGGCTTTCTTCTGCCGATAATCGTCGGGCTTTTTTGAGTGAAACTTGCGCCGATAATCTCTGTAATTGGGATTTCTGTTTTCTGGGTGAATCGAACGAAATATGAGGATGATATGATTATATATATTGATTGCATGAATCGTGGTCTGAGATTGAGAGATTGGAATGGAGATCGTGGGTAACAATTTGGGAAAGATTTTGGGGGAGATCCTGTGCGTTATTTTTGGGAGGTGGATGATATATAATTTTGCTAGTTTGTCTATTATACCCCTAATTCATTAATTTTCAATTTTGCCAGCCTGTTTCTGTTTATGATTTGGACTGTTGGATTTAATTGATCCAATGGTATATATTGAGTTTTATATCTTATCTAAGAGAGGGTATGTATTAGATCTTGACCATATATATATATATATATATATATATATATATATTATTTTCCTTTTACTTTTTTGGCAATTAATCATGAAGGGCAAAATAGGGATTATATTATTTTGGGGTAGGGGGTGGGTGGGGGAATAAAGTTATGGGGTCCCACTTGCGTCCAAAACGACGGGCACCCACGTCGGATTTAAGAGTAAGTGACAAATGAGCCAACTTCAAATGATGCCCCATCTCAAGATTTCCTCAAATCTTTCTTGTCTCACTATTTTGGATCAGAAAGCAAAATTTAGTAGAAATCGTCAAGAATCATATCATTTGAAATGACTTATATGCCCAATTGAAATGTGAAACTTGACCTATTTGAGGGGAAATTATGATTTTATTTTCTTTTTCAAATATATATAGATATATTTATATATATTCAAAAATCTTAGAGAATAAAGAATGGTTATACAATTAACAGTCAATGTTAATCACAAAATGTTTATGACAACTTACTAACATCACTAATATATATCGCCTTGAATTACTTATAATATTTTTTGTTGTTAAATTGTCATTATTCGATTCCTAAACATTGATAATGATAATTTTATACAGTTTTTTTTGTCACTAATTATTACTAGATCAACTTATATATAATTATTGTCCTTATAAAACTTGTGAAATTATTACTATAAAAAATAAATTTTTTTGTCACTAATATGCATATATAGTTAGATATTTAGTGACATGCAATTTTTGTTTCATCATAATAATAATTTTAACAAACGTCACCATGTTATATGCAAACCCTCATTTAAAACAATTTATATAGCAATAATCAGTCAAGTAGCTAAAATAAGAGTTTGCGTTCAAGGTTCTCTTTTGAATTCTCCCTAATACACGCACACAGAAAACAAATTAAGTACAAAAGTATATATAGTACTGTCACAGATTGAGTGAAAGAAATGATGCGACCTTATTTATTTCAATAGATATCTTAGGTTAATTGCAGCAGAAAGCAATAGTTATGCAACCTTATTGTGTTTTTTGTTATCTATTTTGACTCTAATGATATACTTATTAGCTACTAGACTTACTATTGCTCCTTGTACTTCTCTTTACTATATACCCTTCCTTTGTTATTGACTTATATAATTGAAGCCAAAGAATCAATGATATCAGAAAAGATAAGTTCTCTTTATATATATATATATATATATATATATATATTCGTCTTTTAATTTCTTGAGGAAGCTTACTTGATAAGCAACTTGAATGTTTAAATAAACCATGTATCATTGATATTCTTAAACTGAAGTAGTAGTTGAAACACAAACTATAAAAGCTAGCTAAAGTCCTTCAACTATTCGACAAAGAAATCATTAATCTTTAGAGGATCCAGTTATTGGATCCCATGTCATCAATGCAATTTGCCAATTCCTGCATCCAAATGATTAAGGCTATATATATGTTTTGACCTAAGATTTTAATTGGAGGAATTGAAAAACAAAGAATATAAAACTTAATCATTTGAAGTTAGAAATATATATATATATATATATGTGTGTGTGTGTGTGTGTGTGTGTATGATTTCTTCTTGAATACTACTTAAATTATGGGGAGAATGTTGGGAGATGATAAACTATTTTATGAAGATGGAGGTAACGTGAGATGGTTGACATTTACTTGAAATGGACCCTCAAACATTTGACAATTTGGAGGATATTTGATTTCGTAGGGAGAAGGGAAACCTCTCATATATACCCTTTTTCTAACAATTTCTTGAGAAATAATTTGAAGAAAGATATGAAAATAATAATATTTATCAATTTAGTATATATATATGAATTATTATTATTATTATTCAATAAGAGAACAAAAAAGTAAGCAAACAGACCAAAACCCCACTTGGAAAAATAAAATAAAAATAGTAGTAGTGTTTGATAAAGCAAATTGCGGCTGTGGGTTTCTTATTTCCAAAGTTCTAACTTTTCTGTCTGGTTAATTTCTTTTATATTTGTTGGTTTGAGAGTCAAAGGCGTTTGCGTGTGGGTGTTGAAGAATAAGATTTTAAGGAGAAAAGTATAGAAAGAAACGTCAAACTCTAAAATTATTGTCTTTTTACTCAAAAAGAATTATTATAGTTTGGACTTTACAATTTTTCTTTGTTGATACATATTTTGCACTCCTACCATCTACATAACCTTAATTCTCACATGTACGCCACACAACAAATGATCCTTTTTCACTTTTTGAGGGCACATGTTTTGGTCTAAAAAGGTTAAAAAGGGTGTTTGGCTAAGTTTAAAATAACTTATGAGTATCTACACTGTAGAGAATATTGTTAGAGATTTATAGGACGTTAGGAATTATATTAAAAATAATATCTTCAAATATTTGAATAAAAGAACAATATGTTAGTAATGATAATTTTGTAATTCAAATGATCAATTTTAGAGTTATGTTAGGATCTTGAGAAATAAGTTAGAAAATCCCAATTTATTTCTAAGAAGATTATAAAATTACAAATTTTTAATATCTTATCTTGGTAGCTTATAAGCTCCTTCTCATAGAATTGATCGAATGATTTTTTGGAATTTCTAAACTTCTAAACATTTATAAGACATTTTTAGGATCTTTTAACTCACCCAAATACCCTCTAAATACTTGTTCCACAAAAACAAACAAATAAATAAAATAGTTTAAATAGTTATCCAACCAGTAGCTATTGTGAGAAATGAGAATGACCACAACCAATTGATAATAGTGGAATCATATTCACATATTAAGTGGGAGGCGCCAGTTTCAAACAAACATTAAAAATAATCCTTAAACTACGTTAGAGGTGGAAATATGACCTAATACGCCGGCTTGGCTCGGCCTGTTGAGGCTTTGTTTTGTTGTTAAGAGGGCCAACTCGGCCCTTTTAGTAACCAAGCCAAACTGGTTAGACTCGCAAACTGGCTTGTTAGGCTTGATAGGCTTTTTTGGGCCTTTAATTGAAGGGCTAAGAAAGCCTATCAAGGCCAAGCCACCTAGTTTAACAAGCCGTTTGTTGTGCATGGTTTTTTTTTTGTTATTTTTTTATTTATTTACTTTTGTTAATTATTTATTTATGTTATTTAATCTATTATAAATTTATTTTCTTTTGTCAATTATTTATTTATGTTATTTAATCTATTATATATTTATTTATTGTTGTTAATTATTTATTTAAGTTATTTAATCGAATACATCTTTTATTTAGGGCACCAACACAGTCCTAAGGCTTGTTTGACACCTTTAAACTAAGTTATGATCTTACGATTAGCACATGTTAGCTCAGTTGTAAGAAACATATCATTTTTTAGAAGGTTGTGGGTTCGATTCCCACTATGGATGTGAGGAATGTGTTGGTGTTCTGAAGGTGACCGGAGCCGAGCTTACCTAATTTTTTTTAATCAGAATTAAGGAGATAAGAATTCCACAACATGCATTCTAAGTTGGCAAAATTCCATTTTCAGTTATGAATATTTAATCGTATGTCAAAAGTAGACCTTTAAGTTAAGGAAAAATTATACTCAGACTCCTCACTTATGGAGTAATTACACAAACTCCCCCTCACCTTTTGATAATTACAGTGACCTCCCCTGTCATGTGTTGCCCATCAATTTGCCTGCCCGAAATGGTAGTGTGACTTTTTTGCCCCTACTATTCCTGGATTGAAAAATAATGAAAAATCATGAAAATTGAAACTTTCTGTGCGGACTAAAATACCCTTCAAAACTTAAAATTTTAAAAGATATTTTTTTTCATTTTCTTCTCCTTCCATATATTTACAGTTTTGAGAGTTAAATCCCTAATCTCTAATTCAATTTCGAGTCCAGTCCCTACCCCTATTGTTGGTCCCAAGTGGCCTACGAAGGGATCTAGAAGGGGGGGGGGGGTTGAATAAATCTTGAAGTTTTTTTCGACTTCAAAAATATTTTTATTAAAATTGGTTTGGACGCTTGAAAATGTAGGCGCTTGGCTGAGCGTCTACTCAAAGATTGTTTCATAAAGTTAACTTAGACTTCAAGATTTGAATATTATAACTAGTTAGGTTTAAGCGTTCAGTTCTTTAATCATTGTTAGCACAGCGAAATGATTTTAAAGTCTTCTCTTTGAAAGCTTTAGCATCACAAAATGTATCTTAGTTGCTTAGCGTTTGATTGAGTTTTACTTAACGGATTTATGCAATGATATGATAGTAAAGAAGTTGACTGTAAAGTAAAGAACACAATATTTGTAAGGTTCGTTGGGTGGTGTAATCCCAACTACGTCCTTCTTCTCCTCGAACACTCGGAGGCAATCCACTAAAATGATTCTCAAAGAATCACACAGAATCTTCTACAAATTAGGTAGAGATAGATGTTGATAACTTAAGCTCCTTGGTCACATAGATTTCAGCTCCAAGACACTTCTATCCCCTTGCTTCTTTCACCCAGAAATATTGAAATGATCCAACTTTGACTTCACACAGATCGCGAGGCTTGGGTGGGATTTTTCTAACGGTTTGTTTGAATTTGACAAAGTTCAAACAACTTGGAATATCTCAATAGTAATGTAAGTTTCTTCGAAAAGAATGTTTGAGATATTGGTTGACTGTCTCAGGATTTAAAGAAAAGCAAAGAGAATGTTTGCTTAAATATTCTCGCTTTTCTGAGAGTTTGAGTACTTGAGACTTCAATGCAACAGCAATTTGGCTTGTAATATGATGATTGTTTTGGCTTGTTGTTGAAGTCCCATTTATAGGCATTCTTGGAAAAGTGTCCGTTTGACACATGCACAGGCGCGTGTCTCTCACTTCCGCGAGTGAACAACTTTTGTCCTTTTTCCTGAAAATCTGCTGCACAAAAGTTGGTGCTTCAGTATATGAATAGTTGACAGTCCAATAGGGTGGCTTCTCCGTACGTCCTGGAGTGCTTATCACATTTAATGCTCTTATCAACATTTAATGCATTTAAATTAAATGCCCATTGGCAATTAATGAACTGAAAATATTTGCATTAAACTCCTTCTGGACTTAGAAATTAATTCAGGTGAAATCTTGTCTTTAATAGACGCTCATTCAATCTGAATCACTTCTGCCCTTAAATCAATTGCTTGATATAGCTTGAGGCTTGGACGCTTGGAATCTTCATTCTTCATTCAGACTTCAGACGCTTGAGTCTTCAAACTTAACTACTGATAAGCTCACTCAGAAATTATCAGACGCTCAATCTAAGCCTACTTAGCCTAACAGACTAAAATGAAAATAAATAAAGCCTATTACAAATCTAACGCTCAAAGCTTATACATGATTTCTAATAAAACCGAAATTACATATTTTGGGGTCTAACATAGAATCCTAATTGTCATCATCAAAACATCTAACAAGAAATTTCTTAATAATTTCCCCTTTTTTGATGATGGCAATACTTACTCTTTTATAGTTCAAGAGTTAGACAGACAAAAGTAAAGGTTAGCTTTGAATAAAGGTTAGATAAAGTTAGTTAAGGTTAGTTAAGTCTCAACGAGATGTTTTAGCTGAAAAATGCACTTCATTATTATGTCAAGGTGAGTACAGGCATTTTACAACTTAAATAAAAAAAAAATTAAGGGACAAGAATATAGATAATACAAAGTAAACAAGAGTTTTTAATCTTCTGTTTGAGCATTGACTCTTCTATTTACTTCAACGGTGATCGCTTCAGATATATTCTCTTCAAGTCTAATCATGGCAGCATGATCTCTGTCAATTATAGATTTCTTCTCTTTCTTTTGTCTCTCTCTATAAGTGACAAACTTCTTATCCCATTCAACCGGGTCAATACGAATACGCCTTAAACAAATTCTGAATGTTTTGTTGAAATCTGTCATCCT
The DNA here is from genome assembly GCA_019426215.1 of Buddleja alternifolia. Lineage (NCBI taxonomy): Eukaryota > Viridiplantae > Streptophyta > Magnoliopsida > Lamiales > Scrophulariaceae > Buddleja > Buddleja alternifolia. Next base: position 10,465,708 of record CM033406.1, read on the forward strand.
CTGTTCCTTAGCTATAAGTTTGGGATCAGAAGGCTCTGGAATAGGCGCTCATTCAAATGGAATATCAAATTGTCCAAGTAACGTTCATCATTCATCTCTTGAAATTCCTTAAGGCAATCAGAAATTGCCGCTTGAGCTGCACCGCGCATATGAGCAACTTGGGCGCTCATGTTCGGAGACTCAATCTTAGCTAAATTATTTTTGATCCAATGGAGGGCTTCTTCATTTTGAGTGGCATGATTACTCACTTCCTCCAAGACTAATTTCAACAATGGCCCAAAATTTTGACTCACATCAGAAGGAACCGCTTGAGTAGCCGGTCGCTTAAACTTTGATGTGTGCTTGAGTGAGTCATAGGAGATTTGATGTGCTAGATCAGAGACGGTGCCGTGTGCTTCAATCGGTAACTCAGCAACATCTGGAACATCAGGTTCAGAAGCGTCAGGATTGACCTCTGGTGAAAACGCTTGAACTGGTTCCTCGGTAGATGCTGGAATACTTAGCATTTCTGATGCAATGTCTGATTTAGGCTCTTCAATGAATTGCACAAGTATTTCCACAAGCGCTGACTCTTCTTGACGAAAGTCAGTGAATTGGAAATTCAACTTGGCTAATGGTATATCTGTATAAAAGTCTGAAGCATCTTCAAGAAGTTTGTTCAGTCGTGAACGAAAAATGCAAGATCCTTGAATGAAAGTGTGTAAAGGACTATCTGTAGCTCTAACATACATTGGACCCATGATGTCCAACACATGCTTTGGAAAGATCCTTGACTGCAGCTGCGGAATAAGGAACAACATATCTGGGTAGTAGTGCAAGGAAAATTCAATGATCCTATCTATTGGAAGACATTGAACTCGTTGAGACTCAGGCACATAACACGTGTAGAATTCTTCCAAATAAGGATACACGGCTTGAGCAATGTCTTGATTCCGCTCTAGCAAGGAAATGACATACTTGTAGTGGTCGCTTACTTCCTTTCTGATTGAAGGTAGGAGTGGATATTGAAAGAAGCAAATCCTTGAGTTGTTGGGTTGCCACAAGTTTCCTGTGAAGACCTTATCGAAGAGTGGAATTGGAGCCATGATCTTCAACATCAACCTAAAGTTGTCATCACAGTGGCTGGGAGTCGTTGATAAGTTTGATACTGGAAAACTTCCACCGCTAGACGCTTGACTATTGAAGTTAAGAGGAGTAACTGCAAGCCTATGTAGCGCTTGGCGCAAAAACCACTGTATCGGTTTTCGAACGCTTGGCAATTGAGCTATTGGTCCCACACGTTGTTGACGCTTCTCTAGGCAATACTTGGCGAATCGCTTCTTGTCATGCATGCCTATGCCAAAGAGATGGGGAGCTTTGACCAAATCTTGAAATGTATACCTATTGTCCATGTACGCTTCAACCCAATTAACCTCATTCATGCAGTAGTCAGCACCTGCATTGACTATAGCCCGAATGCCCTCATGGTGAATGTCTCTGATGGATTCAAAAAGGTATCTGTATATTTGATAATTTACATTCCAAACGCCCTGGTAGTAGTCATTTGCTTCTTCTTGAATCAAATTTGTCAAAGATGCTTGACGCCCACCGACATGAACACCCTTATTGTTCCAAAGGCGAAGTGGATTAGCTGAATGTTTATTCTCGTCACTATGCATCACTTCTGGAAAGTGAGAGTATCCATCTCTATTTAAGAGTTCTTCTGTTGGATTTAGAAACTCAACAGGTATACACTCATAAACTCTGATATTGAAATCTCTTAGAGCAAGGCCAGTCGGTTTGCTATGCCCCATATCTAGGAAATATGCTAAGTCCACGTCCGCTGGAGGAGTTATTCCATCTGTTCTATTTTCATGGATAAGAATGAAAGCAGGGATTGGCTCAGTAGGTTGATCATCTTTAATGGCCTGATAATATGCCCGTTCCACTTTTGTCAAATCCAAGTTGAACAGCATCTCACAGATATATTTGTCATGCTCTATCAACAAGGCAACCTCATTCTCAACAATTGTGTATCTTTCTTCATTGTAGCCTGCTGGAATAAAGTCTTCTTCAAGCGCTGGTGGCATATAGTTGATTGAATGGTCCATTATCTTGATAGGATCCAGCTTGAAGAAATGCCTTAGTCTTGTAACATCCTTAGCGACGCTTTGACATTTTGAGCGTGCCTCAATTGTGACCTCTGAAGAAAATAGTGGTTGGACCCCTTCTGATGTAGGTTTCTCGGCATCCAATGCAATGCAGGTTACAATATCTTTGGCAATGGCCACCACTTCTTCTAAATCAACATCCAGATGGACGTTGATTGGTGCTTCAGCAGCAGCTGGAACAATAGCTGTAGCACAAGAACTATCCTCTATAAGAGCAGGATCTTCTACAGATGTAGGAAAAGAAACACTGTGGGAAGAAATAAACTTACCCTGAGAGCTTGTCTCAACAGCAGCTTCTTGAGCGCTTGGCTCAACGGTCTCAGGCACTTTAGGAGTAGGGGTAGGTTGACGCTTGCCTGTCCTGGAACCCTTGAAAATCTTTTTGACATTTACTCCTTCAACGAGCTTAAGCGTTTGGGCAGGAGGAGCAACAGTTGATTCTTCAAAATTGATTTTTTGATGATTCCTTCCAACTTCTTCCGCTTTATTAAAAGAATCTTGTCCTTCTCATCCTCATCAATTTCCTCACTGTCCTTGGGAAGAGATGGAACAATATGAGCCTTGGGCCTATGAGGAGCCCTTTTCTTCTGTACAGCCGGACGCTTCTCGGCTTCAACCGGAGCAGGACACTCAGTTTTCTCATTGGACGCTTCACGTATTACTTAGTGCTCAGATAGTGGTCTCGCAGCACCACCAACTCGGAGAGGGTGAAGAAGATTAGTTAGAATTCTCTTCCCCAGTAGCTTGACCTTTGCCAAAGGAAGCCCCGAAGATTGGACACACTCTGCTCTGTACAGCAGATCACTCAGAATAATTCTATAGGGTTTGTTTGTGGTGCTCAAACAGTCCCTAAACCTTCCGAAAACATACTCGCTCCAGTTTATCTTGATGTTGAGGAGTATGGCAGTCATCATCTGAAACTGCATTAGATTGACCTTATTAAAGGTACCCACCCTGCATTCGATAATCTTACTGCAGAAATCAGCAATTAATCTGTACTTTAGCACTATTTCTTTCTTCTCGAAGTGCGGTTTGTATGGTACACCATCATATGCACTCATAGTAGTCCATGCTTCTTGAATTTGTTCTTGAGTAACACAATCCAATGCCTCACCTTCATTCGGCAGATTAAAGTTCTTGGCAATGGAAGCAGCAAAAAGAATGAATTCTTTCGGAGACTCCTTCTTGGATAAAGAAAAGAAGCAAGAGATAGACTTCTTGTCCTCTATAAGTTTAGCAGTCTTCCAGAAAGTGTCTACTTCAGTAGCGAACACATAAGAATACTTCGTCAAGAACGTCTGAAGCCTAGACTTGGCCACAGAGTTCATCATATCAGTCATGTATATCTGATTCTGGTCATACAAAAATTTCCAGTCCACCACAAGGCCTTCAGTAACCTTGATGGTGTCTTCAGTAGTGTTTACGAATTTCTTGGGTGCTATTTGAGTGTTTTGAAAGAGATAAACTGAGATTTGCTTTGAAAGAGAAAGAGAAAACTGAGATTTGCTTTGAAAGAGAAAGAGAGAGAGAGAGAGAGAGAGAGAGAGAGAGAGAGAGAGAGAGAGAGAGAGAGAGAGATTAATTTTGTAGATAGGTTGAGTAAAAGTGAATAATTTTTCTGCATAAATTATGTTTTAAATGACACAGTTAAAATTTTTAAGACTTGTGTTCGCTCGTCTCAGTAGGATTTTGACACGTGTAAAGTTATTGAATCTCAGCCATGAATGCTTTTAATCGCGGACGTGAGTTTTGGGCAAGAGAGAGAAGTTACATATGGGACCTCCCATATATAAAGATTTGACGTCTGAGTGAATTTTTTAAAAACGTTTGGCATTTTCAGAGTGTAATGCACGCGCTTGATGGTACACATACACGTACACAAACACGTACTAACTCTGAACCGTCATTTTGAAAAGTTTTTAATTTACCCGCCAGTTTGATGTGATAAAAGCGTGTGAATAGAGTTCAAAATGGACTTTCGAGTCTATCCATCATGTCATTAAGCGTGTAAAATTTATGCATGAATTTTATAAATAATTTTATATTTAGTGTTGAAGGGAATAAGTTCAATGCTTAACATATACCACTTGTTGTATGTTATATTGTAAGTTTTATGTTTGGCGCTTAAAATTTAAATTCTGTTTGTGTTTGAGCGTCCAACGTATTATGCATAAATAATACTGAGCATTGATGATCTATGCATATGAAAGTAGTTTTGATCATTGATGCTTACAGATATGTTCAAGTACAATTTTAAGATTCCCCCAAAATTTGATAACTCGTAACACTTTTCAAAAATCTTTTAGCCATAAATAAAGTGGACTCCATCTAAATTATATGTCTAATAAAAGCATGATGCATAATGATTAAGCGTTTAAATCAATCATACCTAATTCACTTCTTAAAGTGAGAAAGCGTTGTTCGTTGAGAGCTTTGGTGAAGATATCTGCCAAGTGTTTGCCAGTACCAATAAAGTGCATGGAGATATGTTTCTTTTGAACATGGTCATGAAGAAAATGGTATCTAATGTCAATATGTTTGGTTCTTGAATGATGAACAAGGTTTTGAGTCATGGCTAGGGCGCTTTGCTTATCACAATGAATGGGGGTTGGACCTAGGATTATTCCATAATCTCTAAGTTTTTGCCTCATCCATAACACTTGTGCACAACAACTTCCTGCAACTACATACTAGGCTTCATCTCTAGAAGTAGCTATGGATTGTTTTTTCTTACCATGCCATGACACTAACCTATCACCTAGAAATTGACATGTACCACCAGTACTCTTACGATCTATTTTGCAACCTGCAAAATCTACATCTGAGTAGCCAATTAGTTCAAAAGGAGAGTCCTTTGGATACCATAAGCCCACATTTTGTGTGCCTTTTAGGAACTTAAGGATTCTCTTGGCAGCAATTAAGTGTGACTCTTTAGGATCAGCTTGAAAGTGTGCACACATGCATACCAAAAATATAATATCAGGTCTACTAGCAGTAAGATAAAGAAGTGATCCAATGATACATCTATAAAGTAATATCAACCTTCTTCCCACTTTCATCTTTATCTAACTTAAGCGTTTGGCTCCATGGAATTTCTGAAGATGATGCATTTTCCATACCAAATTTCTTAATCATATCACGTGTATATTTTGCTTGGTTAATAAATATGCTATTAGGGAGTTGTTTAACTTGTAATTCTAAGAAGAAAGTTAATTCACCCATCATGCTCATTTCAAATTGTTCTTGCATCATTTTCGAAAATTTCTCACATAGACGCTTATTAGTAGAACCAAATATAATATCATCAACATAAATCTGGACTAAGAGAATATCTTCATCATTAGTAATTTTAAGTAACATCGTATCAACACTGCCTTTTGAAAAGTCTTTACCAAGAAGAAAGATAGAGAGACTATCATACCATGCTCGTGGTGCTTGCTTAAGCCCATAAAGTGCTTTATCTAGCTTCTAAACCATACCCTTACCATGACTGTTGATGAATCCTCGTGGTTGCTCCACATATACCTCTTCTTGGAGTTCACCATTCAGGAAAGCACTCTTCACGTCTATCTAATACACCGTAAACTTGTTGAACGCTGCATACGCTAGAAACATGCGGATTGCTTCAAGACAAGCGACAGAAGCATATGTCTCATCAAAATCAATACCCTCTTCTTGGCAATATCCTTGAGCGACAAGTCTGGCTTTGTTCCTTATTACAATGCCATTATCATCCATCTTTTTTTTTATAAACCCATCTAGTCCCAATAACTCCTTGGTGAGTTAGCCTTGGTACTAGCGTCCAAACCTTACTACACTCAAACTGATTAAGCTCTTCTTGCATAGCTTCAATCCAACTACGATCGCATAGCGCTTCATCCACTTTCTTAGGTTCCATCTGAGATAAGAAGCTAGCAAACAAGCCTCATTGAATGTAGCGGCCCTAGTCCTAATAGGCGCTTCAATATTTCCAATAATCTGCTCAGGTGGATGATCAAGTAGCCATAGTCTATCAGGCTGGAAAGGGTTAAGAGGTTGAATAGGCGCTTGATTTACTTGCTCAGATGCTTGACTTTTCTCTTGCGTAGGCGCTTCAAATTCACAGATCCTGTTAGAGTTTATGCCCGACACACCAATTTAGGGTTCCATTCTATGTAATAATAACTCTAGCTGAACGATCTTTTTCATATAAATAAAGTTAATCTTTTGGCATTCTTTATTTGTGTGTATAGTTTGGTCTTAACTTAGAATAAAGTCTCGAAGGATCACACATAGCTATGAGATATGTCTCCAAGGCTGTGATCCTTAAAATATATGTTCCAAGTTGTGAATGGGCTCGTCGAGATGAAGGGATATCGGTGAGACCCAAAAGACTTGCTTATATGATGCATACTCTTGATAGAGTGTATCTCGTTCCATAGATATTGGCACGGTGAAAGCCTATGCATATATGAGGGTTCCTATTGTGGGAATAGGTATACTGAACAACCCCATGGAGGTTCCATTTAATGGAATCCCAGTCGAATCTGGAACTTCCAGTGGTCTTGTAGTATAAGAGTAATCCTTAGAACCTCAGGTTCCATTGGATGTCTTATACACAATCGAACATGTCTTGATTTGTTACATGATTACTTAGATGATCACAAAAGGGCAAAATCAGACATGGGTTGATTGTGTATGAAGGCACGTGAGAATCAAGATGGGATCTATCTCTGACATTAGTCTTGTCAGCGAATCTCCTATGTTTACATAGTGAATCGACTTTAGGAATCTTCGGCCGAAGTATGATATCTAAAGAGGCGTAGGATTTCCTCGTTTGGATAGTCGAAAGTCGATCTCACTGTATTTGGGAAACATAGTTATTGAATTAATAGAGCTTCGACCTTAGCCACTACTCTAGATTCAATCGGGAGATTAGATGGAGGGATCTTACTTATACAAAGATGAAGATCACGAAAGGCGTATCTTTATCTTCGTCTTTGTCTAGGTCTTCGTGGCCCGTTGCAAGACAGTAATCACAATTTGTAAGTGCCGAGAATTAATATGGTGATTAATTCGGGCTTTATTGAATCAAAGGAATGATTTAATCTAGTGCTTTCTATTTTAGGAAAGAACACTAGCACTTTGGGAAAGTGTACTTACTACTAGATAGTAGACGAGCCTAAGGGGTCACACACTTAACTCGTGAGAGTCACTGCTTATATGATGTGATTAATCAATTTGAGCAAATTGAGGAAATTAGGAAAGTCTAGTCCTTTCCTAATATGGAATATGAATTAATTGAGGCGATTCAATTAATTCGACTATTTTAATTAATCTTGTAGAATTAATTAAATTAATGGACCTAGTACAGTCCAAGTATTTTATTTAGTTGGGCTTGGCTCAACTTAAATAAATAAGTCAATTGGAATAAGTGAATATAATTAAACGGGTTTTAATTATATGGTAATATTTAATTGATGGGTTTAGCCCATAATTAAATATGGAGTCAAGAATTAATTCTTGGATTCCAAATAAGGATGATGGCCAATTTAAGGGGCCTTGGCAGCTGGGATTCGAAACCTAGGTAAAGAAGGAAAGAGTTTTCTTCTTCTCCAAGACTTGCAGTTGAATAAGGACTCTAGTGCTCCTATTCTATATATATGTGATTGCAAGACTAAAAACCCTAAGCTTCCATAGAGAGGAAAATTCGAAACCCCAGCTGAAAATTAAGAGAGAATTTTCTTGTGATCCTTAAGCCCAAAAATCGTCCCTCCCTTATTCCAACACGACATCGTTTTGTTCATGTGTTGAACTTAGCGATTCATATATTCCATCCCTTCACATAATCAAGCCTAGGTTTTAGACTTAGATCTATTTCGTTGGCTAGCACCAATAACGAAGTAGGTGGTGACTTGAACGAGGTGTGAATACATCTTAAAGGTGCGGCGTTTGGAGCACTAAAACCGGGGATACGATAGACGGGCGATTTCCTCCAAGGAATCGTGTGGAATTGCACCACAGGGTTGAAAAGATCAAATTGGTTGTTGCAAGAATTTAATCAAAAAGGTAAAAATTCTCGCAACCTTCTTTATAGCATAATCGAGCACACCATTATTCCTGTTTTGGGTGGTTGTACGTTTAAATTTTAAATTCCGCTGCCATGAGCACCCGGGGAATAGAACCCAACCCAACAGTGGTATCAGAGCCATGGTTGGCTCGATTAGCTATATAATGTGTTAAGCATGTTTATTTACGCTTATGTAAATTGGTTCATGTTAACAATATGTCTGTTGTTTAGAATAATTGATTTTTTGATTGAGATATATTTGATTGTTATAAGATTTTTTGTGAAAATGATTTTGGTTTTGAAAAATTCAATTGAAAAGAATGAATCTTGGGTGTGGGTGGATTTATTTGGATGATGAAGGATGATTTTGGAATCACCGGTGCTAGGGCGTCGCGAGATGATCGGGCCGAAGGCTCAATTATCGAGTGATTATACCTGGCCTGAGGTGGGATCGAATTCGTCCATCATTGACTGAACGAATCACTCATGGATGAAAAGGGGAGTCATCCTGTACAGCAACAGGTGTTGGCTCCCACGCCTTGGCGTGGGTCTGCTCATGCCCAGGCGTGGTCGGCATAATCGGGTCGAATTTTTTTTCCTTCAATTTTGATGCCGAAAGGTCGGGTAACCCAAGAACCTGGCCCCAGTTGATTTTTTAAAACTTATAATTTCTGAAAAGGGTTTTAGAAATTGGAAAATGATATTATCCCGATGAAATTTGCAATTTTGTTTAGACCACGGATGGGTAAATTTTGGATATCGCATATATATATATATATATGTTTGTTGCTTGGCATGCTTATGTGATGGGGATGAACCACGAGCCTAGTCTGTGTTTTTGGTTTTCATTGTATGTAATATTCTAGAGTTGTAAAAATAGCCGGTTTGGCTTTTACTTTTCTGTCAAGTAGATTAGTAGTAGATGATAGACTATGTAATCGAAGACGGAGCAAGAAGATAAAGCCAAGACTTGAAGACTTGTATGCTGTGGTGGAATCCATTGTAATAGTTTAGTTATTTTTTACTTTCTAGAATGTCCTGGCCCACTTTGGCTCAGTGGGTTAGTAGGTTAGGGCTCGAGGTGGTTCATCCTCGATTTACCGCTTTATGGGATGTTTATTTATCTGTCCGATACGATATGTGATGTGTTGTGAAAGGCATGCATAGGATAGATAACTAAACAAGATAATTGTAATACCGATGAGACCTATATGTATGCAATGTAATTTCCTCCTTGAAACATATTAGGCTAATGTGGGAATAGAATTGGAGTTCTATTTCCATTCCTTCCATCATAAGTAATTGCCATGTGATATGCCGCTGAAGTTGAAATCCATTTGCTCAGAAAATGGGGTGGGTTGAACCTAAGAAAGGCTGTGAGCATTACTAAGCATATGATGCCCTGTGGGATCATTGGTTTCATTACTTAGCTCAGAAAATGGGGGTAATGAAATTGATGATTTACCATGGGATATTTGATAGGTTGAGCCTAACATCGACTACCATGTGTTAGCTCAGAAAATGGGGCACATGCGAAAGATGAGGAAAAAAGATCTTGAGAACTATCAAGGAAGATAGAAGGCCCGGTAAGGCTACTATTCGAACTAGTCATATGTTAGCTCAGAAAATGGGGCATATGATGAAGTTTGGATAGATCTCAAGCCCACTAAAGAATTAACTATTCTTTTAATCACACCAAGAGGGTGGTGGGATTTGAAAAATAGTGGGAGACTTGTACAATTAAAGACCAAATTGTATAAGAACTTTATTTGAAAATCCGTTACTTATTGTCTGCCTCGTGCATTTTGTAGATAACATGATATGTCTAATCCATTCAAAAAAATTCTCGAAACAAACAAACTAACCGGTCCCAACTTTGAAGATTAGTTTCGTAACCTTAAGAGTATCCTTTTGTCTGAGAAAAGGGGGTATGTCATTGATATACCAGTGCAAGAAGAGCCGAAAGAGGATTCACCTGATGATGAGAAATTCCAGTACCAGCAATGGAAGGAAGATGACATGCAAGTGCGATGTCTCATGTTGGCCTCAATGAGCAATGAATTGCAAAGGCAACACGAGACAATCGAGAACTCTGCATCAATTCTTCTCCATTTGCAAAGTTGTATGGTACTAAATCTAGGAGAAAGAAATTTGCAATTCAAGAGAGCTTTTCAAGGCTCGCATGACCGATGGCTCTGATGTAAGTACGCACGTGCTCAAGATGATAGGGCTGATTGAAAAGTTGGCTAATCTTGGTGTGGTGCTTAGTGCTGAGCTGTCAATGGATTTGGTCCTACAGTCACTCCCTAGTTCTTATGACCAATTTGTGGTCAACTTCAACATGAATCAACTTGAAGCTAAGCTTCCTGAGTTGTTGAACATGCTGAAGACGGCTGAAAGCACTATAAAGAGAGACAAGCCGGTGCTTCTTATGAATTCATCTTCTAAACCGAAGAAGGGTAACAAGAAGAAGAACAAGACTAAGAAACTGAAAGGCAAATGAGGAATTAAGAAGGGTAAGAAAGCTAAGTCTGATAAGTGCTTCAAATGTGGGAAGATTGGGCACTGGCAAAGGAACTGCAAAGAGCCACAGGCTCAAGGTACGTTCTTTGTTGAAGTTAACTTTTCAGTTAGCGATTCTTTTTGGATTCTAGACACTGGATGTGGAGTTCATATCTTCAATAACTTGCATGAGATGACAAGAATCAAGGAGCTAAGTAGAGGAGACATGACCCTGCGGATGGGAAATGGAGCATGGGTTGCTTCCATAGCCGTGGGGACGATCTACTTAGGGATAGGAGATAGAAATTTAGTATTAAATTATGTTTATTTTGTTCCTGAAATAATAAGAAACATTATCTCGATTCCGATTTTGGATCGAGAGGGTTATTATTTTGAGATTCGTAATAAAACTTTGTTTTTATCTTATGAATCATCTCTTATTATGGAATCAAAATTGCAAGATGGATTTTATACTGTTTTTCCAACAATTTCTAATCTCAATATTCAACAAAGAAATAAACGTAAACAAGATAGTCAAACAGACGCACTAACGTGGCACGGGAGACTAGGTCATATCTTCAAAGAAAGAATTTGAAACTTGGCAACTCATTTAGGTCTCCAAAACTTAGATGAATTGACAACTTGCGAATCGTGTCTCAAAGGAAAAATGACCAAGTTGCCATTTTCGGGTATAGCGGAAGGAGCCACAAGTCCATTGGATTTGATCCATACGGATGTGTGCAGCCCTATGAGCATAAATGCTCATAGAGGGTTTAGCTACTTCTTAACCTTTACCGACGATCACTCTCGGTATGGTTACGTATATCTGATGAGATATAAATCTGAGTCCTTTGAGAATTCAAGGAGTTTAGATATGAGGTAGAGAAGCCACTTAGAAAAAGTATTAAAGCTCTTCGATCTGATCGGGGAGGAGAATACTTGTCTTCTGAGTTCATTGATTATCTTAAAGAGAATGGGATTATCTCATAGTGGACTCTGCCAGGCACAACCGAGCGAAGGAATCGAACATTGTTGGATATGGTTCAATCCATGATGAGTTTCATTGAAGTAACTAAGTCCATGTGGGGCTATGCACTTCAAATGACAACCTATTTGTTGAATAGGGCTCCGTCCAAGGCTGTGCCCAAGACCCCATATGAAACTTGGTGTGGAAAGTCACCCTCGTATGCTCACTTGAGAATATGGGGGTACCCCGCGTATGTAAAGTATTTAGTGGGAGACAAATTGGATCCCAAATCCTCTTTGTGTTATTTTGTAGGGTATCCAAAGGAAACTATTGGATACTACTTCTACAACCCTGTGGAACAAAAAATGATTGTTTTAAGAAATGCCAATTTCCTAGAAAAAGGATTCCTTTTGGATAGGAATGGCGAGGCCGTAGAACTTGATGAGATGAATCAAAGTGATTCGAATCAAGAAGTACAAAATAACTCACCCGACACCAATGAAGCTAATTCCAATACACCTATTGAGAACACACAACCCTTGAGGAGATCTGAAAGAGTTCCAAAGGCACCTGAAAGATAGCTTGGCCTGTTGGAAGAAAAGAACTCAGATGATCCTCTCTTAGACTTTGATCCAAAGAGTTATAAGGATTTTCCACTAAAGCCTTGAATTCCTTAAACTTGTCAATGGATTTAGACTTATGCTTCATCAGGTACACTAGACCATATCGAGAATGGTCATCAGTGAAGGTGATAAAGTAAAGGAAAGCTCCTTTGGCCATTTCTCCAAATGGACCACAAGCGTCAGTATGCACTAAACCTAAGATTTGTGAGGCCCTTTCAAAGCTCCATGTGAAGGGCGATCTAACCATCTTACCTTTGAGACAAGATTCACAAGTAGGATAGGGATCCAATCCCAGTGGGCCAATTAGCCCATCGTTTTCCATTTTTCGAATCTTTTGTTCGCCAGCATGGCCTACTCGAAGGTGCCATATCAATCGTTGGTTTATTTCAAGCCTACTACATTTTCTTTGTATAGTATTCGCTGCATATTCATTCTGGACACTAAGGTAATACAATCCATCTATCAAAGAAGCAAAGCCTACAAATTTATTGCCATAATAAATGTTGCATCGTTCATCAATAAAACGAAAAGTGTAACCATTCTTAACTAAAACGGGAATATAAACAATGTTTTTAAGCCCATGAGGCAAAACCAAAACATTATCCAGTAATAGTACATGTCCAGAATTTAAAAACAACAAGGTAGATCCTATTGCAGTAGCCGCGACGCTTTGCCCGCTGCCTACTCTGATCTTCACCTCATCATTGTCCAGTTTCCTTCCTCACATCAGATCCTGATTCATACAACATATGTGAGCACTAGCTCCAGAGTCAAGAATCCAAGATGTAGAGAAGACGGTCATAGAACAATAAGTTTCATGAACATAAAGTTCCATACCTTGTGCGCCAGGCCCCATATTCGGACAGTTTCTTCTCCAGTGGCCCAGCTCACCGCAGTGTAGGCATCTGGCTGTCTTTTGGGGCCCCTTTCGCTTGCGAATCACAGGAGCTTTCCCTTTTCCTTTATCGACACCACCCTGAGCTCCAAGTTCTCCAGCCTGCTCTTTGGTTTTTCTCTTCTTATTCTTCGCCTGTTTGGGCCCAGAAGTGATAACCAAAGCAGTCTCTTTTCCCTTTAGCTTCAATTGAGATTGTGCAGTGTTTAATTTGTTCATTAGCCCAGCTAAGTTGCATTCAATCTCATTGCAATTGAAGTTCATGACGAATTGGGAAAAAGAGTCAGGAAGGGACTGCAAGATAAGATCGGTCTGAAGTTGTGGGTTCATTGTAAAATCGAGAGCTTCCAATCTCTCGATCCTCGATATCATTTTGAGGACATGATCCCCAACCTTCTCCCCTTCTCTCATTTTGGCTCCGAAGAGCTCTTTAGATATTTCATATCTAGCAGTCCTACTGTGCTCACCATAGAGCTCGACCAAGTGCGCTAAGATAGCCCTCGCTGTGGTCATCTTGTCTTGGGACCTCTGTAGCTCATTCGTCATAGAGCCAAGAATGTACCCACGCACTCGGATGTCGTCCTTTACCCATTTTTCATGAGCTTGGACTTCTTTTCATTGGCACGTGTTCTGGCAGGTGGAGCAGGGATATCAGGTCCAACACGTATCCTAGAGACTCCATATTGAGAACTATTCTAAAATTCCTTAGTCAATCCACGTAGTTGGGTCCGGTAAGGATATTCTTCTCGACTAATACAGAAAGTGGGTTGATTGTCATTTTAGAAAAACGAGAGAGATAAAACAAATAACTACAGAAAATAAACCAGACTTAATTAGAATATTGGACTAAACTAAGACCAAGTTGAAAATCAAGGACTTCGACTTATAACTTGGCTCCCACTACATTTTTCGAAATTCCAGACTCCCACTGTGAAATGACGGAAGCGATCGTTGATAAAAACTTTGTGGTGGGGATTGAGTTCTTTAATTAATATAATGGATGGCAACCCTTTAATGACATTTGGACCATTACTTAATTAAAGTGATGTCAAATATCAATCTATCAAATGGACGGTTCAATCATATTTATCCCATAATCCACAAATACCGCAACCCTTTAACGATTTATTGGTAAAGTGGACTATCTAAGTTCATTCCTACTAACTCCTCATAATCTAACATTTGAATTTCACCTTGCAACCCTTTAACGATATTTGGGGTGAAATATGTCTCGATTAAGGCTTCTAATGCACTTAATAAAATTCTAGAATTAAATCTTAATATATGACCCCCACTTACTGGGAAGATGCCACATATGGATTTAATCCTTGATCTTATTAAGTTTAGTGGAGGGAAAGGATGCCTAGCACCCCTAACTAACTTAGTATTATTTTTGTTTGGGAGAATTCATGTTCAAAACATTTATTTCGTCTCACTTTGCACATTTACCAATTTATATAGCGCATATTGATAACACACATGCTTCATACAACTAATGAACATGCATCGAAAGCAATAATACAACACACAAGTCTATGGGCTTTTATCTAGAGGGCCCAAACCAATGGGTCATCATAAAATTGAAAAAGAAAAGACTAGCTAATCTTCGTGGGCTCCAAGCTCCTCTTCTTTTGCATGATCTCCATCTTGAAAGACCTATTCTATTTCTATTTATTACAAGAGGTAATTTAAAATCTATACATAAATCTAGAAATAAAATAAAATGGGCTCAAACCGGCCCTTACAACCCATCAAAAGAAATACATAATCAAAAGAAGCAACCTAAGCCCATAGACATATGTCACCATCACATAATACATGTTCGCGATAAATAAAGCACTTATGTTGGTGATTAATAAAAATTAATTAGTCCAACTTAATTAATTTCCACAATAAAATTCAAAATTTTATTGATTCATATGAAAATAATCCTATTTATGAGAATTCTTTATTTAAATAAATAACTTAATAAATAAAATTCTCCAAGAGTTTATTAATTAATTATTTCATTCAAATAAAGATCAATAAAAACTATATTGGGCTTAATTTATCAAAATTAAATTACCAACCATTGGCATAATCAAAATTAATTAATTAAGCCCAATAACTAATTTATTGAATTATTCACAATTTTAATCAAAACAATTTGGGCCCCTTTTTAATTAAATCCGGGTCATCATCCTTTTGACCCACCCGGATAACTAAAATAGCCCAAACACCTATTCAATTAAAATTGGGACTTTAGAAAAATATAACCCGACCCATTAGGGACCGAGTCACGAAAACACGGGCCCAGAAACAGGTCCGTGCACTGGGCGCATGGCACGGTGTATGCCGTGTGCCCAGCGCCCAGCGCACGGTTTAATTGTGCTTGGCCGGACGCTGACTGGCGCCGTGAAATGGCACGGTGTTGGGGGCCCACCCAGTGTGTGCAGTGCGCACGCTGTGTGCGCAACGGGAGGCTGAAAAGGCCTCCTATTGCGCGCATAGCGCACGCAGACTGCGCACGCGTTTTGCGTCGCGCTCGTCTTGGGTTATACTTCTCCGATTCTCATAAAATTTATAGGCCCAGATTTGAAACTCATTAAAATACAACTTTCATGAAGAAACTTCAACGAGATTCAGAATAGTTTTATATGAAAAACACGTTCAAATCAGGCCTAAAAAACGCGAAAAAAACAGTCAATCACATAAGCAATTAAACACAGAATACAGAGATGGGCTCTAATACTACTGTTGGGAATTATACGAATAAAACGCAGAGGAAAGTAAATTTAATACCCAAAGCCCGAATCATCTCTAATCCTCATGTTTAATTGTGTATAGAAAAATAACCGTTCTCGCGTATGTTGATTTCTGAACGTGATCCTTTTGTCTAAAGCCGAATTTGCCAACGTCTCTAATTCGTCACGCCGGAATAAAAAACAAAAAACTCCTCCTTTCTTCCTTGTCAAAGACGGCTAGAGAGAGAGAGAGAGGTGGAAGAATTTTTCTTGGAAAGAAAGTTATGTAAATTGCCTTGTGTTATTTTTCACCTTGTGATATATTTATATCATTATGAAACAATAACACTAGCATGCAAGAGCCCTATTTGGGCATTTATTTGGCCGGCCCTTAGTGTGCACGGAAGCCTTCGGGCTTTCGTCTTGCTTGCTAATTAATTAATCGGATAATTTATTTATCCAATAAATAAATTGATAATCCAATTAATTCAATTCCTAATTAATTTATAATTCAATTTCTCCAAGAAATTAATTAACTCATTAATTCAATTAAGCAATGAAATTATCCAATAATTAATAAATTAATTACGGCATCCAATGCCGTGAATTTCTCTCAAGTCTTTTTCCCATGTTTTTCCTTTTGCACTTTCTTTGAACGCGATTGTTTAGGTTCGTCTCAAAAGGCAATTGGTAGAAATCCAAAGGGGTGTGAGTGACACTGACACGCGAATTCCTAGCAAGTATACTAGGTCGTGCAAAGTAATAAAGTGGACTATTTAGCCCGGGGTGTATCGTCTCCACAGGGACAATTTGATTCAATGCTCGTAATTGCTATATTATCTAACTCTAAGCTAAATCAAATTATAAGATGATGGTTGATTATACTTATGAAAATAATCAAAGACAACTATGTGATAAACAAGATAATAAATCGAATGCAAAGAGGTGATTGGGTTATGATCCTTCTATGTTCTATTCTATGTTCATGAACTCTCAATTATCCGGATTCTTAGAACGTTCTTGTTATGGCGAAACCCCCTAATGTATTTATTATTCAATCTCTTGAAATAACAAGCCTATACTAGTTAACAACTTCCTATATCTCTATAGTGAAGATTGAATTAACTAACATGCATTTAGGTTCAAAGGAATTCCTTGTTTACGAAGATCCTACATTCAATCGGGTCATCTTATCACAAAAAGCCACACAACGCAATCGATTCTATCTCTAGTCAATTGTTACGTTATGATGTTTGATTTTTCGATCTCCCTTTATCTATCTCCTCTCGGTCTCAAGACAAAGCATTTTATCAAACACATGGTGATCAAGCATATGCAAGCATTAAGTACAAAATCAAACATGTAACAAGAATGTAATAAATCCGGAAATTAATGATTCATTAAACACAAAACATCACAAAGTATTCACATAACCCAATCACAAAAATACTTAGCTCATACTTACAACAACAAGTGATTCAACAACTCTACAAGACATACTTGAAATACTAATCAAGAGAAAGAGTTGAATTACTCCCTATTATAAAGTGTGAATCCAAGCTTTGATGATGAAAATGATGATGGCTCTTCAAGCTTCCTTAGGACTTCCCATGGCTCCTCCTTGGTGTTTTAGAGCACGTCTAGGTGTTTTTCAAGAGAAAAGTGTGTTATAAAGGGAGAAAACGGCGGACTTAATTTTAGGGCTTCGGGAGAATTGGACCGCGGCACAAACTCTTATCAGACCGCGGTCCTCTGACGCAGAATTCACAGCTTTCGTATTTTGATCATAACTCTCTCTACAAATGTCGGATTGAGTTGATTCAAGTTGCTACACGAAGCTAAGAAATAGATCTACAATATTGAAGAAGAAACCTTAGTATGATTCCGCCTGTAAGAGGACGAAAACCTCATTTATATATGAGCATTGTGTAAAATCTTTCGTCAACTATCTTCTTTTGTTTCTTTCTTCAATTTCAAGCTCAATTTGGGTCTCTTTTCTCGTCTTTCATGCGTAAATCAACTTTTATCCTACAAAACAAAATATATACCAATCAAAGCATTATGAGGGATAAAAAATGATCAAAGTAACGATCAAATCATATTACAATGGGGCATAAAATACTGTAAAATATGGACTTATCAACTACCCCCCAACTAGGCTATGATCGTCTCGATCAATAAATGGCGAACAAGTACTTATAAGTTCAGATTTTACAACTTGCTTTGGGATCTTGAAAGGTTTTATGTCTCAATTATCAAGCACGTACACGAATTAAACCCTCGAAAATGATTATGACAAGTTACACTTTACCTAGAACACTCAACAATTTGAAAGCCTCCAAAACATCTTCGATTCCATCTCAAAATCATGAACTCCATATCCATTTTTATGCCAAGAGCACACTTTAAACAAGATTATGCAAACTCATTAGATAATAAAAACATTAAAACACTTCAAAACTTGTTAACCTATCGGTGTGCATGAAATGTGAAAGTCAAGATCAAAAGGTCTTTTTGGCTTGTAACGTAAGGCTAGGTAATGGCTTGGACGGGAATATATGGATAAAGTGACTAAACTCAAGAAAGCATACAACTCAATATCATCGAGCTAAACACTCACTTATCAACCGAATAAATCTCCATATCTCGCCACTTATAGCTTTTTGATTTCTTTTCCCCTTGAACTCATAACCTCAAAACTTGTTTCTTTTGATGCTAGGGGTGGAAAAATGATTCCCAAACCAAATAAATCACATTGAAGTTCAATTCGTAGCCAAGTCGAGAGAGAGCTCACATAATATATTTTTCGGTAACTTCCAATGTCTCGACTCTTTAGCCAACTTACAACATTTCTTTTTCCTCTCTTTATTTCACATAAACTCAAGACCTCAAAATTTTTCAAAATCATCAAGAACAAACACACCTTTTAACCCATTAATCCATGAGATTCGACACCCAAAACAAAGCGTAAACCCAAATTAAAGCCAAATGATACGAAGTTATATGCTCTCTTACTTGGGAAATAGACTTTGTTTTTCTTTCTTTTAGGCTAAAGGGTGGTTGGTGTGGCTTGCGAAAGAAAATCAAATGGTGGTTTTTAGTGTGCTAAACACACTCCATTCTTATCAATACGGCTCAGAATAAGGTCTAGAGATTATGTAATATCGTGAAGACCAATTGTAAGGTTAAAGAAAATGAAAGATGGCCTAAATCATTTCATGACTTCGCACACTCAACACACATTTCAAAGTTGACAAAATTGAACGCTCAATGCTTTAAATCCTCAACAATTCACATAAGCATGGCTAAAAAGGCTTTCACATATAAAATACGACAAATGATTTCATCTTAGATGAAGTAGAGACACTTAAACGAATCATGCTCTAAGCAAAAGTATAACAAATCATGAATATGAAATCATTGACTATCACAGTTTTCTAATCCCAAATCAAGCATGAAACTTAACAAATGCGTACAAGTTACACCATATCACCACATCACAATAAAATTAGGACGTCTATCCCACCCCCCAACTAATCTAGCACATTGTCCCCAATGAACGAACATACAAATGTAAAGTAAAAGAAGGAAAGACGTCCCTGATGTTTGAAGCTAAGTGATGTCCAAAAAGCGAAAGAGCAACAAGGCGAAGAGTCTGACAATAAAGCCTAGCCATCTGTGAAGATAGAAAAACAAGAAGAGACAAAAAGCATCATCAAAACAACTTAGAACACTTAAAACAAAAGAAACAAAACAAAAAAAATAAAAATAAAAATAATAACGGAAATGAAAGAAAGCATGTAAAACGTGGGTTGCCTCCCACGAAGCGCTTGTTTAAAGTCGGTAGCTCGACTCCCTTGCACTGCTCATGGTGGATCATAAGGAGCAATGCCAACTTTGTATAGATGAGCCTTTTTGTGCTTTTTCCAATTGCGTAAAGGCTTCTCATTTCCCATCACATTCACAAATCCTGAAAAACTAAGATATGAGCTCAGATTCACTTTTATAAAAATGTAATAAAATTGTAAATAACTAAAAGTGAATTTTAAAGATGGGGAGTTTTCCATTGATGGTTTTAATAAGTATGTGGCCAGGCCTAACTCCCTGTGCCTTGATTCTGACAACTTTAGTGGTGATATATCCCAGTGACTTGTATATCTTCGGATCTCCTCATTCTCAACCGTAGTATCACTTGGGTTCTTAGTGTATGCCTCGAACGAGCCACTAAAGTTGTAAACTTTGTCTTCAACCTCCACCACTCTAGCTCTCTGGTTATTGATGCACATTCTTAAGAAATCAAGAGATATGATGGTAGGTGGCATTGGATTCTTGAATATTTCTAATGCTTTTTCTTGGTCATTTGATGGAGTGGATTTTGGGATCTCTATGCTGAATTGAAGGTGCTCCAGTGATGTTGTATCTACTTCACCACACATAGATTCTGAAGGTAGTTCTGGTGTAGCAATGGGTTGTAGACAATGTGGTGTCGAATCAACAACTTGTTCATCTTCTATATCAGATACCTCATCATTCTCCTCTGTGCCACTCTGAGAAGTGTCTGATGATCTCTCTGCCAATAAGTTGGAAAGTTGGTTGAGTTGTGTTTGCAATTCCATTATAGATGTTTCGAGATTTTGAGACCGCTCATCGTTCGACTTCATCCATTGGATCATCAACTCCTCAAAACTTGGGTTCCTATCACATTGTTGGTGATAATCCCCATGGTTCTGAAAGTTAGCCGATTCAAATTCTCCCTGCATTAGAAAGGGGGACCTATCTTGTTGCAGGTATGCTTGTGAATCTCTCATAGCATAATAACTCAATGGAAAGTTTTCGTGACTTCTCCATCCGTGTTGACAATAATCGCTATGATGAACGTCTCCACACCACGAACAAAAATCTTGCACTTGACTCCCATATTCGGCACCTTCATCCCATCCTTGTTTTGACCAATAAAGTTCATAATTGCTCATCTATTCAAGAATAAAAAAAAAAAAAAAAACATAACAAAACAGCAACTTAAAAAAAAAAACAAAAACAACAACTTAGAAGACAAAAACATCAACTAAAAACACAAAAACAGCAACTTAAAACACAAAAACAGCAACTTTTAACATAAAAACAGCAACTCAAGACGTAAAAACAGTAAACCAAAATGCAAAAACAGCAAACCAAAATGCAAAAACAGCAACTTAGTCTTAGACTAGATAAGTGAATTACAATATTAAATAACGCAATTGTCCCCGGCAACGGCGCCAAAAACTTGACACGCGAATTCCTAGCAAGTATACTAGGTCGTGCAAAGTAATAAAGTGGACTATTTAGCCCGGGGTGTATCGTCGCCACAGGGACAATTGGATTCAATGCTCGTAATTGCTATATTATCTAACTCTAAGCTAAATCAAATTATAAGATGATGGTTGATTATACTTATGAAAATAATCAAAGACAACTATGTGATAAACAAGATAATAAATCGAATGCAAAGAGGTGATTGGGTTATGATCTTTCTATGTTCTATTCTATGTTCATGAACTCTCAATTATCCGGATTCTTAGAACGTTCTTGTTATGGCGAAACCCCCTAATGTATTTATTATTCAATCTCTTGAAATAACAAGCCTATACTAGTTAACAACTTCCTATATCTCTATAGTGAAGATTGAATTAACTAACATGCATTTAGGTTCAAAGGAATTCCTTGTTTACGAAGATCCTACATTCAATCGGGTCATCTTATCACAAAAAGCCACACAACGCAATCGATTCTATCTCTAGTCAATTGTTACGTTATGATGTTTGATTTTTCGATCTCCCTTTATCTATCTCCTCTCGGTCTCAAGACAAAGCATTTTATCAAACACATGGTGATCAAGCATATGCAAGCATTAAGTACAAAATCAAACATGTAACAAGAATGTAATAAATCCGGAAATTAATGATTCATTAAACACAAAACATCACAAAATATTCACATAACCCAATCACAAAAATACTTAGCTCATACTTACAACAACAAGTGATTCAACAACTCTACAAGACATACTTGAAATACTAATCAAGAGAAAGAGTTGAATTACTCCCTATTATAAAGTGTGAATCCAAGCTTTGATGATGAAAATGATGATGATGAGGATGATAATGGCTCTTCAAGCTTCCTTAGGACTTCCCATGGCTCCTCCTTGGTGTTTTAGAGCATGTCTAGGTGTTTTTCAAGAGAAAAGTGTGTTATAAAGGGAGAAAACGGCGGACTTAATTTTAGGGCTTCGGGAGAATTGGACCGCGGCACAAACTCTTATCAGACCGCGGTCCTCTGACGCAGAATTCACAGCTTTCGTATTTTGATCATAACTCTCTCTACAAATGTCGGATTGAGTTGATTCAAGTTGCTAAGCGAAGCTAAGAAATAGATCTACAATATTGAAGAAGAAACCTTAGTATGATTCGGCCTGTAAGAGGACGAAAACCGCATTTATATATGAGCATTGTGTAAAATCTTTCGTCAACTATCTTCTTTTGTTTCTTTCTTCAATTTCAAGCTCAATTTGGGTCTCTTTTCTCGTCTTTCATGCGTAAATCAACTTTTATCCTACAAAACAAAATATATACCAATCAAAGCATTATGAGGGATAAAAAATGATCAAAGTAACGATCAAATCATATTACAATGGGGCATAAAATATTGTAAAATATGGACTTATCAGACACCTAGCCAGTCCCGTGGCTCACACCGTAACCCAATTGAGAACGAATGAATAGGATCATTCCAAACCTTTACGCCGTGAATACCGTACGTGTATAAACCTTTTATTATTATATCCCAATCAAGTAAGAGTCATGGTTTGAAGTCAAACTCATATAACTTGACCATATGCCTAAGCTCATAATAAGTTGAGGTATTTAAATGCTTTGGCCAAAGACTTTCATCCTCACTTATTCATGATCGTATATGATATTTTACTCATTCACTTATGAGAGAATAAATTCCATATTGCAAATCAGTTAACAATGCTACTTGCCCGTCAAGTCGTACTTCGAGGTCGATTCCACCAACAGGCGATTTGAATCTAACTACTCTAATGACAGACTTGATGTCACAAGTACATCTTCAACTCGATTTCTCAGGTCAGAGGTTCACACGTACCTATCACTACTTATCAGTTTCATCATTGACTATGGATGAGTGAATACCCATGTGATGAACTGATGCGAGTGTGTTCGAAATATCAGTCCAACTGACACGTCTATGATATAAGTTCCCACTACCATTTCCATAGTGTACGACTGACACTTTCTCTGTCGAAACTTACATCATACAAGTTTTTATTCACTATTGATGCCCAATCAATATTTCTTAGACTTGCGAACCCTTTTAGATGTCAAGGGTCAAACCATTCTAGTGCCTTTCATCCTATCCCATAGGAGGTAGAAGGTTCGCCTTGTCATCAAGGACTTTACGTTGTTTATTCACACCTTATAAATGCCTATAAGAAAACAACAATCAACTGCCTTATATTAATAGAAAAACCATAGTTTAGTTACATTGTTTATGCCCTATAAATCTATCCTCTTTATGGCATTCGAGGGCATATACTCTAACAATCTCCCACTTGCACTCAATGCCATTTGCTGTGGTATTTAATACCCATCTTTTCGAGGAATATTGGACTAAACTAAGACCAAGTTTAAAATCAAGGACTTCGACCTATAACTTGGCTCCCACTACATTTTTTGAAATTCCACACTCCCACTGTGAAATGACGGAAGCGATCGTTGATGAAAACTTCGTGGTGGGGATTGAGTTCTTCAATTAATATAATGGATGTCAACCCTTTAACGATATTTGGTCTATTACTTAATTAGGTGATGTCAATCTATCAAATAGACGATTCAATCATATTTATCCCATAATCCACAAATACCACAACCCTTTAACGATTTATTGGTAAAGTGGACTATCTAAGTTCATTCCCACTAACTCCTCATAATCTAACATTTGAATTTCACCTTGCAACCCTTTAACGATATTTGGGGTGAAATGTGTCTCGATTAAGGCATCCAATGCACTTAATAAAATTTTAGAATTAAATCTTAATATATGACCCCCACTTACTGGAAAGATGCCACATATGGATTTAATCCTTGATCTTATTAAGTTTAGTGGAGGGAAAGGATGCCTAGCACCCCTTACTAACTTAGTATTATTTTTGTTTGGAAGAATTCATGTTCAAAACATTTATTTCGTCTCACTTTGCACATTTACCAATTTATATAGCGCATATTGATAACACACATGCTTCATACAACTAATGAACATGCATCGAAAGCAATAATACAACACACAAGTCTATGAGCTTTTATCTAGAGGGCCCAAACCAATGGACCATCATAAAATTGAAAAAGAAAAGCCTAGCTAATCTTCGTGGGCTCCAAGCTTATCTTCTTTTGCATGATCTCCATCTTGAAAGGCCTATTCTATTTTTATTTATTACAAGAGGTAATTTAAAACCTATACATAAATCTAGAAATAAAATAAAATGGGCTCAAACCGGCCCTTACAACCCATCAAAAGAAATACATAATCAAAAGAAGCAACCTAAGCCCATACACATATGTCACCATCGCATAATACATGTACGCGATAAATAAAGCACTTATGTTGGTGATTAATAAAAATTAATTAGTCCAACTTAATTAATTTCCACAATAAAATTCCAAATTTTATTGATTCATATGAAAATAATCCTATTTATGAGAATTCTTTATTTAAATAAATAACTTAATAAACAAAATTCTGCAAGAGTTTATTAATTAATTATTTCATTCAAATAAAGATCAATAAAAACTATATTGGGCTTAATTTAATCAAAATTAAATTGCCAACCATTGGCATATTCAAAATTAATTAATTAGGCCCAATAACTAATTTATTGAATTATCCACAAATTTAATCAAAATAATTTGGGCCCCTTTTTAATTAAATCCGGGTCATCATCCTTTTGACCCACCCGGATAACTAAAATAGCCCAAACACCTATTCAATTAAAATTTGAACCTTAGGAAAATATAACCCGACCCATTAGGGCCCGAGTCACGAAAAGCCAGGCCCCGAAATAGGTCCGTGCGCTGGGCGCATGGCACGGTGTATGCCGTGTGCCCAACGCACGGTTTCATCGTGCTTGGCCGGACGCCCAGCGTCCGGCCAGCCCCTCCTACCGGCACCGTGAAATGGCACGGCATTGGGGGCCCACCTAGTGAGCGCAGTGCGCATGCTGTGTGCTCAACGGGAGGCCTTTTGCTCGCACAGCGCGCAGACTGCGCACGCGTTTTGCGTCGCGCTCGTCTCAGGGTTATACTTCTCCGATTCTCATAAACATTATATTCCCAGATTTGCAACTCATTAAACTACAACTTTCATGAAGAAACGGCAGCGAGATTCAGTATATTTGCATATGAAAAACACGTTCAAAGTAGGCCTCAAAAACGCGAAAAAAACAGTCAATCACATAAGCAATTAAACACAGAATTCAGAGATTGGCTCTGATACCACTGTTGAGAATTATACGAATAAAATGCAGCGGAAAGCAAATTTAATTCCCAAAGCCCGAATCATCTCTAATCCTCGTGTTTAATTGTGTATAGAAAAATTACCGTTCTCGCGTATGTTGATTTCTGAACGTGATCCTTTTCTCTAACGCCGAATTTGCCAATGTCTCTAATTCGTCACGCCGGAATCGAAAATGAAAAACTCCTCCTTTCTTCCTTGTCAAAGACGGCTAGAGAGAGAGAGAAAGAGAGGTGGGAGACGTTTTCTTGGAGAGAAAGTTATGTAAATTGCCTTGTGTTATTTTTCACCTTGTGATATATTTATATCATTATGAAACTATAACACTAGCATGCAAGAGCCCTATTTGGCCGTCTATTTGGCCGCCCCCTAGTGGGCTCGGAAGCCTTCGGGCTTTCGTCTTGCTTGCTAATTACTTAATCGTATAATTTATTTATCCAATAAATAAATTGATAATCCAATTAATTGAATTCCTAATTAATTTATAATTAAATTTCTTCAAGAAATTAATTAACTCATTAATTTAATTAATTAATTAAATTATCCAATAATTAATAAATTAATTACGGCATCCAATGCCGTGAATTTCTCTCAAGTCTTTTTTCCATATTTTTCCTTTTGCACTTCCTTTAAGCGCGACTCTTAAGGTTCGTGTCAAAAGATAATTGGGAGGAATCCAAAGGTGTGTGAGTGACACCTAGCCAGTCTCGTGGCTCACACCATAACCCAATTGAGAACGAATGAATAGGATCATTCCAAACCTTTACGCCGTGAATACCGTACGTGTATAAACCTTTTATTCTTATATCCCAGTCAAGTAAGAGTCATGGTTTAAAGTCAAACTCATATAACTTGACCATATGCCTAAGCTCATAATAAGTCGAGGTATTTAATTGCTTTGGCCAAAGACTTTCATCCTCACTTATTCATGATCGCATAGGATATTTTACTCATTCACTTATGAGAGAATAAATTCCATATTGCAAATCAGTTTACAATGCTACTTGCCCATCAAGTCGCACTTCGAGGTCGATTCCATCAACAGGTGATTTGAATCTAACTACTCTAATGACAGACTTGATGTCACAAGTACATCTTCAACTCGATTTCTCAGGTCACAGGTTCACACGTACCTATCACTACTTATTAGTTTCATCATTGACTGTCAATGAGTGAATACCCATGTGATGAGCTGATGCGATCCGTGTTCAAACATATCAGTCCAACTGACACGTCTATGATATAAGTTCCCACTATCATTTCCATAGTGTACGACTGACACTTTCTCTATCGAAACTTACATCGTACAAGTCTTTACTCACTATTGATGCCCAATCAATATTTCTTAGACTTGCGAACCCTTTTAGATGTCAAGGGTCAAACCATTCTAGTGCCTGTCCTCCTATCCCATAGGAGGTAGAAGGTTCACCTTTTCATTAAGGACTTTACGTTGTTTATTCACACCTTATAAATGCCTATAAGAAAACAACAATGAATTGCCTTATATTAATAGAGAAACCATAGTTTAATTACAATGTTTATGCCCTATAAATCTATCCTCTTTATGTTATTCGAGGGCATATACTCTAACAGTAAGTGGGTCTATAAGCGAACGGTTAGAGTTGATGGAGAGGTGGAAACCTATAAAGCACGCCTCGTGGCAAAAGGATTCACTCAGAGGCAAGGCGTTAACTATGAGGAAACTTTCTCACCAGTGGCGATGCTAAAATCCATTAGGATTATGCTAGCTATTTCTGCATTTCTGAATTTTGAGATCTGGCAGATGGATGTAAAGATTGCATTCCTCAATGGAGAGATTGATTAAGAGATATACATGCAATAGCCAGATGGCTTTACATCCGAAACGAGCGAACACAAAGTGTGTAAGATCCAAAAGTCCATTTATAGATTAAAGCAGGCTTCCCGAAGCTGGAATAAACGGTTTGACACTGTCATACAAGAGTATAGATATGTGCAAAACATTGAAGAGGCTTGTGTGTACAACAAGGTTAGTGGGAGTGCAGTTACGTTTCTCATACTTTACGTTGATGACATTCTTTTGATCGAAAACGATATTGGAATGATGCAGTCGACTAAAGTATGGCTCTCTTAATAATTTTTCATGAAGGATATGGGAGAGGCATCCTACATAGTTGGTATGAAGATATACCGAGAGAGATCGAGTAGGCTGCTGGGACTCTCCCAATCCACATATATCTATAGCTTACTTAAGAGATTTAAGATGGAAGAATCCAAGAGAGGATTCTTGCCAATGGGACATGGGATTACATTTTCCAAGTCGATGTTTCCTAAGACTCAAGAAGAAAGAGTAAGAATGTCCCAAATACCTTATGCCTCTGCTATAGGTAGCATAATGTACGCAATGATATGCACAAGACCCGATATGGCTTACGCATTGAGTGTGTTCAACCGTTATCAGGCTGATCCCGGTGAGAAGCACTGGAACGCAGCGAAAACGATCCTTAAGTACCTTAATAGGACTAAGGACATGTTTTTGATATACAAACGTGGAAAATTAGAGTTAGAGGGATACACGATTCGAGTTTCCAAACAGATGTGGGCGACTTGAAGTCGGTCTCAGGATTTGTCTATTTGCCCAATGGAGGAGCCGTCAGCTGGAAAAGTTCCAAGCAAGCAACTGTGGCGGACTCCACCACTGAAGCAGAATATATCGCAGCTTCAAAGGCTGCGAAGGAAGGTGTTTGGATAAGGAACTTTATCCAAGAATTGGGTTTAGTTCCATCCGTTGTAGACGCAGTACCTTTGTACTGTGACAACAATGGAGCTATTGTGCAAGCAAAGGAGCCAAGGTCTCATCAGAAATCCAAACACATACAGAGATGATACCACTTGATCAGGGAGATCGTTGGGAGAGGCGACATTCCAGTGGAACATGTGGACTCGCGGCAGACAATGTGGGAGACACGCTCACCAAACCCTTAAGCCAAAAAGTATTTCAAGGACATCAAGGGAGAATGGGCCTCAAGTACATTGGCAATTGGCACTAGGGCAAGTGGGAGATTGTTAGAGTTTATGCCTGGCACACCAATTTAGGGCTCCATTCTAAGTAATAATAACTCTAGCTGAATGATCTTTTTCATATAAATAAAGTTAATCTTTTGGCATTCTTTATTCGTGTATATAGTTTGGTCTTAATTTAGAATAAAGTCCCAAAGGATCACACATAGCTATGGGACATCATTGCGCATCGAGAATGACAATGATGGAATATGTCTCCAAGTCTGTGAATATGTCTCCAAGTCTGTGATCCTTAAAACATATGTTCGAAGTCGTGAATGGGCTCGTCGAGATGAAGGGATATCGATGAGACCCAAAAGACTTGCTTATATCATGCATACTCTTGATAGAGTGTATCTGAAGTATGATATCTAAAGAGGCGTAGGGTTTCCTCGTTTGGATAGTCGAAAGTCAATTTCACCGTATTTGGGAAACATAGTTATTGAATTAATAGAGCTTCGACCTTAGCCACTGCTCTAGATTCAATCGGGAGATTAGATGGAGGGATCTTGTTTATACAAGGATGAAGATCACGAAAGGCGTATCTTTATCTTCGTCTTTGTCTAGGTCTTCGTGGCCTGTTGCTAGACTGTTATGGTGATTAATTCGAGGCTTGATTGAATCAAAGGAATGATTTAATCCATTGCTTTCTATTTTTGGAAAGCACACTAGCACTTTGGGAAAGTGTACTTACTACTAAATAGTAGACGAGCTTAAAGGGTCACACACTTAACTAATGAGAGTCCCTGCTTATATGATGTGATTAATCAATTTGAGCAAATTGAGGAAATTAGGAAAGTCTAGTCCTTTCCTAATATGAAATATGAAATAATTGAGGCGATTGAATTAATTCGACTATTTTAATTATAGAATTAATTAAATTAATGGACCTAGTAGAGTCCAAGTATTTTATTTAGTTGGGCTTGGCTCAAGTTAAATAAATAAGTCAATTGGAATAAGTGAATATAATTAAACGTGTTTTAATTATATGATAATATTTAATTGATGGGTTTAGCCCATAATTAAATATGGAGTCAAGAATTAATTCTTGGACTCCAAATAAGGATGATGGCCGAATTTAAGGGGTCTTGGCAGCTGGGATTCGAAACCTAGGTGAAGAAGGAAAGAGTTTTCTTCTTCTCCAAGTATTGCAGTTGAATAAGGACTCTAGTGCTCCTATTCTATATTATATGTGATTGCAATACTAAAAACCCTAAGGTTCCATAGAGAGGAATATTCGAAACCCCAGCTGAAAATTAAGAGAGAATTTTCTTGTCATCCTTAAGCCAAAAATCGCCCCTCCCTTATTCCAACACGACATCGTTTTGTTCATGTGTTGAACTTAGCGATTCATATATTCCATCCCTTCACATAATCAAGACTTAGATCTATTTCGTTGGCTAGCACCAATAACGAAGTAGGTGGTGACTTGAACGAGGTGTGGATACATCTTACAGGTGCGACATTTGGAGCACTAAAATCGGGGATACGATAGACCGACAATTTCCTCCAAGGAATCGTGTGGAATTGTACCACAAGGTTGAAAAGATCAAATTGGTTGCTGCAAGAATTTAATCGAAAAGGTAAAAATTCTCGCAACCTTCTTTATAGCTTAATCGAGCATACCATTATTCCTGTTTCGGGTGGTTATACGTTTAAATTTTAAATTCCGCTGCCACGAGCCACCCGGGGAATAGAACCCAACCCAACAGATCCTACTTTGCTCTTGATGATCACTCTCTTCATGATCATCAGCATATCTTACTTTGTTATCCGAAATAACCTCACGAGTGATCTTAGGAGGGAGCACTAAGATCTCATCATCGTCGTCACTATCATCATCAATAGTAATCTTAGACGCTTGATGATACAGATCTTCAACTCTTACATCATTCATATTAACCTTACTCGGTTCTTGGTTAGCATCATCAAAAATAACATCAATAGATTTTTCAACCTTCGATTTGATCATATTTAGAATGCGAAAACTCTTTCCATTCTTGGCATAGTCTAGAAAGATTCCTTCATCCGCTTTAGGATCAATTGTCTTTAGGCTTTGGGATTCATTATTATGAATAAATCATTTTGAACCAAAGACGTGAAAGTATGAAACATTCGGCTTACGTCCCATCCATAGTTCATATGGAGTTTTCCCATGCTGTTTGTTGATCATGCAACGGTTTTGAGTGTAACATGCAGTGTTGATCGCTTCGGCCCAAAACCTAGGAGCAAGCTTGGACTCTGCTAACATCGTCCTAGCGGCTTCCTTGAGCGTTCTATTCCGGCGCTCAACATCACCATTCTGTTGGGGAGTTTTGGGAGTTGAATATTCATGATGTATTCCATTCTCTGCACAAAACTTCTCAACAACCTTGTTAGTAAACTCAGTACCGTGATCGCTTCTTATTCTTGCAACCTTAAGATTTTTCAAAGTTAGAAGTTGCCGAATAAGCATTGTTAGCTTGTCACATGTTTCATCTTTGGATGAAAAAAATTCCACCTAAGTAAATTGAGAGAAATCATCTACTATCACCAAAGTATACTTTTTACCGCTCACACAGATCATTTGAACAGGTCCAAACAGATCCATGTGAAGTAGTAAAAGTATCCTAGAGGTAGATAGATGAGGCTTTCTCTTGAAAGATGATTTAACTTATTTTCCCATTTGACAAGCGTCACAAAGGCGATCTTTATGAAATGGTCCTTTAGGTAATCCCTCCACAAGATTTAGCCTTATAAGTTGGGAGATTGTCTTAAACTTGAGGTGATTCAATTTTCTATGCCATAACCATCCCATTTTAGATTCATTTTGACTCTTAGCAACAAAGCATGTTGAGTTGTTATCAATTGTTGAACCCCAATCTACTAGATACACATTGTTTGTTCTTCTACCTTTCAATTTAGTAGATTTAGTGTTAGCGGCGTTTATATAACAACAATCGCTTGAGAATTTAACTTTAAAGCCTTTATCACAAAATTGACTTATGCTTAATAAATTATGCTTAAGACCCTCAACATAATAAACACCACTTATCATGTTGTTCCCCCTATGCACAGTACCTATACCTTTGGTTTTACCTTTGGAGTTGTTACCAAATACAACCTAAGGACCATTGGAAGCTCGATAGTTGATCAGAAGATCCTTGGAGCCTGTCATGTGCCTTGACTACCCACTATCGATGTACCAAACAGATGTATCGGCTCTAGCTCTAGGTACCTGCAATAAAAAAGGAAGTTCTATTTCTGTTTAGGTATTCATTGTTTCTTGGGTCCCTTAACATTAGTATCATTGTTAGTTTGAATTAGAACTGTAGGAACCCATATTTGCTTAATCTTCATGGGAGGATCAGCCTTCTTAGGTTTCACATTGTGTTGTTTGTGCTTTTTGGGTGTATGATAATATCCTCAATTATAACAGTAATCATAATCATAGTCATAATCATAATAATCATAGTAACGATAATATGATCTAGTTTTCTTCTTCTCCAAGACGCTTAGCGCTTGATTCACTGGTAGAAGGTTTTTCCTTAGCCTTTTGAGCGTTTGGATGAACTTTAACTACTCTGATACCACTTGTTGGTCCCAAGTGGCATACGAATGGTCTAGAAGGGGGGGGGGGGGGGGTTGAATAGACCTTGAAGTCTTTTTCGACTTATAAAAAATTCGTATTAAAATTGGTTTAGACGCTTGAAAATGTAGGCGCTTGGCTGAGCGTCTACTCGAAGACTATTTTATAAAGTTAACTTAAACTTCAAGATTTGAATACTATAATCGGTTAGGTTTAAGCGTTCAGTTCTTTAATCAGTGTTAGCACAACAGAATGATTTTAAAGTCTTCTCTTTGAAAGCTTTAGCATCACAAAATGTATCTTAGTTGCTTAGCGTTTGATTGTGTTTTACTTAACGGATTTATGCAATGATATGATAGTAAAGAAGTTGACTGTAAAGTAAAGAACACAATCTTTGTAAGGTTCGTTGGGTGGTGTAATCCCAACTACGTCCTTCTTCTCCTCGAACACTCGGAGGCAATCCACTAAAATGATTCTCAAAGAATCACACAGAATCTTCTACAAATTAGGGAGAGATGGATGTTGATGACTTGAGCTCCTTAGTCACATAGATTTCAGCTCCAAGACACTTCTATGCTCTTGCTTCTTTCACCCAGAAATATTGCAAGTATCCATCCAACTTCGACTTCACACAGATCGCGAGGCTTAGATGGGGTTTTTCTAACGGTTTGTTTAACTTTGATAAAGTTCAAACAACTTGGAATATCTCAATAGTAATATAGGTTTCTTCGAAAAGAATGTTTGAGATATTGGTTGATTGTCTCAGGATTTGAAGAAAAGCAAAGAGAATGTTTACTTGAATATTCTGGCTTTTCTGAGAGTTTGAGTACTTGAGACTTCAATGCAACAACAATTTGACTTGTAATACGATGGTTGTTTTGGCTTGCTAGTGAAGTCCTATTATAGGCATTCTTGGAAAAAGTGTCCGTTTGACACATGCACAGGCGCGTGTCTCTCCCTTCCGCGAGTGAACAACTTTTGTCCTTTTTCCTGAAAATCAGCTGCACAAAAGTTGGTGCTGCAGTTTTTGAATAGTTGACAGTCCAATAGGGTGGCTTCTCTGTACGTTCTTGAGTGCTTATCACATTTAATGCTCTTATCAGCATTTAATACATTTGAATTAAATGCCCGTTGGCAATTAATGAACTGAGAATATTTGCATTAAACTCCTTCTGGACTTAGAAATAAATTCAGGTGAAATCTTGTCTTTAATAGACGCTCATTCAATTTGAATCACTTATGCCCTTAAATCAACCGCTTGATATAGCTTGACGCTTGGAATCTTCATTCAGACTTCAGACGCTTGAGTCTTCAAACTTAACTACTGAAAAGCTCACTTAGAAATTATCAGACGCTGAATCTAAGACTACTTAGCCTAATAGACTAAAATGAAAATAAATAAAGCCTATTACAAATCTAACGCTCAAAGCTTATACATGATTTCTAATAAAATCAAGCTTACATATTTTAAGGTCTAACATAGAATCCTAATTGTCATCATCAAAACATCTGACAAGAAATTTCCTAACACCTATTTTTAAGCTGTCAACTCCTAATTCATAAAAAAATTTGGATGCACTCCCTAATAGATGTGAAAAGACAAAAATACCCTCAGGTACATTTAAATCACAAAACTCTATTTCTCTCTCCACTCTTTATTCTCTTCCCCCTACCCCACTTTATTAATTTTTTAATCACCTTCTCCCTCAAATCTCTCCTCTTTTTTTCTTTTTTATGCTTTTTCGGCAATCAAATGTGTTCGAAGATGACACTGTCTTATTTTCCAATATGAAAGGAACAAATCGAGATCCATACTGCCTATATTTGGAGTAAAATATCTATATATATGTATATATAAATATTTTCAAGTTTCATATGTACTACAATTGCGGTAACAATAAAGCATGTGTGAAGTATTTTTAGTGCACAATTGAAATAGTTTCAAATGATAAATTCACAGATTTGCGCGACCTCACGAAAATGTCCATAACGCACTGTAGAATGCTCGAAATCATAAACTATTTTTTTAAAAAAGTAGACACATAGAGCTTCGAGAATTGTATGAGAAATTATCAATAAATATCTCATATGAAAGAAGGTTTTGTTCAAACGTAAGCTAAAATTTATAGACAGTTTTGTGCGACTTCACTATAGAGTCCATAACGCACTGTACGATGGTCGGAATCATATAAACTTTTTTTATTTCAAAGTAGACACGTAGTGAATTTTTGAAAATGTATGACATATTATTAACAAATGTCTAGTATGAAATAGTTTTTCCTTCAACATATGCTAAAATTTATCGATAGTTTTGCGCGACTGCACGAGAAAGTCCATAACGCACTGTACAACGCACGGAATCATAAAATGCTTTTTTAATTTCAAGATAGACACATCAAGATTTCGGAAAATATATGACACATTATCAAAAAATGTGTAATATGAAGCAGGTTTTCCTTCAAACATAAGCAAAAATTTGTCAACAGTTTTGCGCAACTTCACGAGAAAGTCCACATCGCATTGTACTATGCTCAAAATCATAAACCATTTTTTTTCTTTCGATATAGACGCATAGGAATTTCCGGACATGTATGACATATTTCAAAACACATATATTATAAAACAATTTTTGCCTCAAACATAAGCTAAAATTTATTAACAGTTTTGCGTGACTTCACTAGAAAATCCATAACGTATTGTACAATGCTCGAAATCATAAATCATTTTTTTATTACAAAGTAGACACATGGGGCTTTCTAAAAATATATGACACATTATCAAGAAATTTCTAGTAAGAATAAGTCTTTTAAATGAAATAAAAAATCATTTATATGAAATAATACTTCATTTTGTATGTTACCATATGTTGTTTTAAATGCAAAAATACGTTATTTACATGTACACATACATTAATTGTCATGTAAGTCATTAATATGCTATAATACTAAGTTTTGCATGTTACCATACATCGTTTTATATATACAAATATGTCAATTTACATGTACACATACGCCAATTGTCATGTAAGAATATGACTTTTGATGTGTAATAATACGCCATTTCATACGTAAGAATACGTCCTTTAAATAAAATAAAAAGTCATTTATATGTAATAATAATTCATTTTGTATGTTACCATAGACCGTTTTATATGTAAAAATATGTTGTTTACATGTACACATACGTCAATTGTCATGTAATAATACGCCATTTCATATGTAAGAATACATCCTTTAAATGAAATAAAGTCATTAATATGCAATAATACTTCATTTTATATGTTACCATACGTCGTTTTGTATGTAAAAGACATCAATTTACATGTATATATACGTCAATTGTCATGTAAAAATACGTCATTTGATGTGTAATAATACTTCATTTCATATGTAAGAATACATCCTTTAAATGACATAAAAGTCATTTATATGTAACAATACATCATTTTGTATGTTGCCATACGTCGTTTTATGTGTAAAAATACACTGTAACATACACATATACGTCAATTGTCATGTAATAATACGTCATTTCATATGTAAGAATACTTCTTTTAAATAAAATAAAGCCATTAATATGTAATAATACTTCATTTTGTATGTTACCATACGTCGTTTTATATGTTAAAATATGTCAGTTGTGATGGAAAAATACATCCTTTGATGTGTAATAATACGTCATTTCATATGTAAAAATACATCTTTATTATAAAATAAAAAGTCATTTATATGTAATAATACTTCATTTTGTATGTTATCATACGTTGTTTTATATGTAAACATACATTGTTTACATGTACACAGATATCAATTGTCATGTAATAAAATGTCATTTCATATGTAAGAATATGTCCTTTAAATGAAATAAGGTCATTAATATGCAATAATACTTCATTTTGTATGTTACCATACGCCGTTTTATATGTAAAAATACGTCAATTTACATGTACACATCAATTTTCATGTAAAAATATGCCATTTGATGTGAATACTTCATTTTTTATATAAGAATACGTCACTTAAATGAAATAAAAAGTCATGAATATGCAATAATACTTCATTTCATATGTTACCATACGTCATTTTATAAGTAAAAATATGTCAATTTACATGTACAGATACATCAATTGTCATTTAAAAATACGTCATTTGATGTGTAATAATACTTCATTTCTTATTTCTTATGTAAGAATACGTCATTTAAATGCCAACAAAAGTCATTTATATGTAATAATACTTCATTTTGTATCTTACCATACATCATTTTATATATACAAATAACGTCAATTTACATGTACACATACGTGAATTTTCATGTAAAAATACATCATTTAATGTGTAATAATACGTCATCTTAAATAACTATACATCATTTATCTTTAATAATACACCTTTTTAGTTGTAATAATACGTTATTTTAAATATAATAATACATTTTTTTAGTTGTACCCTAAACCCGAAACCCTAAATCTAAACCATAAGCCCCAAACTCTAAATCCACTGATACACATGATTATATTTGGATAAGTATTTTATGAATGATTGTATCTGTTTCTAAGCAAATTATGAATTTAATAAAAGGGATAATTACACTGGGTACCTCTGAGGTATTGCTAAATTACAAAAAACATCCCATAGTTCAATAAATTACATCTAACATCCATTCCGTTTATTCCGTCTGACATTGAAAATCTTCCGTTAGGGTTCCGTTAAATTTTTAGGTAAACTTCCAAAAATACCCCTGACTTTGTCTGGACTAGAAGACCTAACTTTTCTCGGATAATTATACCCTTTTGGTGATATTTGTAATATTTTATAAAAGTATAGGTGTTATATGTAATGTTGTGTATGTAAAGCATATAAATAATTATTTATAATTAAAAACTATTTTCAACAAAATAATTTTTTTTATAAATTAATCAAATTATAAAATAAAAAAGTTATGTGAATCATTTTTTTCTTTTAATTAAATTAGTATATATTAGTTTAGATTATATTTTAAATTAATTTATGAAATTTATAATAAATTTTAAATTTTTTTTAATAAATTTAATTTCTAAAACAATTACTTTTTAATATATTATTTTATAAATAAATAAAAAGGAAAAGGAAAAAGAAAAAAAAGGGGGGTGGGGGAACAATGTCATCTTCTTCACCCCCCCCCCCCCCCCCCCCCCACCCCCACCCTCAACCCACCCTCACGCACACAACAATATACACACACAGAGTCACTAACACACGCGAAAACACACACACACGTGAAAACACACACAAACACACAGACACACATAGAGTCACGCACACACAAACACAAACACAAACACACACACACACACAGTCGCGCGCACACACACACATTCACACACAAGCAATTTGTAAGATATTACATCATATATACATATATATATATAAGCATTTTTTTATGTTTAATTTTTTATTTTAAAATTAGTATTAGAAGTAAATCTAGAGATGTAAAGGGTAATATGGTAATT
The DNA here is from genome assembly GCA_019426215.1 of Buddleja alternifolia. NCBI lineage: Eukaryota > Viridiplantae > Streptophyta > Magnoliopsida > Lamiales > Scrophulariaceae > Buddleja > Buddleja alternifolia. The sequence continues at coordinate 10,503,279 of CM033406.1, forward strand.
CAACTTTTTAATTTTTTTTTCTTTTTTTAAAAATATTCCGTAAGGGCATTTTAGTCTTTTTACACTTTTCATCCATTTTTACATCAATACATGAAAACTTGGGATGTTAGATGTAATTTATTGAATTAGGAGATTTTTTTGTAATTTGGCCATACCTCAGGACCCCTAGTGTAATTATCCCTTTAATAAAATTCAATGTACATTTTTTCACTAACTAGTATTACTTTGTATTTCCAAAGCTCAATGTTCACATATACTATTAGTAGTAATCACTTGACTTTTCGTATGAGCTTGTAGTTTTGAGATATTCATACACTTGATTATACTTAAGCATGATATATATTTAATAAGCAAGGGGGTGTGGCCTAGCGGTCACAAGGCCTTTGGCCGTGAGAATCTACCCAGGTTCAAACCCCAGGTGATGCTTGGTAAGGGGAGTTTTCTCCTCTATCCTGCCCTGGAGGGTGGTTTCAAAACCCAGGTGATGCTTGGTCTGGGGAGTTTACTCCTCTGTCCTGCCCTGGGGGCCCTTGGGCTTATCGAGCCCGTCGCCTATGGGTTACCTAGGGCGGCTTACCTCCATACGTGGTTTGCGGGCTATTGCGTATGGACATGTTTGCTCTGTTGGGTGACCGACGGAGATTTACCCTGGGATTTCCAAAAATAAAATAAAATAATTGTTTTTAATGTCATGAAGGTGCATTAAACAACATACTTGGAGCAAAACAGGCATTAAATAGATATACCAAATATTATGTATATCCACACTACTACTAGTTATCACTTGCCTTTATGTGTAAGAATTTACGGCTATGTTTGGTTATGTTTTGGGATGGTATTTTGGTGAGAATTATTGGTGAGAAATTAATGGGGACACACATATTTGTGAGATTGTGTTTGGTTTTATTTTGGGAGTTGGTTTTTTTGGTGAGATAGTGTTTGATTTTGTTTCCAGAGGAAACAAAAGTTACTGTAGCAGTCAAATCATGAAACTTTGTCTGTAAATAATTAGTTAGTTATTCAAAGTTAAGAGAGCGGAGAGGCAAAAGTAGGGGCCATACCTAGGTTGTAGATTTTTAAATAAATAATCATTGTGTTTTTCTTAAACAAACAAGTAACATATTTTTGGTCCAAAATTGTGTTAACTAAACACAAATGGGCCAAAATTTTGGACCAAATTGGGTATGGAAATATATCCAAACATAGCCTATGATTTTGAGATATTTATACACTTGAGTATACATATGTAATATTGTTCATTTATGACGTATCTTTACCAATAATCTGACGTATCGTTACAAGTAAATATGTATTGTTACAACTAATATGATGAATATACAATGACATATTACTACATATGCGATGTCGTATTATTACATATGAATTGACTTATTATTGCATATTAAATGACGTATGATTACATATAAATTGATGTATTATTACATGTACAATGACGTATCGTTACATATGCGATGTCGTATTATTACAAATGAATTGACGTATTATTACATATTAAATGCCATATTATTACATTTGAATTGACATATTATTACATATCAAATGACGTATGGTTACATATAAAATGTCGTATTATTACATATGAATTGACAAATTATTACATATCAAATGACGCATGGTTACATATAAAATATCGTATTATTACATATGAATTGACGTATTATTACATATTAAATGCTGTATTATTATATACGAACACATGTATGGTTGCATATAAATTAACGTATAGTAACATACAAAATGAAGTATTATTGCGTATTAATGACTTTTTATTTCATTTAAGTGATGTATTCTTACATATGAAATGAAGTATTATAACACATCAAATGACTTGTATTTACATGACAATTGATGTATGTGTACATGTAAATTGACGTATTTGTACATATAAAATGACGTATGATAACATAAAAATGAAGTATATTGCATATTAATGACTTTATTTCATTTAAATGACGTATTCTTACATATGAAATGACATATTATTACATGACAATTGACGTATGTGTACATGTAAACAATGTATTTTTACATATAAAATGATGTATGGTTGTTGGGATGGGTACAGTCCCAGGGATGCCGAGCGCAGCGGAAGACACGGATAGATAAAATAAATCCGGCATCCCCAAATTAGGGCTAGGTAGACATGGTACCATCACATTCAAAGATTAAGAGAAAGTTTTCTCGTGTTTACCTCTTGAAAAACTTAAAACAACACCGTCTTTTTAATCTACTCCTTGCTACACCTCTCCGGATTGGATTTGCTCTAGTGCCCTGTGTGTTGCGTCCACACCTTAGCTCATACCTTTGATTATCTCCACCAGTGCTTGCCAAAAGAATATTGAATTTTGGCTTATGAGAAAAGGGGTACGAATATTTTTGGTGTTCTTCGTACTCAACACATGAGTTGGAAGAAATAGATGTGAAAGAGATGGAGGAGAAAAGATGGAGAGAATTTTCACAATAAAAATTGTGTAGAATGAATTGCATTTACTTGTAAATAAAATATCAATATATATATATATATATATATATATATATATATAGGGTGAGAGTCCACAAAAATGGAAACTCACACACACACACACATACATGCCTATTATGGGTGTGTATATATATATATATATCTTATATTTTATACTTAGTTTCCTTCTATCTTATTTCTCTTCCTTCGCTAATTAGATTCACTAATTAACAAGTAAGATCTTTCCATATATTTGATATCCTTCCCAAATATATAAGATCTATCCCAATAAGATCTTTCCATATAATTTATCAACTAACTAATTAAATAGATCTTACCATATTCAGAATAACTATCCTAACATATTTATAAGATCTTTCCATATCAATTAGTTACCTAATTAATTGGAATAAATTCTACCAAATATATTATATATATATGGGACAATTACATGTACACCCCCCTCACTTTTGTCATAATTACAAGAACACCCCCTCACTTTTGGAAAATTACGAACACACCCCCTGTCAGATTCTGACACCGGAATGTGTATAAAGTCTATTATACCCCTCTGGAAAAAGGCAAAAAAAAAGATTTAAAATTATACTTTATCTATGGACCAAAATGCCCTTCAACTATATTAATAATAATAATTATATATATATATATATATATTTAGAATTTTAATTCTTCAAAAGATAAAACAAAAAGGAAAAAAAGATGAAAATGAAATTGAAGAACAAAAGGATCTACAAAATTGGGTTTAGCAAATGGGTAAAATCCATTTTGCAGCCATAACCTAAGCGATCTAGTAATCCTGTGAAGTAGAACTAAGAAATGGAATCGAATAGCTGGTTGGATCTTGTGACCTGGTTCGACATACCCTCCACTGAATCGTACATCTTGAAGATTTTCTACATATATCACCAACCTTTCACAAACCTTCATCATTCTTCTATACAAATATATACCACTTTTTCCAATCCCTTCATATATTGGAATAAGTTCACTATTGTTGAAATATATATATATATATATATATATATATACACACACTCACACACATAACACATACAGGTATATACATAACACATGCCGGGTGGCGGCTTTGGGTTAAAGGATGCCGGAGATTTTGGGAGCTGTGTAGCTGGCGCAGTGCAGATCCGGAGATGGGTATTAGGCGGCAGTCGTGGGGATCTAAAGGGTTAAGGTGGGTGTTTGCAGAGGCTGGAGGTGGGTGTTGGAGGTGGTCGTTTTTGGGGTGAGAAGGTGGTGGCGGCAGCTTGATCTAAAGATGTGTGACGGCGACGGTGATGAGCGACGATGGTGATGGTGATGGTGATGAGCGACGACAGCGGAGGCTTCTTGTTCCGTGTGGTGACAGGCGGTGGTTCCTGGTGAGAGTGTTGACAGGCAGAGATTTTTGGTGAGAGGTGATACCAGGCGGCAATTTTGGTAATAGCAGGCGGCGGTTTTGGTGGTAGCATGCGGCGGTTTTATGGCGGTGGCATAAGTAGGTTGGCCGTGGTGCCATAAAGGATCTGGGCGGGCTGTGGGTGGCGGAGTTTGGTGGTTTCGGGATGTGAATCTTACGTCACGTGGTGTACTGTTTCCGCCATGGTAGTGGTTGCATAGGTTTTAGGTTTTTGGATGAAGAAGATGGAGGAAGAAGATGACAGGAGAAAAGGAAAAAAAAAACAGAAATAGATTAGAAAATTTGAAATTATTAGGTCCCGATTGTATGGGATGCTGTTTCCCATTTCTTGATTTCTCAGAGATTTTTTTCATCAAAAATGCATATGTTTGACATCTCTCAAAAATATCCCAAAGAAATACTACACACAATTTCTTAGAAAAAAATCTCAAATTTCTTTGAAAAATGGACATTTCTCTCAAATTTTTCTCAGAAAGTCAGAATTTTACAATTTATGATTAGACAGTTCACCCAATAATTAAAAGTGCTTTATCCGCCAATATCTTGATATAATCATCAAAATAATCACATATCTTTATTTGAAATGATGTAAGCTACGAAATAAGATCCATTTTGAATATTTTTGGATGCCTTAATCGATGAATTTAGCTTAAATATATTAAATATTCTTACAGAAAGAAAACTCATTCATACCAATTTTTCACAAAAAAAGATCTTTTCTTACAAAAAAAACATATCACATCACACTTAATTATTACACTTTTTTCTATCAAAAAAACTTATCCAAACACACTTCTTCTTTCATATCTCTATTTCCTTAAAAATAATTTCTCTTACTTTATCTATGAAAAATGAGAAATTGGAAATAGATGTCCATCCAATCGGGCCCTTAGTTTTGAAAATTATAATTAGTTGATTTCTTTTTCATTATTAATAATTAACTAAATATTTGAATGTTTAAGGTAATTAAATTTAATTATTTATTACATATTTAATTAGTTTTCTTTTAATTGGAATAATAATAGCTAATTAAAGTTATTATATAAAAAAAAAGCATAAGTACAAGCACACCCCCCTAAGGGCATTTTCGGTATAAGAAATTTGACCAGAATTGGCCTAGTCAAGGACAGGGGCAAAATGGGATTATCACTCTATTTTTTGGGGTGACATCAGCATTTTTCGAGCAGAAAAATGATTCAGGGGGTGTTTTTGTAAGCGCTCACGCCCTGACATGGGAGGTTTGTGTAATTACAAGATTCGACTGGGTTTTGTGTAATTCGCACTAAAGTGGGGGACTTTATGTAATGTACTCTATATATATATATGTTAAATACACACACACACACACAGACTTGGTGAACAAGATAAAATCCTCCACCAAATCCATACACATATACGCCTATATGTGTGTGTGTGTGTGTATTTATTTATTTTCTTCTTTCACACATTAATTAATTAGACTACTAATTAATTAACTAGTGTTTCCTAATTTAATATTCAATATTAAATTATAAGACTATTATTAATTAAGACCACTTAATTAATTTATTCCTTTTTCCCAATTAATTAATTCCAATTAATTAATCTCTTCATTAATTCACAAAGAATTAACTAGCCAAAATGTACTACACTAAATTTGTGTGTGACCTCTTAGGCTCATTAACAAGCTAGCAATAAGTCCTTCCACAAGCTAGATTAATTATTCATAATAATAACCCAAGGCACCTATCGGTCATGGTTCGATGTCTAGAAACGTCGCCACGACTTCCTAAATGTTAACGATGAAAAGCAAACCTATCCAAATTTCGATATTTGTGTGAGACGAATCCCTCTGTCTTTTTCCCGTCTAAGGCTTAGGGCTTGGCGACGGTCGAAACCCTAGTAGCCTCGAAAACTATGACTATGTTGGTTCCACAATAATCCGGTCTTCTAAGAAGGGATCACCAATCCCTCTTATAAGACCGTGCTCTGGCCAGAGACTTTCGATCATTCAGTTTCACTCAACAGCATAGAAAATATCGGGTACTCGTGACCCTAGATGAATCCCTTTTGACTGTCACTTGTTCCATAGTACTACCAGACTATACCCAATATATATGCCGTATGACTCTCCTGGAGTGCACGTGCATATCAAAATATAGTGGGTAGTACCCTTTCTAATGTCATCTCAGGTCTAAGGATTATCTCACACTACAAAACCGAACGACTCCAAGTTCGACAGCATCAACGAGGAATTCTTGTGAGACCGTTCAATTCCATACTAACCCAAAGTATGAATCTTCATGCATGTATTGGCTATACTAGCCATTGACAATGGAATGCGTCAACCTCTTGAAAGAGTTACACACACGAACAAGTCTCGGTGAGGCAAGATATCCCACATTTCACGGTCTCTATGACTTGGAATGTATTTTTAGGATTACAGTCTTGGAGAACATTCTATAGGTATCCCGACCACTCCCCTAATCATATGTAATTCATGAGATCTTTATCTATACTTACACAAGTAGTCATCAATAAAGAAGCATTCTATAATAGGTTTGATATAATCTAAATGATAAAACTGTCACAGTGTTTATGTTCAAGCCAACAGATCGCTCCCTGGGCACGTAACACTTTCACTCTTCCACTTTCCCAAGAGCCTACTGTTCCCACACAGGTCCATTGTCCAGATGACCTATTGAACAACTACTGCTCAAGGGTTTTGGTGAAAGGGGTTTGCCACGTTTCCATCGAGTTGACTTATTCCACTCGAACCTCGACTCTAATCAAATAATCTCTTAGATTATTTGCTTCACTACTAGGTATGTTTAACAGCAGGTGAGACCTTGCTCTTTTCGATAATCACTGTACTTATGTACTTGATATTCGATTGTTAGAACCTCGTAGGTTCACCTATCTAAATACCTTTGATCACCTCATTCTTATGTGTGATTTAAATGGTAGAGTTAGTCTCTGTTTTTTCTCAAGAGACGTTCTCTGACTTTTTTTTTCCCACTTGGCTTAAAACAAATACTTAATCATCACTTAACTTCATATCTAGAGATTCTAGTTCCAATTTTCTTATGTTGTTTTCCAATAAACAACACCAATCTAATCCATTGGATCAAATAGGAGTTCGACTCTATATAAAAGATGTATTAGTCAACACCAAATTTTAACTTATAGAATTGCATGTACCTTTCGGTTATGCTTTACATGAAGTATTACCTTTTAATCACTACAAAAAAGTGCACTTCTTATGACAAAAACAATTGTAACGAACCTACTTTTTGTCGCCAGAACTAGTTTCTCGTAACAAAATCTATTACTTGTTACGAAAAAATTATCTTTTTGGTAACAGTTATACTAGTTCGTTACCTAAAGTAAAATCTTGTCATAAAAGATTGTTTTTTTAGTAACGACGTAATTATATCGTTACCTTAACTAACTTGTAGTCACGCAAAGCAAAAGATTTATTGCAATTATATTCAATTGTGACAACTTATTAATCTTCTTGTAACAAATTTTGGGGTCGTTACACAAAATTCATTAGTAACAACTAAGTTTCCTTACAAGAAATATAGATAATTTAGGGAATTATTCAGACATTTTTGGCGGTAAAAATGGGCGCCAATATAAATTTTTTTTCTAATTTTTTTTAATTCACGAGAAGGGGATACCTTATATATCTAGCCCGATAAACTGGGGTTGATAGTTATAATCCTGAGTCATAAAGACTCTATCTAACTTCATAAAGAACGGAAGAGCCACAACTTGTGACTAGGGGTGTACGCGGTCGGGTTCGGGCGGTTTTATGAAAAAAATTCAACCCGACTCGATATATGCGGGTTGACAAAATAACAAACCGAAACCGCATAATTATCTTTTCAAACCAAGCGGTTCGGGTCAGTCGGGTTTAATGTATTTAGCAGGCGGTTTGGCGGGTTATCGGATTATAATTATGTTACTTTTAGTTTCAACTAGTAAGTAAGAAACTAAATAGCATACTTGTACATTTAATTAAAAAAAATTGAGTTGGTGAGAAATACAAAAATAAGTGGTGTTATAAAATAAAAATCATATTTATCATGAATTGTAAACTCTAAAATATTAATGAAATTAAATTATTTTATAAGTTTATCATAAAAATATACATCTAAATCTTCGTTCAAATTAAGTAAAAACAATGTTCTTGTTTACTCAAATTAAAAATAAAGTGTGTTACATAAATATGAATAAAAAACCACTCTTATTAGAGTTTATATATATGCATATATAGTTTTAAGAGTTTAGAGTTAATCTTCAAATATACATACACACACACTTATAACATATACAATTAGCGATCGGGTGGCGGGTTACAATTATTAAACCCACCACCCGACCCGAAAGTAGCGGGTTGCAATATTTTCAACCCACCACAATTTTTTAATAATTTCAAACCGGCGGTTTTCGGGCGGTTCAGGTCGGTTTGAGCGGGTTGGGCGGATTGTGCGGGTTTATGTACACCCCTACTTGTGGCCACTTGGATTCGAACCTAAGACTTCTCAAATAAAATGGGAGATGAATACTACTAGACCAATATTTCTTTGGTTTTTCTAATTTCTTTTAATGATAATATTTTGTATAATACGTGTCTCTTTGCTAAACAATTTTTATGACATAAATTTTTTCCTGGGTCTTTTAATTTCCATCACTCACTCTCTCTCTCTTCCCTTTATTTCTTTCTTTGCTAAGCCTTTTACTAACTCTCCATTTAGTTTCCATTTCAGTGCAGACCGGTTTTCTTTTCTTCTCAGGATGAAGCTGAGTTCTCTTCTCCAACTCATCCCGCCCCACCTCCCCTCCCCCATTCCTACACTATTCAAGAATCTTTGGCCTTAATTTTGTTTTCAATTTTGCAGATTTCTGGAAAGCTTTGGCTTCAATAGGTAAATAAAACCCCTTTTTTGTATTTCTCTATTTAATAAGAAAAAATACAAAATTAACCCATCAATGTAGAATGCCCATTAGAGAGAAGCTGTAATGGAGTTTTTGGAACATGAATTTTGTTTCTATAAAATGTGTAGTTGATTTACCTCTAACTTTTCCCGGAATGACCAAGGCAAATCGGACGACCCCAGGGGGTCGTAACCACCAAATGGACGTAAAACTGTATAGACTGGACCTGAAATAATCAAGCTGCCTACGTACCTATATGTATAGGATCAAGTCTGGACGTAGTTCAATCAGATTTGCTATGCAACTAGCAATAGTAGCGTCGTATGACACGAGGCTAATTGTTAGATATTGACTATGAGAAGATTATCCTTTTCTCTAAGTGAACAGTATATTTCTATGGATCTTTTTCTCTCTCCCCCCATTAATGAACCATAGGGGGTATTTATATGAGATCAGGTAACCACTATATATGACATGATTGGTTATCCTCTTGAGGCAATATATGTGTCATTTATATAGTGGATATGGATTACTAGGACCCACGGATACATGGACCGGGTCGGGTCGTGCCGGGTCATGCCTGACCCATCATACCACCTTATACCCCATGAATAATAGTAGTTGTTTACCATTGACCGTTGACTGAATATAAAGGGAAAAGGGAAGGATTATTTGCACTCATCATTTAGTCCCCCAGTTCGTAGGCCTCGACGCGTGGCCATCGGGCCTATGGACTGTATCGAATTAGAGTAATGACCAATCACATTGAGGTGACTGATGGGGGTAGTTCTTGCTGTAGTTTCCAATTTTCCTCATACATTGCTTGGGGATAAGCCACGTGTCTTTCATACTAATAACTGCATAGCAGTTATTTTGTCTAGAATAATGGATAATGAGGAAATGACATCAGCGTCCTCTTGTAACTGCTTATTTCTTTAATTTTCGACCTTTGATCTTCCCGCCCAGTAAGGTGAGCTATAAATAGGGAAAAATCATTCACATTTTTACTTTTTCCTTCCCTTACTTACTCATAGAGAACTTTCGAGAGAAGAGAGAGCAAGAGGCGGTGGGATTACACAAATCTTTATCTCATTCCTTTATCAAGTGATTCCGAGTAAGATTTAAAGGAGTTTTGGATCACACCAGGAAGAAAGAAGAAAAATCGTTAAATTCAGGCCACGGTAAAGAGGCGCGCCAATTAGGACTTGTTTTCACCTTAAATCTCCTTTAAAATTTTTGCCAGATATCGTCGTAGGTACTATCTTCTTCTCCGTTCTCGTCTGTTTTTATCCTACGCTTTTTGTGGCATAAAAGTTTTATATTTCGCTTCGTATTCTGTTAGCCTCGTTTTCACTTCGTATACTATTAGCCTCGTATATATACTGTTTGTGAGTTCTGCATACACCATGGTTCGCTCGACATCTAGGACTAGATCCGACGAGTCCCTTGGTTCATTAGCTGGAGACCTAGAGTTAGAACATATAGATTCCTTGTCTAAGACTGTAGATGACGACGAGTTAGAAATAGATGTATTTGAGGACGAGGCGGTAGACGGGGCTGGGGGGCATGACCATGAGGGTGATGAGGTCAAGGGAGATAACGAGGAGGGATCCGAGGATGAGGCTGTACATAGAGTGCCTCAGGTGTACCATCCTTGGAGTAATATGTGATCTACTCTAAATCCTCGGATGATTCCGGAGATACGAGAGAGGTATTCCATCTCCGAGGAATTTGACATTAGGATTCCTGGTCCAAATGAGCGCATTGACACTCCCCCTCCCGGCTATAGGACTTTCCACCTTGCTCATCTGCAAGCTGGAGTGAGATTTCCCCTTCACCCTACAACAGTTCGAATCCTGTCTAGGTTGGGGTTGTGTCCGACCCAACTATTGCCTAACTCGTACAGACACATCAATGCTTTTATCATCCTAATGCATCATTGGAGGGCAGCAACCTCGTTAGCCCATTTCACGGAAACCTTTAAATTTAGTAGATCAGGTACCGGGGATGAGGGATTCTTTTATATTTCTCCTCGTAACCCTCGTGTTCGTATCTTTAAAAAGAATACCTCCTCATATGGTGCGTGGAAGAGTAAATACTTCTATATAGCGCAACCTAGATTTAAAAAATGGAAACTGCCTCGTGAGTGGAGGTTGGATTTACCTCATCCGGAGGATATCGGGGAGGTGACTTGGGGTCCCCACTTTATCGAGGAGCATTTTTGGCATTTATACAATGCTGATTTTTTCCTTACCGAAGGGGTTTTGGTTCGGTGTCGGATAAGTCATGCTCCCATTGATTCTGATAGAGTGGGTAAGCATCGTACTTCACCCAGCTCGCAGCCTCGTTATTTTGTCCCTTTTAATTATTGTTCTCTTATGTTTATTGTCTTGTCTCAGGTATGGCTGAAAAGTCAGCTCGCATGCAGAGGAACCTGGCTAAACGTGCTGCGGGAAGAACAAGACGAGGTGCCTTTGCAGCAACTACAAGGGCACAATCTCGCGCTCTTGTCCCCAGTGGGAGTGTATCCGAGGTCCCTCTTCATGACGAGCCAGTATACGATGTCCCTCCAATCAGTCAGGCAGGACCAATGAGAGAGCCGGTGGTAGACATATCAGAGGGCTCCCATACAAACCCATCCTCTCCCCCTAGATCAGCTGCCGGTGAGTTGAGAAAGAAGATGAGGTTCGACGGGACTGGGTATAACCCAGAGTTAGGGTCCAAAGAGATGGGCGACCTTCACGAGACATCGGTGGCTAGGCTCGTTGAGAAATTTGAAGGCATCTGGAAAAAACACAGAGCTGAGGCTACAGGTGGTCGTGACTGTCCGTTCATTAATCGAGGCAAAACGGCGATTACCCCGGATTGGCGCGTTTACAACGATAGCTCTATAATGGGTCTAGGGGGTCCATTGACAGCATCGGAGCTAGTACATGGAATTATTCTGCCTAAAGACAAGACCATCTTCGCCACTCTTCCTCATACTGCCATCGAACAGCAGGGCTTCGAAGCCACCGCCAAGGTAACTGCCTTGAGCTTATTTGCACATCGACATAATTTATTCTTATCTGTATCCTCTTTATTCTGACATCGTCCTATTGTTTTCCAGATTGCTCTCTGCCTGCATCAGCTCTCCCTGGGTCTCTCCTTCTGGCGTGACCGTAGACTTACCACGGAGAATGAATTCAAGGAGCAGAAGCGTAAATTGGAGAGTGAGCTGCAGGAGGCCAAGATTGCAGCTGCCGAGGCCACAGAGTTCCTTAATAACGGAAAGGCCAAGTTGGAGAAGCAATTCGATGCCCGCATCTTCGAGGCCAACTCCTTGAGGGAGCAAATGAAAGAAATGTATTCAGATTTGCAGCAGCTGCAAGCAAACATGCAAAAGGCTAAAGAAGTGGAATTCCACGCTGGGGTGGCTGAGGGTAGATCCAGGTTCTTGGCATCAGCTGAGTACAAGGAGATTACGAAGCAGATTCACTTCGACGCAGCTAGGGACTTCAAGAGCTCTGTTGCCTTCGAGGGATTAGTCGAAGAGAAAGAATCCGATTTTATTTTCGATGGTTTCATGAAGGCCCTCGACTACTTGAAGAAGGAGAGAATTTTACCCGAGGATTTTGACGATGAGGAGTTTTCTAAGCAGTTCGTCGTGTCGCCACCTCTATGAGATTCCTGCACCGATCCTAGCCCTTCAGCCATTCCCTTTCCTGAATTCGACCCTCTAGGCCCTATTCCGTATAATGAGGATCTTGACGATACGGCTCACGCTTCGGTAGCTGAGAATGCCTAGAGTTTGTATCTAATCGAAGCAACAGTTTTTTATCTGTGTTCGTCTTGTTTTTATGAACTCTCGTTTGAATAATCTATTGGACAAGTTGTTTGTCATTGGATAGATGAATGATATTTTCGTCATGATAAGTGTATGTTGTTCGCTTCGTAGCGTACACTTGTCTTGTGTTATTATTCAGTTGTACCCTTTCTATTATAAGCTCTTGCCATCATCTCCTTTTGCATTAAAATTTTTGCATAGGCGGCATCCCTTAATTCCTCAACAACATCCAGCTCGTATGCACACGCGTCGACATTCTCCTCGGGATCGTAGGTTTTTACTCGATACGACCTCATCCCAATTTTGGCAGGAATCACTGCTTCCGAACCATACACCAAGCAGAATGGTGATTCACCCGTCGAAGTTCTTAGGGTCGCACGGTATGCCCACAAAGTTCCGGGTAACTCTTCGGCCCAATTACCTTTTTTTCCTTCAATCCTCGCCTTGAGATGCTGAAGAATTATCCGGTTCGCCACTTCAGTCTGTCCATTCGCGCGAGGATTGCCTACGGCTGTGAAGTTCTGCTGAATTTTTAGCTCCTCGCACCATTTCATCACATTTTTACTGTTGAACTGGGTTCCGTTATCCGATATCAACACACGAGGGATGCCAAATCTGCACACTATATTCTTCCACAAAAACTTCATTACTTCATGCTCCGTTATCTTAGCCACTGCTTCGGCCTCACTCCACCGCCACAATAATAAATTTCCGCTGCCCCGCAGCAGGAGGAAAAGGGCCTAGAATATTTATCCCCCATTGGTCAAACGGATAAGAAATTCTTATGGGTTCCATTTCAACAGTCGGACGATGCAATAGGTTCGAATTCATTTGACAGTCCACGCATTTTTTTGCAAACTCAGATGCATCTTTAACCAGTGTCGGCCAGTAATAACCTTGTCTTACTATCTTCTGGGCCAACGCTCGGCCTCCTGAATGGTTCCCGTAGCTCCCTTCGTGTATCTCTCTCATCACATACACCGCCTCAGAAGGAGTGAGACATCGTAATAGTGGGCCAGCTGAGGATCATTTATAGAGCTCCTCGTCGATAATGGTGAACCTTGAAGCTCTATACACGATCCTTCGTGCCATGTTACGATCCTGAGGCAACTCACCCTTCGACAGGTATAATTGTATCTCATCTTTCCAGCATTCTTCGTTGGTTGCAACCATCATTTCCATAACTTCTGGAGAGACCTTTGATTTATTAGACATTAACAGGGTCACCTTACAGCTTCGTATACCCGTGATTAGGTTCGCAAATTTTGAAAGTACATCAGCCCTCTCATTTTCACCTCGAGGGATTTGATAAATATGAATATGTTCAAATTCCCTCATCAGTTCTCTCGCTTTGTCCAAGTACAACACAAGACGCCTTTCCTTCGTCTCGTACGAACCCGAAATCTGGTTCGCCACAAGCTGAGAATCTGTGTACGCATTTAAATGTGTCACCTGCATGTTCCTAGCCATTTCTAAGCCAGTCACCAGAGCTTCGTACTCAGCTTCGTTATTAGAGACCTCAAAGTTCAGTTTGATTGCAAACTCATGATCATTCCCTGCATTAAATCATGAGTTTAGATCAGGAATAATCATGACAACAATATCACCAAGTATACGCACATCACGAGGCAAATTGTGCAAAGTGATGATTTTGGCTTTGTGTTTATAAGTTTTCACGATTACTTTCATTAGTAATCATTACGTAGTTTTTGAGTTCGAGGCCATATTATGCACGTAATTTCATTAGTAATCATTACGTAGTTTTTGAGTTCGAGGCCATATTATGCACGTAACTCTTGTACCTTTTGGGTCTCGGAGCCATACTCCTATGCCCCCCTTCTGGGTCATGGACGAGCCATCCACATGAAGCATCCATGGTCCAGAAGTAACGTGCTTATTTTCTGTGTTTTCCATCATTTCGACTATGAAATCCGCCAGTGCCTGTGCTTTTACGGCAGTTCGTGGCTTGTATTCGATTGAAAATTCACCAAGTTCGATAGCCCATTTAACGAGGCAACCTGAAACATCAGGTTTAGCCAGAATTTGCCTCAGAGGTTGATCTGTAAGCACCACAATAGTATGTGATTGAAAATAAGGTCGCAACTTACGTGCTGCAGTTATTAGAGCTAACGCCCACTTTTCAATTTGAGTGTAATTTTTTTTTCAGCACCTTGCATCATTCTGCTGATGTAGTAAACTGGCTTTTGCTCGCCTTCTTGTTCACGAAGCAAAACAGCACTTACGGCCTCATTGGACACAGCCAAATATAACATTAGAGGTTCTTCGACCACTGGCTTCGTCAATAACGGAGCAGAGGTCAAATACCTTTTAAGTTCTTGGAAAGCATTTTCACATTGTTCTGTCCATTCGAAATTCTTTACCTTTTTTAGTATCTTGAAGAAGTGTAGGCCACGATCAGCGGATCTTGAGATGAACTTGCTGAGACTAGCCATTCTCCTTGTTAATTTTTGTACGTCTATTACGTAATTCGGGGACTTCATTTCTATAACTGCTTTTATTTTCTCCGGGTTGGCTTCGATTCCACGCTCTGTTACCATATAACCCAAAAATTTTCCGCCTCTCACCCCAAAAGTACACTTCCTGGGATTTAGCTTCATCCCATACTCACGCATAATTTGGAAGGCTGTCTGTAAATGACCTAAATGTTCATCCTCTTCTACATTCTTGACCAACATGTCATCAACATAGACCTCCATGGTCTTTCCTATTTCACTCCTGAAAATCCTGTTCACCTACCTTTGATACGTAGCCCCTGAGTTTCTGAGCCCAAAAGGCATCACATTATAACAATATACTCCTTTTGCCGTGACAAAGGAAGTCTTGTCTCTATCCTCCGACGCCATTGCAATCTGATTAAAGCCCTGGAACGCATCCATCATACTCAATAGGGCGCACCCAGCCGTCGAATCCACGAGGAGATCAATACGAGGCAGTGGGTACGGATCACGAGGACATGCCTTGTTCAAATCAGTAAAATCCACACACAGACGTCATTGATCTCCTGACTTGGGTACAAGCACTACATATGCTAGCCAATCAGTAAACTGAATCTCCCGAATATGGCCCACCTCGAGTAACTTATTCACTTCTACCTCTATGATCGCGTTCCTGTCCGGCCCAAAATTCCTACGCGTCTGCCGCACCGGTTTTACTTTCGGGTCTAAGTTCAGACGATGCAGTATCACTGCGGGGTCGATTCCTATGAAGTTCGATGCCTGCCAGGCAAACATATCGGAATTCCCCCTAAGGAATTCAATTATCATCATTTCCAATCGCTCTGGCATCTGAGACCCTACTTTGGTAGTTCTGTTTGAGTCTCCAGGGAACAATTCAACAGTTTTATATTCCATTGGTTCGACTCTTCCAGATTCTGTGCGAGCCCGTTTCCCCGGATCTTGCTCCATCTCTCCACTAGGTACAACAACACCTTCTAACTTCGTCACTTTCTTTTATTTTTCACCTTTGTCCTCCCTCAAGGACATGGTGTAACACTCCCTGGCAACCTGCTGATCGCATCGTACAACCGCGAGTCCACCACTTGTCATAAACTTTAATTTTAAATGTATGGTTGACACTACGGCTTCAAAAAGATTCAACCCAGGCCGGCGTATAATTGCATTGTAAGAAAAAGGTGCATCAACCACCAAAAACTTCATCATTACCGTTCTTCTCTTGGGTTCACATCCCAACGAGGCGGGTAAATCTATTGTTCCCAAAGGGGCAACTTCTCCTCCTCCAAACCCCTTTGAAGGAGTATTTACAGGGGTAAGTCTTTTCTCATCAAAATTCATTTTTCTCAAGACATGTAAGAACAGAATATCTGCGGAGCTGCCATTGTCTACTAACACTCTGTGAACCGAGAAGTTTGCCACATTCATAGTGACCACCATCGGATCATCATGAGGTCGTATCACTCCTTCGTAATCACGGTCATCGAAGCTAATAACTTCGTATCCCGATGTAACATTCATCACAGGCAATGATCCCCCTCTTTTTTCGTGGGATCGGGCATCACGGAGGTGCCTTCTCCGTGCACTATGGGAGTCTCCGGATGAGGGACCCCCGACAATGGTGCGAATCTCACCCCACAATTGTGGATTAGGCTGGACTTCGTGAGTTCATTTTTCATCACGTCGGGGTAGATTCTTTCGGTCGTCATGATATTTATCATCATTCTGCTCGCGATCCCTGCTTCTCTCCATTTCCTTTCCTCGTTCCCGGGATCGACTTCTAGACTTGTGGTCTCGTCGTGTCCCGTCTCCTTGCTTTTTCATTTCAGCCTCACGGGCTTTGTCGATAAAGTCATGCAAATAGCCCTGACTAATTAATCTCTCGATTTCATCTTTTAATTGAAAACAATCCTCAGTGTCATGGCCGTTGTCTTTGTGAAAGCGACAATATTTGTGGCTATTTCTCCTTTTTGGATCGTATTTCATCTTTTTGGGCCAAACGAGCAATTTTGAATTTTCAATGGCCATCAGGGTTTTTCCCCGTGTCATTTTTAGAGGTGTGTAAGTTTCGTACTTTGCGTATCGCGGTTGCCGTTCTTGATCCTTATCGGATCTCGGCACTCCATGTCGCTCGGGTAGCTCTTTATTTTGGCTCGATGCCTTCTTCTCGGCTCTCTTAATCCTATATACATCCTCTTCGTGTATATACTACCTCACAAGGATCATCATCCCTTCTCGATCTACGGGAGGGTTTCGTATCAACGCCCCTGCCAATGGTCCTCCCTTCAAGCCATTGATAACAACTGCTGAATAACCTCATGCTGCACACCTTGGACATCTAGGGCCTCGTCATTGAATCTGTCTACGAACTCCCTCAGCGTTTCTTCTTCTCGCTGCTTTGTCCCCAACAAATTCGATACTGACTTGGCAGCACAAGCCTTACTAGCAAAATGATTCTCAAATTTTTGAACAAACTGTTCATACGACACGATTGTGCCTGGGGGTTGATTTACGAACCAATCCAAAGCCCGTCCCACGAAGGTAGTTGGAAAAATCTTTGCATTTGATGTATCACTTAAATTATGCAACACCATCATTGTTTCAAAGGTAACTACATGTTCCCTAGGATCCCGAGTTCCATCGTATTTCGGAAGTTCCGGTACTTTGAAATGTAACGACATCCCTTCCGAAAGGATATCCACATGAAAAGGCGAACTACGACGCTGCAGCGCTGAAACTTGGATCGTTCTCTTTTGGGGCATTTCACCGTGCATTATCTCGTTGGGTTCTACCTCAATCCTGGCTCTTTCACGCTGAGCTGAGTTAGCATCACTCCGTGCCTCAGGTGGACTCTCTTCCCTTTCACCTCGTCGGTCCCCTTCACCTCGGCTTGTTTCACCCTGTTCCCTTCGTAGGTCAGGTTCGTGAAATAACCTTCGGCGTGCCTCCGTATTGCGAGCATCTTCCCCTCGTTCCCTTTCTGGGTCGAGTTCTGGGAATTGTCATCCTGGTTAGCTGGAATAGGATGGGCAGTCCCCACGTTTGGCGTCATTGGCATTTGAGCCAACTGCTCTTGCAAGAACTTCTGTCCCCACTCTTGCATCCTCCTGTTGAACTCCGCCTCCGTCATTGTAACCAATTTTTCCCGTGGCGGCTCCACTTCGAGCCCCTGCTGGGGATTGCCTAACGGTGATCCCTGAGGCTCTACTGCCACACCCTTTGCTCGTCTCTGCTCTGTTTCTTCCATTGCCCTGACTATTACCACCCAACAAAGGGTTCCCACAGACGGCGCCAAATGATTTACCTCTAACTTTTCCCGGAATGACCAAGGCAAATCAGACGACCCCAGGGGGTCGTAACCACCAAATGTACGTAAAATTGTATATATTGGACCTGCAATAATCAAGCTGCCTACGTACTTATATGTATAGGATCAAGTCTGGACGTAGTTCAATCAGATGTGCTATGCAACTAGCAATAGTAGCGTCGTATGACACGAGGCTAATTGTTAGATATTGACTATGAGAAGATTCTCCTTTTCTCTAAGTGAACAGTATATTTCTATGGATCTTTTTCTCTCTCCCCCCATTAATGAACCATAGGGGGTATTTATATGAGATCAGGTACCACTATACATGACATGATTGGTTATCCTGTTGAGGCAATATATGTGTCATTTATATAGTGGATATGAATTACAAGGATCCACGGATACATGGACCGGGCCGGGTTGTGCCGGGTCATGCCTGACCCATCATACCACCTTATACCCCATGAATAATAGTAGTTTTTTACCATTGACCGTTGACTGAATATAAAGGGAAAAGGGAAGGATTATTTGCACTCATCAGTAGTATATCTCCATTAACATATATTTTTTAAAACAAACAGGTGTTATGCGTATTAAAATAACCATGTGACTATGTTAATGGGAATTATCTGATAGCACAATTACCTTGTGATTATGTTAATGATTTGATTTCTAATGTTAATGGAAATTTCATAGAAAAAAATGGGTTTGATTTCTTCGAACAGGTTTTAGAAAAAACGCATAACACATGTTTTAAGAAATCAAACATGCTCTAAGAAATTCCCATTAACATGTTTTGTATGAAACTTGTTCTAATAAATCTCCATAATACAACATGTTTTAGAAATAAAACCTGTTCTAAGAAATTTTCATTTTTTTTTCTCTTGAGTAAATAGGTACCATAGAGATTATGGGTTGATAATTTCAAAATTTGGCTAGTTTTCCTTTCTCAATTGAATGAGAAAGGTGAATTAGGCAAACTATAGTACTTTATCATTTTTGTCCTTGTTTAGGGAAACATTCCATCTACCTTGTGTGAGATATCGTCAAATGCTAAAGGAAGATAGTTGTAAGAGACGATGGTGAGATGAGGGATTAAGTTGGCACATTTGAGAGATGAGAGACTAAAGTGGGACGAAAACTAGATATGAGGACCATTGAAGTGATTAAGCCATATATATTCTTTCTCGATTTCTCATGAGTTTTTTGATTAATTTTTCTTAGTTAACTTGGCTTGGCTTCTTGCATCTTCCTATTTCTGCTAAATAATTTGTTAGTCCGTTTTTGTACAATGTAATTGTGAAAAACCTTTCCTAAAGTCTTCATCCTTTGACTATAAAGTTTTAACTCTTTAATCTGAACTTAAAAAACTTGAAAATTTGTAACTTTTCAGTTAGTTCTTCTTAATTGTTTTATGAGATCAAAGAGAAACTCTGTCAATAAACTAATCTTGATACAAAATGCGTTTTTGATCAAATTGAAAGTACAATTTGGAATTCCTTGTTATGGTTTAATATCAACATCCTAATTTCAGCCTTTCAAATGCTAGTATCTATATTGTGGAAATGTTTTAAAAAAAAGAACAAAAAAGGTAGAACGGGGGTATAAGTAGAATCTCTGATTATAAGAAGTTCAAATATCTTAAACTAATAAACGGAACACATTTCATAATATAAATAAGCAAATTGACTTTACATTAGAAGCTATATTATGAAAATATAAGCACTTAATTTGGCTGATTTGGCTCACGATTCCGAGCTATATTATACTAAAGACTTTCACAAAGCTTGTGTGGAAAGCAGCGATCATGTGATTGTAAGTTTGCTTTATTCTTCAACTTAATGGAAGCTACATTATTATATGTCTTAGATTAAGATCCATATGAGACAATCATATATTAATGAAATGTTATGGAGCAGATTGCAATATATTTTTTGTGACTTGTGTAAAAGAAATGTTATGGAGATGTGAAGTTAATGATGCATTGAAAATTATAATCTTGAAGCATATTTTTTCTCGATTAGTCCTTTTTATAATTTTGTGTTATATATAGGTTACAATTGAGAAGTAAAATATTTGATAGATGCAATTGTAGAAAGAGTTTTTAATTTATTGGTTTAGTTTTGGATTAAGACATCTTTATGGTTTTCGACAACTTTTCTTCTATAACTTACAAGTTTTATTTTTGCAGAGTCTATTACAGAATAACAATTTATATATTCCAAAGTGGGTGTCAAGGATCTGTCAAGAAAGGTATACTTATATGCTAACTATGCTGGATGTAAGCTTTATTTACTCATGGTTTATGAGTTATATTAATTATATTCATTAGAAATTTGTAATAAATCATAGAATTTTATTTGATACATGATTCCAACTAGACTATGATTTCACTATGCAATATGACTTTCAAGAAATGACATGATAATTCTTTAAAAGTTTTTTTTTCCTATAATATTTTAAATATATGGTTAGGAAAACATATTGTTTATTTGTCTTCCATGAATGATGATTGTATTGAGCATTTCCTAATATTCATATGTAAAGTTAATGTTATTAATAATTTATTACTGATACCTAACGGCTAAATTGTAGAACTATTCAATTAGTGCAGCTATGGATAAAAGTTGGATTGATGAAAAAGATGAATTTAATTCTGTATATATTACTGGTGTGGAATCATTTTTGAAGTTTTCAAGGGAGAATGCACTTTGCTTTGATGGTAAAATCCTATGCCCATGCAATGATTGTCATAACACTAAACGGAAAAACCTTCTTGAAGTTAAAAGAGACTTGCACTTAAAAGGGTTTTATGTGTATTATAAAGAGTGGACACATCATGGAGAATCTACAGTTCCACGTTCATTTTCCTCTAGGCCAAGCAATCATAATAATGATCATGCACAAAATGAGAATTCTGGGGATCTGGATGATAATGATACTGAAATAATGGATGAATTGTTGGAAATGATTGGGGAGATGAGAGATGCAGACCTGCCTGAACAATCTTCTAAATCAAATATAGAAAATTTTGAAAGACTTCTGAGTGATGTTAGGCGTGAATTATACCCTGGTCGTAAGAAGTATTCTTTGTTATCTTTCATTGTCAAATTACTACAGATTAAAGTAGTAAACAAAATGACCGACAAGACAATGAATATGATACTTGAATTGATTAAAGACATCTTACCAGTAGGTGAAACTGTTCCACCATCTCTTTATTGGGATAGAAAACTTCTTTCTAAAATAGGGCTGGGTTATAAGAAGATAGAGGTGTGTAGATACGATTGTGCATTATTTTGGAAGGAGAATGAGAAAGAAGAATTATGTCCCATATGCAAAGAACCTCGATGGAAATATAATGATGGAAAAGGGAAACGTACCCCTTACAAGGTCCTGTGGTACTTCCCTTTGAAACCAAGGTTGCAAAGACTTTCATGTCGTCCAAAACTGCTTCCTACATGAGGTGGCATGCTGAAAAACGCATTGATATAGAGGGTAGTTTAAGTCACCCAACAGATTCTCCTACTTGGAAGGATTTTGATATACAGAATACTAGTTTTTCCGCAGACCCACGCAATGTTAGACTTGGTTTGGCTACTGTTGGTTTCAATCCTTTTGGAAACATGAGTAATTCATATAGTATGTGGCCTGTCATACTTATTCCATGTAATATGCCATTATACAAATGCATGAAAGATGAATTTTTATGATGCCATTGCTTATCCCTGGTCCTCGTGCTCCGGGAAAAAATATTGATGCTTATCTTAGACCATTGATAGAGGAGTTGAAAGAATTGTGGAATGGTGTGGAGACTTATGATGCTTCAAGTAAAGAATCGTTTCAAATGCGTGCAGCCATTATGTGGACAATTAATGATTTTTCCGCACTCAGCAATTTATTAGGCTGGACCACAAAGGGATATGGAGCATGCCCATGTTATTTCTATGAAACAGATTCTAAAAGAAACATAAGCAAAATATGCTATATGGGTCATCGTCATTACTTAGATAGCGACCATCCCTATAGGAAAAGTAAGTTGTTTGATGGTAAGCCTGAAACACGTTCTAAACCTATAGAATGGTCAGGAGAAAAATTACTTTCTAATTTGAACAACTTGGAGCATAGATTTGACAAACTAGGGAAGTACCCAAGTAAAAGAAAGAGAAAACGCAGCGTGGAAGAAGGAAATTGGGTAAAGAAATGCATTTTCTCAGAGTTACCTTATTGGCATAAACTTATGTTGCGTCATAATCTAGATGTAATGCATGTGGAGAAGAATATCTGTGATAATGTATTAGGGACATTGTTGAACATTGATGGTAAAACAAAAGATACAGAAAAAGCACGTGAATATTTGCGTGACCTTAAAATCAGGAAGGAATTGCACTTGCAAAAACATGGCAATACCACTATAAAGCCTAAAGCATGCTACAATATGTCTCCAAAGGAAAAAAAAAGGCTTTTTCGGTTTCCTAAAATCTGCCAAATTTACCGATGGATATGCTACAAACATAACTAGATGTGTAAAAGATGGAAAGATTTCAGGGCTTAAAACCCATGATTGTCATGTTCTCTTGCAAAGATTAATACCTGCTGGAATTCGAGGGTACCTTCGCAAGGATGTAACTGAAGCACTATTCGAGTTAGGTGAATTCTTTAGAACTCTATGCTCAAAGACACTAAAGGTAGCAGATATAGAGAAAATGGAGAAAAATATTCCTCTTATTTTGTGTAAGTTGGAGAAAATTTTTCCTTCTGTATTTTTTGATATCATGGTGCACTTGGCTGTTCACTTGCCTCTAGAGGCAAAGATTGCTGGCCCTGTTCATTTTCGATGGATGTACCCAATTGAGAGGTACTATAATATCTTCATTTACATAGAATATTTCATTATGAATTCAAGTTATCACACAACTGACTACTTTATTGTCCTATTTTCTATTATCAGATTTCTTAAATCTCTTAAAGGATATGTGCGTAACAAGGCCCACCCTGAAGGTTCGATTGCTGAAGGATATATTTTGAAAGAGTGCTTAGTATTCATGTCCATGTATGTGGATGGATAGGAAATAAGATCCAGTAGGGTTGGGCGAAATTATGATGGTGTTGAGGATCTTCAAGAGGTTGAGTTATCTGTCTTTGCACTAAAAGTGAGACCATTTGGACCTCTTAAGAATTCTCCTGAACTTTCACAAAAAGATCTGGACACAGGTTATAAGTTCATATTAAATAATTGTACTGAAGTGGATGTTTATAAAAGGTACGTGGAAAAATACATTTCATGCCATTTCTCCCAATATAATCCTTAATATGTTTAAATTACTAACTTTCGGTCATTCAATACTTAGAAAACATATAGAAGAACTCAAGATGATAAATGAGAGAGACATTGAAAAATTCCAACAAGAGCACTTCCATAACTGGTTCAGAGAACATGTAAGTTCAAATTATGATAAAGTTATATTTGAAGAGTTTTTATACTCCAATAAACTAAATTTATTGTGTGTTTATAGATAAATATGTTGCATCATCAATACTCAGAAGAAGTATCAGAAGAATTATGAGCATTGGAAAATGGTCCCCAAAGATACCTAACAAAGTTCTACTCCGGTTGCATTGTAAATGAGGTTTGTTTCCACATAAAAGATCGGGATGATCGTCGAACCACACAAAACAGTGGAATTTTTGTAGAGGGGGAACACAATGGTAATAAGATGGAGTTCTATGGGATATTGACTCGAGTAGTTGAGCTTGCATTTCTTCAAGGACATAAAGTAGTGTTATTCCAATGCGAATGGTTTAACACTAGCAACAAAAAGACAATGCAAATGGATAAGAACTTTTTAAGTGTTGATGTGAGATATCATTGGTATAAAGATGATCCATTTGTGCTACCAAACCAAGTGCAACAAGTTTTTTACCTCAATGACACAAAGCTAGGTCATAACTGGAAAATCGTGCAGCTTGTGCACTATAGGCATCTATGGAATATTGTAGAACATGAAGATCCAGAAGTTGAAGACATAGATGAAGCAGATCAAAGGGTGCAAGCTGCATTTCAACAGCATGAGTCAGATGGGGCAATATTCGTACCTGAAAATGAAGATCATGATTTTGAAAATTTAACTAGGGGGGATATAGATCCAGATATTGTTGATGAAGATGTTCTCAAAAGCATAAGTAAATCGAGAACAAATGAGATTAATGATGAAGACGACGAGTCCAAAGATGAAGAAGATGAAGACGAGTCCACAGATGAAGAAGATGAAACACTCATCCAATACTGTGAAGACGATGATGATAATACGCATATTTTTCATGATGAACCTGAGGAGGATGAATAGTTTTATTTTGTACATAGTTTCCTTGAAATATGGCATAATTCAAATCTATATATTAGGAAAATTTATGATGATTTTGGCATGAAATTGACTATCTGTTTTTAATAGCGATAGCTAATTTGATTTAATATTATTTATGTCTATTGGTAATTACATTGTCATTTTTTCATATTGTTTTATTTATAACAGTTCTAATATTTGTTAAAATTTGCAGTGAAATGCCACCAAAGGAAGCATTGCTACATCGCCCTATAACTCGGAGTAGAGTTTCAAGCAATGAAGCATCTTCCATTGTCCCGGAAATGGTATCCATTGCACCAACTTCATCAAATTTTCTGACTCATTCTCCATCATCATCGTCATCTCCACCTCTTCGACGATCGTCTTTATCTAGATCTTCAGACTTTGTAGACGATGCACAAGGAAGTGGTAATGAAAATCCTTTACCAACCTCAGAAAATGGCACTTGTAAGAATACATACTTCTATAAATTTTAAGTAACATTTAATTTGCACATTATATTTATGTTTTCTTATTGATTAATAAACATCAGGTTCCATCGAAAAAAGAGGTCGTGGAGCAAGCACGGGAAAGACAATAGAGAAAACAATTGCCGATAATGTAAGTGCTACTATTTATAATACATATTTGAATCATTTATCTTAGTAATACCTTACTACATCTCTGTGTTTGGATAGGATGGAAAGTTACTGGAGATAGAGTTTCCAAAAGGTTTTAAAAAGCCACTTCGATTTGCTAATCACCTAGCCAATGGGATTGGGATTGTTGTTAGGCATAGTTCTGAACTTGACTGTATAAAAAATTGGAATGAAGTTCTAGAATATCAAAAATTGCCTGTTTATGCTGGATTGGATGTAAGTTTATTGTTAATGTTATTACTGGTACTTTCATCTTTCTTAGACATAATAAGATAATCTCTTATTTACATAATTGTTTAATTATTTTTACTACAAGACATGGTTTCATATAAAAGGATGGTGGTCTGATCAAATAGTCACATCGTATATGGAGGAAATGTTTCGAAGGGCTTATACATTGGAGAGGTAGATTATCGTCAAGATACAAAAAAATGGTTGCGGCTGGAGTTGATCCGAGTGCTAGCAGTCCATTCGATTGGATACCACTTCAAAAATGGCAAGTTCTATGCGATTACTATGAGACTGAAAAATTCAAGATATAATAGATTTTGTTTGTCATTTAAATACAATTAACTAAATTATGTCATAAGCTTGTTTAAAATTTTCACTTTTATTAATCCATATGCAAATGCAGAAAAGGTCCAAAACCAATGCTGACAATAGGTCTCATTTACCGTATTCTCATACCTCAGGCTCAAAATCTTTTCATACACGGCTACTGCAAATGGTAATATCCTAATTGTAATTTTTATAACTGCCTCTTTTTATAGCTTTGATAATGTTCACTACTCATTTTTCTTTTATGCAATTTTAAAGGGAAAGCAAAGCGATGTTGATAATTTCGCAAACACTCATATGAAAAATGGTATTTTCATAAATGAAAAGGCTGCAAAAGTACATGTATGTTCAATTATATACAATTTCATTTTCGTCTATATATGTTTATTATTATTAACATAATATCTTACTCTTGAATTTATGAATGAATGACAGGCTGAGATGGAAAACAAAAGGAATCAAGTAAAAGATTCAGGAGGAAGTCCTGTTCCGGAGAGGGAAATTGTTAGGCAGTCACTTGGTAAACGTCCAGGATATGAAAAAGGCTTGGGATATGGAGTGGTGCCATCTAAATGTACTAAGAGAACTACATGTGAGTTTTCACAGATCGAGGCACTTAAGGAAAAATTAATTAGCGCAGAGGAAGAATTACAAGATGCCACTTCTCGCATTAAATCTCAGGTAGAAATTATTAACAATTATAATGAACGGTGTCAAAGACAAGATGAAGAAATTGCAAGTCTACGAGTGTCACAAGATGAATTGAAGAAAATGATGCTAACTATTATGCAAAAAAACAACTTGGATCAACCTTGTAAGTAACCTCCTGGCCAATTTATTCACGTTATGTTATGACTGGATTCTGCTTTGCTTGATAACTATTCATTCACTATATATTAAGTGAAATGATTTGATTACTTCTTGATATGTGCATGTATATTTTCTTCTGAAATTGAAAATGTCCTATTACCTTGTGTCCGAGCAGGAGATAACAAAGTGAATTAGGAATAGGAGAAAGTGAAGAGAAAGTTTTATTCCATAAACAGGTACTTTCTAAAATTTGTTTTGAAGTTCATTTTCTTATTCCTTTCCATGTTCTTCTCATGGTCTCTTATGCATGGATTAGTGAGATAAGTTGGGAAAATCATTTATAGTTCTTTTTACAGTTTTTAGTATTTATAGTTCGTTAAATTTTGAGCGTCCAACTCTTATGATTTAGATTTGGTGAATGTGTACTTTTGAAGATGCTGAAATGATTTGCAGTTCCTATCATTTGTTAGGAAGAAGATTTGGTCAATATGTATTTTTGAAGATGTTTATTTTCAATTTCTAATGCTATTGAGTAGTGCCCAGAGAGAGTGAAATTGATGTAAGTAACCAAAAATCACTAGTGAATAGTAGCATATTAGATTATTTTCAAGTTTTATAGTTGGTGCTTCTTGATTAAACAAATCAGGAAATTTTAGGTCCATTTTGACATTTTCGAATGTTCTCATTTTTATTTATTTTTTGATGCAATAATGTTCTCATTTTATTTGTAGGTTTTTGGAGTAAATGACCCAATGTTGAGCATGCAATTCAAATTCAGAAATTTACTTGTATTTTTATCACTCGGTGAAGCTTCAATGATGTTCTTTGAAACGTACTACGATATTTTGTATCATATTTTGTAAACTTTTGTCTCATTGGAGCTACTATATTAGAAGTTATCTCTAATATTCTTTTGTAGCAATTTGATTGATCGCTTAATTTGGGTTGTTCTTATAGGTGTACTCAAGTTATTACCATTTAGTATGAAATTTCATGCATCGAATTTATCTATTTCATATGAAATGTTAATTATGGGATGAATATATTGTATATATGGCTTAAAAGTTAGGTTTTGAATACAAGTCTACACGACTCTCTAGAAATAAAAATAATTTTCTTTTTTAAATACAAAAATATTACCAAAAAGAATTAGTGAGGAAGCTGTTATTGTCACTTTTACTTTTGGTAACAATGCATTGTAAAATATATATATTAATGATTTCAATAATCTTGATTTTTGGTAAGGACAATATCTTGTTACGAAAACTATTTGTAACAATGTCAACATTATGAAATTAATTTTAAACAAAATAAGAAAATCCACTTCTGGTAACGAAAGCTTTCTTTTGTAACGTAGAAGACTAGTTTTTGTGATGAAACAATCCTTACTAAAACCAATGATATGGTGAGGAAACAATCTTCGTTACTAATACATTAGTAACGACCATAAATATTTGTCGCAAGAACTTCTAGCGTCGGGCTTTATAGGACAAAAAGTGTAACGAAGATTATCGTTACCAAAAGTTCTAGTGACGCAAAAGCAATATATAGTAACGATTTTTTTCCTTATTGGAAGTGAAATTTCTTGTAGTGAATTCTTCCATGTTGAGCTTAGTCAGTATATTATTTATGCGTTTGGACAGAAAAGGATTACAGCATCCCAATGGCCCGCACATATTTTCATCTCGTGCAATTGGGGAGCTTTTTCTTTTTCAAGTCCATTTCGAAAATTGAGATGACGATCACATGTATGTTACTTATGCAACGTTACCAACATATGATACTAATAATACAGTTGTATACCTTATTAACCTTTTGAACTTGCGTTCAGAAAAGATTCAATAAGTAGATCGATCTTTGAAGTAGTTACGCTTTAGGCCGGTTTCCACTACTTGTCAAGACTCCTTGACTTTTGTCATATCCCTCGTCAGTATATTTCATCTCGAAGAGTATGGAACTTGTGTTCATAGTTTTATAGGTTTATCAGTCTATTCATTTTAACTGCCAGTGGTGTTTATGTTTATGTAGTCTTTAGTTTCCATCACTATCCCCATTCTTTTGAAAAAGAACTCCTTCACCTTGAAGGTAGGATATTATGAAACGATCCATTTCGTTTCAAGGTGTAACTAGCACGACATTCCCAAGTTTCCTTAGGATACTCGTAAACACAGGACAAGAAGATCTCCAATCCTCAATTCCTCCCACTGTTTGCTTGACATAAGCAATACCTCTCACATCCTTGATGCGTGTGGTTTACATTTCACATCTTATATGATCAATTTAGGGTCACACTCATTATTCTATGTCTAATAGATTAATATGCGCGCCTATGTTATTACCTTGGCAATAAGATCAATGTATACATTTGTTGTGTCATTTGAGTCAAATGTTGTGAAGATAGCATGTCATGAGAATTAATTGTAGAACCATAAAATATAAAACACATTTTAATAAAACATCGAATCTCCACCTATAAACCAAGGTGGAGAAAAACATGGTTCATAACATTAATTCAAAAACATGAGAAAACATTCTTCCCAAAAATATTGTCTCATAATTTTAAAAACGACAAATATATAATTTCTTGTCCTTCAGCCTCAGTCGTGAAAAATGCCTCCTTGGCATCTTCAGGACCACGACCTCATTTCTTTGTTCCTTACTTCTTTTTCTCACCATCTGCAATCCATTGAACAAGTGAGTACCGTTACAGTGTCATGACACTTAAGAAGCACAATTAACTAACAAGTTAACTTTACAACAAATGTACCTTTAGTGCGCTCACGAGGAGGCTCAGGGCATTGATCTTTCCAGTGTTCCTTCTTCTTGCAGTTAAAGTACTTCCCTTTCTTGATATCCCCATTTGCTTGCAGTTTGTTGCCCTTTTTCTTCTTCTTCTGTTGGGAAAAAATTGTATAAAATCAAATAACACAGCGGAAGAATATATATATTTAAATTCCAGTGGCTCATCTCTATTTCTCGTATTTAAATTGGGTTTCGAATTCAATTACCGTTCTTCGCGTATGTTGAATTCTGAACCAACTTTGCAATCCCTTCTTGAACAGCAAATCCGTTGCTGTCTCTAAATTGCCATGCCGGAGTCAAAAGCGAAAATCTTCTTCTTTTCTCTTGAGGGAGACGGCTAGAGAGAGAGAGAGAGATGATGGAGTGTTTTGACTTGGAGAGAAAGTTATATGTTAATCACTTGGTTAATTTTCTCTAAGTAGTATATTTATACTACAATGAAACAATAACCTAGGCTTAAAAAACTTCCTCATGTGGACGCCCACTTCGAGGCTTTAGGCCCATTATGCTATTTAATTAATATTATCTATCCAATAAATAAATTAATTAAATAATCAATTAAATCCGTGTTAATTTTATAATTAAATTCCCCTAAAGAATTAATTACTTCACAACTTATCAGTTTCATCATTGACTGTCAGTGAATGAATACCCATGTGATGAAACCGATGCGAGCCGTGTTCGAACATATTAGTCCAACTGATATGTCCATGACATAAGTTCCCACTATCATTCCCATAGTGTTCGACTGACACTTTCTTTGTCAAAACTTATATCATGCAAGTCCTTATTCTGTATTGATGTCCAGTCAAATAGTTTCTTACACTTGCGAACCCTATTTAGAGAATAAGGATCAAACCCTTCTAGTGCCATTCTTCCTATCCCATAGGAAGTGGAAGTAAAACGTTTGCCTTATTCTCAAGGACTTTATGTTATTTATTAACACCTTACAAATGCCTATAAGAAAACAACATGATAACGCCTTATATATAATAAAAAGATATTGTTTAGTTACAAGTCAATGCCCTATAAATCTATCCTCTTTACGGAATTTGAGGGCATACACTGTAACAATCTCCCACTTGCACTTAATGCCATTTGTTATGGTATTTAATACCCATCCCTTCGAGATGTTTTTCTATCACCACCTGTGCCAATGGATCAAAGACATTGTCAGCTGAGGCTATTTTTTGAACAGATATTTCTCCTTGTGCAACGATCTCTCTTATGATGTGATATCTCCTCTCAATGTGTTTGGACTTGTTGTGAGACCTAGGTTCCTTGGCTTGTGATATTGCTCTAGTGTTGTCACTATAACATGACAACGAGAGCGTTATGCTAGGAACCACTTGAAGTTCTTCTATGAATTTCCTTATCCAAACAGCCTCTTTAGCTGCCTTAGAGGCAGCTATGTATTCAACCTCTGTAGTGGAATCCACGTTTGTGCTTTGCTTGAAACTTTTCCAAGTCACCGCACCACCATTGAGGGTGAATACGAATCCTGAGGTGGATTTTCGGTCATCGACATCAGATTGAAAATCCGAATCAGTGTACCCGTCCACTCTCAGGCTACCACTCCCATAGATGAGAATCATAGCCTTGATTCTGTTCAGATACTTTAGGATATTCTTCACAACTATCCAATGTTCCTTGCCTGGGTTTGCTTGAAATCGACTAACAATGCTTACTGAATAAGCAATGTTATGTCTAGTACACAACATTGCGTACATCAGGCTACCCACTGCTGATGAATAGGGTACAATGCTCATTTCCTTTCTATCTTCCTCACTTTGAGGACACATAGATTTTGAGAGATGTATCCCATGTCTCATTGGCAGGAACCCTTTCTTAGAATCCTCCATCCTATATCTCTTTAGGACCTTTTCTAAGTAAAGGGCTTGAGAGAGCCCTATCATTCTATTTGTTCGATCTTTGTAGATTCGAATCCCTAGAATATAGGTTGCCTCTCCCAAGTATTTCATGGAGAAAGTACTCAAAAGCCACTTTTTTACAGTGGTGAGCATCCCTGTATCATTCCCTATGAGTAATATGTCATCAACATATAACATAAGGAATGTTATCTTGCTCCCACTAACCTTTTGTAAACACATAGTTCATCTTCGTTCTTGATGAAGTCAAATCCTTTGATAGCCTCATCAAAACGTAGATTCCAGCTACGGGACGCTTGCTTAACTCCATAAATGGATCTCTCAAGCTTACACACCTTATGAGTATGCTCCTCGTATACAAAACCTTTAGGCTGTTCTATATAGATATCCTCTTCTAGGAATCCATTTAGGAAAGCAGTTTTGACATCCATTTGTCATATTTCATAGTCTAGGTGTGTGGCTATTGCAAGTAGAATCCTTATTGATTTGATCATAGCCACTGGCGAAAAGGTTTCTTGGTAGTCAATTCCATCTTTTTTACTATACCCTTTTGTCACTAGCCTTGTTTTGTAGTTGTCAACCTTGCCATCAACACCAATCTTTCTCTTGTAAATCCATTTGCACCCGATTGGTTTTACCACTTCAGGTTGGTCTACATGTTTCCAGACTTGGTTTACATGCATTGAATCGATCTCAGTTTGCATAGCTTCACACCATCTAGTAGCATCCACATCCACCATTGCTTGATCAATAGTGGAAGGGATCATCTCCATGATCCTCCTCTAATAAAGAATGAAAATCCAACTCCCTCTGTACTAGATACTGTTCCTCTCAGGCGGTTGAGGTACTCTACTTGATCTTCGCAGTTGTGGTTGTGTTACAGAAGGTTCGGTTCTCACTTCCTGTGTAGATGTATCCACTGGAGTCTCATTTTGTTCTTCTAGAACAATCTTTCTACCCGCTCCTCCTTCTTGAATGAACTCATGTTCAAGAAAGTGTTCTTGTAAAGCTACAATGATCATTTGATCATTGTGCAGGTAAAAGAGGTATCCCACTAAATCCTTAGGATATCCAACGAAACGTCCCTTTAAGGATCTAGCCTCCAACTTGTCCACTTTGGTCTTTTGGACATAAGCCAGTCATCCCCAAATCTTGATGTGATTAAGACTTGGTTTCCTATTCCTCCATATCTCATAGGGAGTCATAGGAACGGCCTTGGACGGACATCTATTTAAAATGTGTTCAGCTGTAAGCAGCGCATGACCCCCACAGTGAAATGGGTAAGTCAGTGTAGCTGAGCATGGAGCGAACCATGTCCAACATGGTTCGATTCCTTCGCTTTGCTACTCCATTTAACTGTGGTGTCGCTGGAGGTGTGAGCCGTAATACTATACCATTCTCTTTGAGGTATATATCAAACTCGTTGCTCATATATTCTCCTCCTCGATCCGATCAAAAAGTTTTTATATGTTGACCAATTTGATATTCCACTAAAGCCTTGAATTCCTTGAACTTTTCAATGGATTCAGACTTGTGCCTCATCATGTACACTAGACCATATCTTGAATGGTCATCAGTGAAGGTGATGAAGTAAAGGAAACCTCCTCGTGCCATTTCTCCAAATGGACCACAAACATCAGTGTGCACTAAGCCTAAGATTTGTGAGGCTCTTTCAAAAGTCCCTGTGAAGGGGGAGCTGGCCATCTGCCTTTGAGACAAGATTCACAAGTAGGATAGGGATCCAATCTCAATGGACCGATTAGTCCATCTTTCTCCATTTTGCGAATTTTATGTTCGCCGGCATGGCCTAGTCTAAGATGCCAAATCAATCTTTGGTTTATTCCAAGCCTACTACGTTTTCTTTATATAGTATTCACATAACACTCATTCTGGACATTAAGGTAATACAATCCATTCATTGAAGAAGCAAATCCTACTAATTTATTTCCATAATAAATATTGCATTGTTCATCAATAAAACGGAAAGTATAACCAAGTTTAACTAAAATGGGAATAGACAATGTTTTTAAGCCCATTGGGCAAAACTAAAACATTATCCAGAAATAGCATATGTCCAGAATTAAGAAATAATGAGGCATATCCAATTTCAGTAGTTGCGACGCTTTGCCTGCTGCCTACTTTGATCTTCACCTCATCAGGGCTCAGCTTCCTACTTCTTTCCAGATTCTGATTCACACAACATACATGAGTATTCGCTCCTGAATCAAGAACCCATGAAGAGGAAAAAATGGTGATAGAGCAATTTGTTTCAAAAACATGAAGTTCTTTACCTTTCGCTCGTATGTTAGGACAGTCTTTTCTCCAGTGGCCTAGCTCACCGCAGCATAAGCTTCTGTCCTAATTTCTATCCCTCTTATTTCTCCTTCGGTGTGCTTTGTTGCAAGTCGTGCTGGATGCACCTTTCTCTAAATGGTCATTATTATTCCTTCTTCCATCCAATAGATTAGGAAAAGTAATTTCCATTGGGTTGTTCCATTTGTCCGCCTTTATTTGTTTCTAAGAAACTTTGAGTTTTTCTAATAGGCCAGCTAAAGAACCCTCAATGTCATTCATGTCAAAGTTTATGACGAAGTAATAGAACAAATCGGGGGGTGACTGTAGAATGAGATCAACTTGGAGATGTAGGTCCATGTAGAAGTTTGAAGATTTTAATTTTTCTATCATGGTCATCATTTTGAAAACGTGTTCTCCAACATCCTCTCCTTTAGTCTTTTAGTTCAGAAGAGATCCCTTGAAATGAAATATTAAGCAGTCCTATCGCGCTCTCCGAACAACTCATCAAGATGCAGGATAATGTCTTTTGCATTATCCATCTTATCATGGGACCTTTGCAACTCTATGCACATTGAGCTTAAGATGTACACCCTTACTGTATGGTTATCACAACACCAATCCCGACGAGCCAGGCGAACTTCATTACCCTCATCGTTTCCAGGAATGGGAGGATGACCAACTTCTAGTACATAGTTTATGGATTCACTGCTAAGGGCCATCCTCAGCTTTGTGAGCCATTCTATGTAGTTTGGACCAGTGAGAGTCATGTTTTCCATTAATTTTGACAGTGGTTTGGGAGATATAGTTAAATTTGAGAGAGAGAAATCAAATAACTGCAGAAAATAAACCAGACTTTATTAGAATTGTGTAACTAAAATAAAACCAAGTTTAAAATCAAGGACTTCGACTTATAACTTGAATCCCACTACATTTTTCGAGATTCACACTCCCACTGTGAAAAACGGAAGTGATTGTTGTAATGTACTTCGTGGTGGGGATTGAGTTCTTTAAATAATCTAATGGACGGAAACCCTTTAATGATATTTGGTCCATTATTTAATTAAAGTGATGTCCAACATCAATCTATCCAATAGATGGTTCAATCTTATTTTTCTCATAATCCACCAAAACCGCAATCCTTTAACGATTTATAGGCTTTGTGGACTATCTAAGTTTATTCCCACTAACTTCTCATAATCTAACATTTGAATTTCACCTTGCAACCCTTTAAGGATATTTGGGGTGAAATATGTCTCGATTAAGACACCTAATGCACTTAATAAAATTCTAGAATTAAATCTTGATATACGACCCCCACTTACTGAGAAGATGCCATATACTCAATTTAATACTTAATTTTATTAAGTTTAGTGGAGGGAAAGGATGCCTAGCACCCTTTACTAACTTAGTATAATTTTTAATTGGGAGAATTCATGTCTAAACATTTATCTAAGTCTCACTTTGCACATTATTCAATTTATTTAGCACATATTGATAACATACATGCTTCATACAACTAATGAACATGCATAGAAAGCAATAAACCAACACATATGTCCATGGGCATTATCTAGAGGGCCCAAGCCAATGAGCCATCATTAAAAAGGAAAAATAAGCCTAGCTATTTTTCGTGGACTCCAAGCTCCTCTTCTTTTGGATTGATCTCCTCTTCAAAGGCCTATTCTATTTCTATCTATTACATGAGATTATTGAACAACCTATACATAATTCTAGAAATAAAATAAACGGGTTCAATTCCGGCCCTTACAACCCACAAAAGGAAATACAGTCAATAGAATTAAACCTAGGCCCATGGACAATGTCACCATCATATAATACATGCTTGCGAAAAATAAATCAATTATGTTGGTGATTAAGTTAATAATTAATTAGTCCAACTAATTAGCTTCCTCAATAAAATTCCAAATTTTATTGACAATCGTGATAATAAACCATTTAGTGAGAATCTTTTATTTAAATAAATAACTTAATTAAATTTTTTTCCAAGAATCATTAATTAATTATTTCACTTAAATAAATAATATTCAATAAAACAATTCGGGCTCAACTTCATCAAATACAAATTACTAACCATTGGCATATTTAAATTCAAGTAATTAGGCCCAAAATTAATTTATTGAAAAAGTCTATAATTTTAATTAAAACAATTTGGGCTTATTTAATTAAATCTGGGTCATCATCCTTTTGACCCACCCGGATAACTAAAATAGCCTAAAACTCATTTATTTAAAAAATTGGACCGAGGAAAAATAACTCGACCCGTTAGGACCCGGGTCATAGACCGGGGCCCATAAAATAGGGCCCCCGTGCGCCCGATGAACAGCACGACTTGTGTCGTGCGCCCAGTGCATGGCCCATGAGCCTGGCCGCGTGCTGGTGTGGCCTGGCGCCGTGTGAGTAATCACACAGCGCCTGTGCGCTACACTGTTCGGGCCACGGCGCGCAGACTACGCACGTCATTTCCTTCGCGCTCGTCGCGGTGTTTTTCCGACCTGATTCTCACAAAAAATTAGATTTTTCAATTCACAAGTCATCATATTACAACATACATGAATTAAACGCGGAAAAATCAGGGATTACTATCATGAAAAACATATTCAAAACATGCTTCAAAAACGAGAAAAACACATAATCACGTAATCAATTAAATACATAAATCAGAGATTGGCTCTTATACCACCATTGGGGAAAAATTGCATAAAATCAAATAACGCAGCGGACGAATATATATATTTAAATCTCAGTGGCTCATCTCATTTCTTGTATTTAAATTGTGTTTCAAATTCAATTACCGTTCTTCGCGTATATTGAATTCTGAACCAGCTTTGCAATCCTTTCTTCAATAGCAAATCTATTGCTGTCTCTAAATTGCCACGCCGGAGTCAAAAGCGAAAATTTTCTTCTTTTCTCTTGAGGGAGACTGCTAGAGAGAGAGAGAGAGGATGAAGTGTTTTGACTTGGAGAGAAAGTTTTATGTTAATCACTTGGTTACTTTTCTCTAAGTAGTAAAAAATTCCCTCACATGGACACCCACTTCGAGGCTTTTAAAGCCTTCGGGCTTTAGGCCTATTATGCTATTTAATTAATTAAATAATTAATATTATTTATCCAATAAATTAATTAATTAATTTCGTATTAATTTTATAATTAAATTCCTCTAAAGAATTAATTAATTCGATAACCTAATTAATTAATAAAATTATCTAATGATTAATTAATTAATAACGATATCCAATACCAAAAATTCTCTCAAGTCTTTTTCCATGATTTTCCTTTTGCACTTCCTTTAAGCGCCCCCTTCAACAAGACCCCATGGAGGACCCTATTATAGATACAAAAATACCCCTATTCAGCTACCTACGGTGAAAACCTCCCCCTGCACCCCCACCGGTGGTGGACCAAAGCAAAACTTTGGCCCTCGTACCGACAGCAAGTCCGGATTGAGAAAGTAATCCGGGGGTATAGGAAGTGGTATTAAATCAAGGGCAAAAACAAGGTTCGTCTCAAAAGGCAATTGGGAGAAAACCAAAAGGATGTGAGTAACACCTAGCTAGTCATGTGGCTCACATTGTATCCCAATTGAGAACAAATGAATAGGATCATTCCAAACCATATACGCTGTGAATACCGTACGAGTATAAACCTTTTATTCTTATATCCCAGTCAAGTGAGAGTCATGGGTTTAGTCAAACTCACATGACTTGACCATATGCTTCGCTAATAATGAGTCGAGGTCATTTTGTGCTTTGGTCAAAGACTTTTAACCTCACTCATTCATGACTGCATAGGATATTTAGCTCATTCACTTATGAGAGAATAAATCCCATTTTGCTAATCAATTAACAATGCTACTTGCCCATCAAGTCGCACTGCGAGGTCGATCCCACCAAAATTTGGATCTAACTACTCTAATGACTGACTCGATGGCACAAGTACATCTTCAACTCGATTCCTCAGGTCTAAGGTTCACGCGTACCTATCACAACTTATCCGTTTCATCATTGACTGTCAGTGAGTGAATACCAATGTGATGAAACCAATGCGAGCTGTGTTAGAAAATATTAGTCCAACTGATATGTCCATGACATAAGTTCCCACTATCAATCCCATAGTGTTCGACTGGCACTTTCTCTGTTGAAACTTGATGTCCAATCAAATACTTTCTTAGACTTGCGAACCCTATTTAGAGAATAAGAATCAAACCCTTCTAGTGCCATTCTTCCTATCCCATAGGAAGTAGAAGGTTTGCTGACAGGAGTCATTTTTACAAGGTTTTAATCCCCTTGCATTTATGTTTTAGGTTCACTTATCGCTTTATTCTGTCACTTGTGCGTTTAATTCGTGCGTTAAGTGATTTCAGGCCTTAAGTGGATACAATCAAAGAAAGGGCAAAAAAATGATGTATAAAACAAGTTTAGGCCAAGATATTTCACATCTCCACGTCCAAGCGCAGCCATATTCACGCCTTGGCACCCAAACAAGCAAGAAATAAGCTGGAGTTTCGCAGAAACTTCCCCACACTTAGGCGCCAAATTCGCCACACCTGCCATGTTGGAGCACCATTTATGTATATTTAGATGCCGAATTTGATGAAGTTTTCTTTTACAAAGTTGTGAAACTATGTCTTATCTTCATGTGGAAAATTGAATCATTCAAATCAGAGGTCTTTGGAAAAAGTTATAAAGAAAACACGATTGCTGCGCTGAAAAGCAGGAAAATGGTTTAGACTTCGGACCGTGGCGCCTAGGCACCACCTAAGACGCACCTAGGCGCCGGTCAACTTATTCCCCAACCTACTTAGGCCACCTGGACCGTGCCTAGGCACCATTTGGGTCACGCTTGGGCGCATATACAACTATTTTGAAGGTATAAAGGCCAAAAATGAAAGGAAAGAAGGGGGGTTCGAATTCTAAGTGAATTTTGGGAATTTCTTGGGATTGGGACCTCACTTTTCATCACTTTAGAAGAACAAAAGAGAAGGGAAAGAAGATATTCAAGCCTCCAATTAAAGATTCGATTATCAATTCAACATAGGGAATTTCTTAGCTTTAGATTCATCTTTGTCTATGAACATGGATCTTATGCTTAGCTTTTTCCTTATGCATTTTATGAGCTAAATTGTTGAACTAGGGCAATGAGAAGGCCATGTTGTTAGTGTTGTTATAATAAGATCGATTTCCATTTCAATTTGAATATTGCTATGTGTTCTGATTTTGTAGTTGAATGCCTTACATATGCTTGATCACCATGTGTTTGATATCATGCCTAGGTGAATTATTCGAGAGAACAATGACTTAGGGTGTAAGATTTTCACAACATCACCGAACTAAATAGGAGTTGCCCTAGACATAGGTAAAGACTCCCGGGTGAAGTCGTTCGATTTTAATCGAGTAAGCTCTAGATCTTTAATGCATACTTAGTGGTTAGATTTCCGGGTAGACATACTTAGGAAACCACCAATTAAGTATAGGAGTCTATCACGAGACATCGGTTAGTCTTTGCCTTAGGAGCTTTCACCATAGCAATGTATGTCTAATGAATTGGCAAGGATCTTAGGATAACAATACGCAACATGTGCCCGAACATGAGCCTTAGTCACCCATCCACCTTGGAAGTTTAATCCCTCTTTACTCTCGTTTTAGTTCTTCTACCTTCTTTCTTAGTTAAATCTCTATTTTAATTTCTTTTGTTATCACAAATCATAAACTAGAATTCAAGTCCTTGAGGTTCGACAACCCGGACTTATTGTCCATTTCTATTACTACACACTAGTGCACTTGCTACTAAAACACGTTTTGGCGCCGTTGCTGGGGGCTTGTTTATTTTAGTTTTTGATTTTAGTGTA
The DNA here is from genome assembly GCA_019426215.1 of Buddleja alternifolia. Lineage (NCBI taxonomy): Eukaryota > Viridiplantae > Streptophyta > Magnoliopsida > Lamiales > Scrophulariaceae > Buddleja > Buddleja alternifolia. Next base: position 10,542,949 of record CM033406.1, read on the forward strand.
CATATTTGGTTTTGCTTTGATTTTTTATCATTTTTTTCCAATGCCCGAGCGTGATGAGTTTAACATACAAGCGTATGAAATAGTAGCAGAATTGGAAAGGTTGCTTTATAGCACACCTGAGCTTTCTGATAGCCACGCCCGAGCGTTCGAGATAGAAACTTCTAGCACCGAACCTTCCACTCCTACACTTTCTCACCCGGTTAAAGTTTGCTTACCTTCTCTCCTCTCCATAGTTATAGAGGTAATTAATGTCCGTGATGGTAAGTTATCCTCTAATGTAGGAGATGACATGGTTATTTGTGATAACTATGAGGTTTTTAAGCATCCAGTTGATTCTACATTATCTTTACGCATTGATGCTTTTGATCTTTTTAGTGTTGAGCTTTTTCAGGAATGAAGAACCAATAATCTCCTCTAGTCCTACATCATGAACTCCAAATTTGTCACTTCAATGGGTGAAGGAAAAAGAGCTAGTGTCCATAGCTTAGAGAATAGTCCATATCATTACCCGACGCATGAGGAAGAAAGGATGATAAGGGTGTTGATGGACTTTAAACAAATTCTTGAGTGGATGATTGCTTGGTCCCCACTCAAGCTACTTCTCACAAACACCGAGCCAAGTTTGATTCTTGATTGGAGAGTGAACAAAGCATTCATGCGTCATCCTCCTTGAGTCGACTAGGTAAAGTCAAGCTAATGACTACAAAAAGCGTTTCTTGGGAGGCAACCCAAGTTTGTAAGTTTTCTTTTGTTTTTGCTTTTGTTTTTGTTTTTGTCTTGTTTAGTTTATTTCTTTATGTTATGTTCAAGCATGCACTTTTGGCATGTATCTCTTTAAGTCTTGATGGTTTTGTATTCTGAGTACATGACATGTAGTAGCCGAGTTTTGCTTTGGAGAATTTTTCATTGCGGATTTGAGCTTGGAGTGGATTTCACACGATTAAGGTTTGCTTTTTAGCACCCTTGTTGTAAGTACTCTCGTTTACCCTTTTTGAGTGTTTATGCTTGAGTAAACATTGAGGGCAATGTTGAGTTTAAGTTTGGGGGGATATATGAGTAGTGCTTATCGATTCTATGTGCCGTGTGATCTTGTTTTTAGCTCAAGTTTGGGGGAATCATTGCTATTGCTTGTATTTTGTGCTATTTTTTTGAGAAAAATCAAGCACAACAAAATTTTGTTCTAGGGTGTTAGCTTGCCAATTGGTGCAATTAGACTAGAGAACTCGAGACAAGGGCATGATATCTTGCATGTTTCTATTAATGGTCTAAAATGAAAGATTACACATCTTGATTATGCTCATTTCGACCTTAGTTGAGAATCAATCTTCCTTAGATGATACACGTTGCACATAAGTCAAAGGTAGAGGGATTGATAAGGGTTCCCCATCTCGAGACATGTGAGGAGCACCCCCGGATATATTAACCTAGATTTTTCATGTTGTTTGAGATGATTAGTTGCTTATGGGTCCATAATTGTGTTAAATGAATGAATGATTGAGATGAGATTGGCATGAACTCAAAAATTCGGTCAGGCCAACGAGTATTGGAGGTCACCAAAGCACCATTGCCTATATACTATACTCGTTGAGCTAATTTGAGCTTTGCCCAAGCCAATCAGGAATTAGTTGAATAAAAGACCTCGTTCGATTTCGTGGCCTTTGCCACTCGGGTGATTAAGTTCGTAGGAGTGTCTTAACAATTAGCACCCTAAAACCCTCTGGTTTGGTAGTTGTTGACCCAAAGCCCGTTACATGGGTGGCAAAGAAGATCTAAAGGTGTAGAACATTACATGAGGCCATATTTTGATTATAAGCTTAAATCATTTTAAAGCGTGAAATGTCAATGTAAAGTGAATGGAAGTGAGCACAATTTAACCTTAAAGTTGCCTATGATTCGATGAGCTTTATGATCTATCGAAAGTTGTAGATATGGGGAATGTTCCCGAGCATGGTAGGGATGCCTTTCGATCGTAATGCCCCAGATCTTATCCCACTACACCCTTTGAAAATTGGTTCGATTCTAAGTGTTGAATGAGCATTGTCTTTATTTGTGTACATATTGTTGAGTTTTATTGTCACTTGATTCGTGCCATTGCATCATAGTTCTTCTTTCAAGTTGTCTCGGTTGGTTTGAGCTTAACATCCTTCGATTTTGTGGGTACATCGCAGGCAAACCGTCACGAGACTATATCTCGTCCTTTGAGGTAACTCGAAGGTTCAAAAGCTTGTTGCACATGCTAAGTGCAATCGTTTACCCCACGAAAGTGAGTAAGATAGTTGTTTTTATTTCTCCCTTTGTTCGATGATGTTTCGTGTATCTTTTGGCTCTTATTGCTCGAGGTCGAGCAATTAATAAGTTTGGGGGGAGGGGTCATTCAAATCGGAGGTCTGTGGAAAAAGTTATGAAGAAAACACGATTGCTGGGCTGAAAAGTAGGAAAATGGTTCAGACTTTGGACCGTGGCGCCTAGGCGCCGGTCAAATTATTCCCCAACCTACTTAGGCCACCTGGACCGCGCTTAGGCGCCATTTGGGTCACGCTTGGGCGCCGATACAGCTGTTTTAAAGGTATAAAGGCTAAAAATGAAAGGAAAGAAGGGGGGTTCGAATTCTCAGTGAATTTTGGGAATTTTTTGGGATTGGGACCTCACTTTTCATCACTTTAGAAGAGCAAAAGAGAAGGGAAAGAAGAGATTCAAGCCTCCAATAAAATATTCGATCATCAATTCAACATAGGGAATTTCTTAGCTTTAGATTCATCTTTGTCTATGAACATGGATCTTATGCTTAGCTTTTCCCTTATACATTTTATGAGCTAAATTGTTGAACTAGGGCCATGAGAAGGCCATGTTGTTAGTGTTGTTATAATAAGATCGTTTTTTATTTCAATTCGTATATTGCTATGTGTTGTGATTTTGTAGTTGAATGCCTTACATATGCTTGATCACCATGTGTTTGATATCATGCCTAGGTGAATTATTTGAAAGAACAATGACTTAGGGTGTAAGAATTTCACAAAATCACCGAACCAAATAGGAGTTTCCCTAGACATAGGTAAAGACTCCCGGGTGAAGTCGTTTGATTTTAATCGAGTAAGCTCTAGTTTTTAATGCATACTTAGTGGTTAGATTTTTGGGTAGACATACTTAGGAAACCGCCAATTAAGTATAGGAGTCTATCACGAGAGATCGATTATTCTTTACCTTAGGAGCTCTCACCATAGCAATGTATGTCTAATGAATTGGTAATGATCTTAGGATAACAGTACGCAACATGTGATCGAACATGAGCTTTAGTCACCCATCCACCTTGGAAGTTTAATCCCTCTTTACTCTCGTTTTAGTTCTTCTACCTTCTTGCTTAGTTAAATCTCTATTTTAATTTATTTTGTGATCGTAAATCATAAACTAAATAACTAGTTCTTGAGGTTCGACAACCTGGACTTACCGTCCATACACACGACTAGTGCACTTGCTATAAAAGCACGTTAGCTTCTAGTGTGTCATTTGCCTTATTCTCAAGGACTTTACGTTGTCTATTAGCACCTTACATATGCCTATAAGAAAACATCAAGATAATGCCTTATATATAATAAAAAGATATGGTTTAGTTCCAAGTCAATGCCCTATAAATTTATCCTCTTTATGGCATTTGAGGGCATACACTCTAACTACTACTACTACTACTTCTTCTTCTTCTTCTCCTGCCTTTGCTTTTCTTCTTATCAAAAGCGGGAGATGAAGTGTCAGCAAGCATGCCCAACAACTCAGGAAGAGTGGAAACCAATTGGTTCATGGTGAAATTCACTACGAACTGATCGTAGGCGTGAGAGAGCGACTGAAGTACTAAATCAATAGCCAAGTCAGGATGTATCGGCACCTCCATATCATTGAATTTATTTACCAAGGAAATCATTCTCAACACATGGTCCGTGACCGACGTTCCTTTAGTCATGCGAGCTCTGAATAACTCGCTAGAGAGAGCAAACCTCTCACTGGGTGTCTTAACACCATACAACTCTTCTAGTGCAGCAACGATTTCTGATGCGTGTTCCACAGTCTCAGACTGCCTCTGCAACTCATTAGTCATGGAGGCTTGAATGAGACAACGCACATAGATATCATCTTTGCGCCATTTCTCATGCTTATCTCGAGCAACCCTTGGAGTACTTGCCTCAGGTGCAGGCCCAATAGGCTGAGTTAAGACATAGTTAAGACTTTCAGATTGCAACACAATCTTAAGGTTGCGATACCAGTCAGGGAAGTTTGGGCCATTTAGCTTATTAGTTTCAAGGATCACCAAGAGTGGAGTTTTAGCCATTTAACTGTTACTTTGAGAAAACAGAAAAACACTAGCATTCAATCAGAGATCATATCCACATGAAATTATGAAAATCTTAACTTCACATGTGCTCCCAATACTTTTCGAATTCCATCACCCCACTGACAGAAGACGGGAAATGTAACAATTTCCAGTGAGCTCGAGCTCAAATGTCTCAACCGCATGCCACGACTCGTGAGACAATGGGTGGTAACATTTGATCAGACGTGATGGCCCCATCCACATCCCGGTGGTTCTTGAGGCGTTTGCCTCACATTTCATGTACGTCCAGAGAACATGATGCAATCGTACACTAGTCTGTGTTTAAGTCTGACCCATCAAATTATCACAACATAACAGTAGCCAGATGGTCCCACGACTCATGGACGACTCTTTAGCGAAACTGAAACCCATGTGCACTTCTAGTATGACTACCTTGTCACATAGAAGGCCTAGTTGTGAGATTAGTACACTTAACTTGCCACCATTCCATGACTCATGAGATAATGATGACAAACTGTGCTATTCCCTCTCACATCTAATGATGGAAGGCACTAGACCTAATCAAGGAGCTTCCGGGCCCCTGATTTCTCCATTTATGGACTTAATATTTTAATATGGGGTTTTCATAGATAAGGTTTCACCATTTTCACTTATTTATCTTTCTTAGGTGATCATGCAACAAAACATATCATATATAAGACACTAACGATAAATAACAATGAGCATGCTATACATAAAGCGATAAATGTGATCCTAGTCAAGCCAATCCTAAAACACCCCGAGCCATCAAGGTGTTGACCAACCTATTCTAAGGACCCGGACCCTATACTAAGGTCTCCATAGCTCCTCGAGCTTGAACGTCTCCATCATTGTTTTCAAGATGTCTTTATCTTCGTCTTTAAAATACAACAATACAATAAAAAAAGAAATCACTCCCTCTCATGTACATAAAAATGAAAACATGGCACACATGCCTCAAATTAAAACAACTAGTCTATGGCTCGACCCGGATCACCACATAATCACATAATACATGCTCGCATCACGCTTTCATAAACATAATTTACCGACTTTAATTAAAGATAATCTAATTCAATTAGTGGACTAAGTAATTATTTTTCTAAAAACAAATTTCTGAAAATCCCATGAAAAACCATAATTCTCCGTTAATTCAATTTCCAAAATTCTAATATTATTCTATTCGAGGAATCAATTAATGTCATATTAATTTTTTAAGAACTAAATAATAAATGCACGTTTTGAAAAACCAATGAAAAAGTCCACTTTTTCATTTAATCCGAAAAAGCCCAAGTTCAAAAATTATTTATTTTATTCAATTTCCAAAGGCCGTAAAATACTAATTTTATCTCATATTTGAAATTTAAATAAAACTCATATTCTTTGAAAGTCCATGAAGAAGTCCACTTCATCATTTAATCACAAAAGCCCAAATTTCAAAATCATCAATTTCATTTTAATATCAAAAGTCAATAAAATATCAACTTATCTCGTCCTTCCAAAATTCAAATAAAAACCCATATTTTGAAAACCCATGAAAAAATCCATTTCTTCAAAGAGGCCAATTGAAAGATTCAATTTTATTCTAATTTAGAAAGTCAATAAAATACCAATTTTATTTCGTCTTTTCAAAATTTAAATAAAAGAATCATATCTTCGAAAATCCATGAAGAAACTCATTTTTCAAAATCTCAATTTTATTTTAATATCAAAAGTCAATAAAATACCAATTTTATTTCATCCTTTCAAAATTTAAATAAAAACTCATGTTTTTGAAAAGTCCATTTTTAGGCCCAAGTCCAAATATATATTTAATTGCATTTTAAACTCAAACTATAAAATTATAAAATAACCCCACAAAGCCAAATTATAATTTAACAAAATTCGAAAAAACCCTAGGGTCTAACCCTAATGGGCCACCGTCGACAAGGCGGCCCGTTTTCGATTCGCCAGCGGCTGCTACCCCTGAAACTCACGCGACGTCGCGCATGACGGCGTTGTATCCGACAGCGCCGTCTGAGACGAACTATGCAAGGAGCCACGGCTGTTCACCTTTCATGCGGAACAACGGAGGTTCCGGCGGACCCATGATGGCACATGAGTGTTGTCGTGGGTTCAATAATTTTCTTCCACCGTCGAACCCAAACACACATGAATATTCATGAAAAAAAAACACAGCCATATCCAAACTTTCAAAACGCAGTTCTTCAGATTTCAAAAATACATTTTTCAGATCAAAATCAATTTTCAAATTTAAACGATTTTAATCGGTCCAAAAATAAAATCAGAAAATCTAATCCATTTTACATGTGATATAACAAATCTAAAATAAACACATACAAAGAATTCGAGCCATGTCAAAACCTTGGTTCTGATACCACTGTTGGGATCGGTACAACCCTGAGGATGCCTAGCGCAGCGGAAGACACAAATATTTAAAATAAATCCTGCATCCCCAAATTAGGACTAGATAGACACGGTACCATCAGATTCAAAAACTATCCTAAGAAAAAGTTTTCTCGTGTTTACCTCTTGAAGAACTTAAAACAACATCTTTTTAAACAACTCCCTACTACATCTCTCCTGATTGGATTTGCTCTAGCGCCCTAAGTGCTGCGCCTCTAAGTTTATCCACATCTTAGCTCGTACCCTCGATTATCTCCATCAGTGCTAGCCAAGAGAATATCGAATTTTGGCTTATGAGAAAAGGGGTAGGAATATTTTTGGTGTTCACACACATATACACGCCTATTATGGGCGTGTATATATATATATATATATTCCATATATATCTTATATTTTATATTTTGTTTCCTTCTATCTTATTTAACAAACAAGATCTTTCCATATATTTGATAGTCTTCCCAAATATATAAGATCTATCCCAATATGATCTTTCCATATAATTAATCAACTAAATAATTAAATAGATCTTACCATATTTACAATATCTATCCTAATATAAGATCCATATCATTTAGTTACCTAATTAATTAGAATAGATCCTACCAAATATATTATAAGATATATATATATATATATGTATGTATATATACATAGACTACGTGAACAAGATAAAATCCTCCACCAAATCCATACATAAATACGCCTGTATGTGTGTATATATGTATATATTTATTTTCTTCTTTCATTCATTAGTTAATTAGACCACTAATGAATTAACTAGTGTTTCCCAATTTAATATTTCAATATTAAATTATAAGACTATTATTAATATAATCTCTCCATTAATTCCCAAAGAATTAACTAGCCACTAGGTACTACATTAAGTTTGTGTGTGACCCCTTAGGCTCATTAACAAGCTAGCAATAAGTCCTTTCCGTAGTCTAGATTAATTATTCATAATAATTAACTAGGCCTTCAATTAATTTCACCAATTAACCCAAGATACCTATTGATCGTGGTTCGATGTCTAGCAACGTCGCTACAACTTTCTAGATGTTAACAATGAAAAGCAAACCTATCCAGATTTTGATCTTTGTGTGAGTCAAATCCATCTATGACAGTCAATGACAGACTTGATTAGTTGTGATAGGTATGCATGAACCTTAGACCTGAGTAATCATGTTGAAGATGTACTTGTGACATCAAGTTCATTATTAGAGTAGTTAGACCCAATTTACCCGTTGGTGGGATCAACCTCGAAGTGCAACTTGATGGACAAACAGCAGTTTTAATTGATTTACAGGAAGAAATTTATTCTATCATAAGTGAATGGGCATATATCCTATGCCATCATGAATGAGTAAGGTTATAATTTTGTGGCCAAAGCATTGGAGTTCTTCATGTTGGACATAAGAGTACACTCAATGACCTCGACTCATTATGATCTAAGGGTATGGTCAAGTATTGTGAGTTTGACTAAACCGTGACTCCCACTTGACTGGGATATTGGAATAAAAGTTTTATACTCGTACAATATTCATGATGGAAAAGGTTTGAAATGATCCTAATCATTCGTTCTCAATTGGGTTACGATGTGATCCAAGTGACTGACTAGGTGTTACTCACTTGCATCCCTTGGTTTTCTCTCAATTGCCTTTTGAGACGAACTTAAAGAATCGCACCTAAAGGAATTGCAAAGGGGAAAAATGGTTTTTGACTTAAAGGGTTTCATCGATATTTGATATCGTTCAATATTAAATAATTAATTTATAATTATATGATTGAACTAATTGATTAATAATATATTAATAAGTTAATTAGTTTCTTCGAAGAATTAATTGTTGAATTAATATAATTGTTTATTTATTTAATTAATTATTTATTGAATAAATATATATTAAATAATCAAATTGAAATTGGAACCAAGTGGGTGCACTAGCCCAGAGGCTAGTGCATGTCTAGAATAGGCGTTCATAATGGACGCCCCTTCTCTTGGTTCCCCAAGGGTTTTATCTCTCTTGTAATATAAATATATTACTAAGTGAACAATAAAACCCTAGCCTCATTTTTACTGGAAAAAAAAAGAAGCTAAGTCAAAACTCTCTCCCACCTCTCTCTCTCTCTCTCTCTCTCTCTCTCTCTCTCTCTCTCTCTCTCTCTCTCTCGCTCTCTATCTATCTATCTATCTAGCCGTCCCCATCAGAGAAGAAGAAGAGGATTTCTTTCTTTGAATTCCGGCGTGGCAATTTAGAGGCAACAACTTTTTTACTGTTTGAATTAGAAAATCAGATAGTATGCATTTTGGAGAAACTAGTAAGTTTCTCTCTATACGGTTTGAATATGAAAATCAAAGATGACCACCAGAGGCATTTTTATCTCCCGCTGCGTTTTATTAATGTTTCCCAATAGTGGTGTCAGAGCCAATCTTTGAATTTCATATTTAATTGTTGCTTTGAGCGTTATGTGATTTTATGTTTTCATGTTTTGAAGCATATTAAAAACTGAATTTTTTGATGTTATAATAGAAGTATGGATTTTTTCTTGTATAATGGATTTTATTGCATGGTGTTTTGAGAATAAAAAATTGCAAGAAAAACCGAGAAAGAAAAATGGGGTTGCGCACCCCGATGTGCATGCACGTCGTGTGCGCGAACTGCGAGCAAGCAATGGGCGAGGTTGCGATCTGTGTGCAGCACAGATCGCGCACAACAGGCGCCCAGGCAGCCCGATGTTGTGCATCGGGACTCCCAAGCATCTGTGTGCTGGTGCACGACCATACGGCCTGGCCGTTGGGTCATGTCGAAGATCAGAAATGAAAAACGGATCGGGCTATTTTTAGGCATGGGTCTAATTTTTAATATTCAGGTTTTGGGCCATTTTTAATTATTCAGGTGGATCAAAAAATTTATGACTCGATTATAATGAAATTAGTCCCAAATTGGTTTTATTAAAAATTAGAGGTCCAATAAATTTGTTTTAGGTCAAATTTATTAAATTCAAGTGGGCCAAAAAGTTTGGTGACTCTGGTTTGATGAAATCGAGCCTAATTACTATTTATTGAGATATTAAATATTTAAATTAGAAGTAATTGATCTTTTTTCTTGGAGAATTATAATTAATTTTTTCCTTATTTGAATTATTATTTATTCTTTCTCCATAGGTGGCTTTGGATTATAACATTGAATAAAATTTGATATTTTATATATTTACTTGTTTAGTTGGATTAATTATTTACATATAAAATTTGAAATTTTATATGTTTAAGTCATTTAGTTGGACTATTTGATTTTGATTAAAATATTAAGTATATAAAATGTGGAATTTTATAAGGCATAATTAGTTGGACTAATTAAATTTTGTTAGTAATAAACATATTTGCTTTACTTTATAGCGAGCATGTATTATGTGATGGTGACACCTTCTATGGACTTAGACTTTTGGTTTATGTATTTGTTTTTCATGGGTTGCGAGGGTTAGATTGTTAGGATTATGCCCCCAGATGCCATAGAAGATAGAATGTATAGGGTTCCACTGGTAAATGACTTATTCTTATTTTATAATAAAAGGCATTGTTTTGTTTTCACATCAATCTTATCTGCATCTCTAATTAGTGTAAAACGTTTATCCATGTTTTCAGTGCAATCTCTCTACTTTCTATGAGATAGGAAGATCGGCACTAGAGAGATTTATTTTGATTACTTAATTTGTTTGCAAGTGGTATCAAGTCTTTAATGGACAATAAAGACTTGGAATACTTGTACAATCTGAGCTTCGACATGGGAGTGCCAGTCGAACACCATGTGATGGTGAGAGCTTAAGATTGTATGCACCCTAGTGGAACTGATATGCTCGAACATGACTCGCATCGGTTCTGTCACATGGGCTTTCACTCTGTGACAGTCAATGACAAAACTGATTATTCAAAATAGGTATAAGTGAACCTATGACCAGAAGTATCTAATTGAAGATGCAGTTGTGGCATCAATTCTTTCACTAGAATAGCTAGACCTAATTCACCGTTGGTGGGGTAGACCTCAAAATGCGGCTTGATGGGCAAGTGGTAGTCTTAGATGATAACTAATATGAGATTTGTTCTCTTATAGGTGAATGAGAAAGTGTCCTACGTGATTATAGATAATAGAGATCAAAGTCTTTGACCAAAGCAAAAGAGTCGATTGTGCAAGGCACAAAAGCGAACTCAATGATCTCGTATTATTATAATTAATACATATGGTCAAGTAGTGTGAGTTTAACTTTACCGTGACTCTCACTTGACTGGGACACGTGAACAAAAGGTTTATACGTATACGGTATTTACAATTGGAATGTTGCAAAATGATCCCGTTTGGGCTACAAAGTGGGCCACGTGACTAGCTAAGTGTTACCCACTTCCTTTGGATTCTTCTCATTTCGAAATGAAATGAACCTAAAGAGTCGCACTAAAGGATTGATAAACAAAAATAAATAGGAATTTTCTATTGTTAACTATGAGATTTAATTTATTGGTAAATTGAATATGATTTATTAGTTACTCATTGGATGAGATAATTAAATGGATAAGATTAATTATTAATTAATTTTCTAAGAAAATAAATTAACAAATTAATTTATCTAATTAATTTGGTTAATTAATTAATTAATTAATTTATTGGATATAACAAATAATTAATGAAATAATAATAAAATAATTAAAACACAAGACGAGCTAGGCCGGGAAAGGGCATCCGCTTAGACGCCTACACTAGGTGAGTTGGATGTCCACTTAGATGCTCAACTTGGGCTCTAGAGTCTTGTCTTGGTCAATAAGTTAAGTGATATTTTAATATACATCACTTAAGACTTTTGACCTTAGTGAATTACACAATTCATAACTCTCCCAGAAAGAAAAAGAAAAACCTCCACCCTCTCTCCTAAGCCTCTAGCCGTGGGCCACCAAGAGAAAAAGAGGGTGATTTTTCTTCATCAATCCGCGTGATAATTTAAAGATGCGTAGTTTCATTGTTTGGATCAGACTTGAAGAAATCTTCAGAGAATTCAAGAAGACTGGATACTACAAGAATTAGAGATCTCAGCTCTGCAGCAAATTCAAATTTTTTGGAAGAGTTATATTCCTCATCCACTTCGCTTCAACGGGTACGTTTTAGTGTATTTAAGATTCATATATATAAATCGAGATGATAACTGTGGAAATTTTTTCTTCCACTGCGTATTTTTCACGAAATCCAACAATTTGAGCATTTTTATTTATTAGATTTTATGTATAGGATGCTTTAAATAGCTTGTAATAGAATAGGGTTTTGGAAGACGGTGGATACAAAAGAAGCCCATGAAGACTAGATTAGTTTTTCCTTTTGCCTTTTATTTTGTTTGATGGTTTGGATCCTATAGAAAAGTCCATGGTTGTGTGTGTTGTTAGCCTTTTAGAATTGCTGAGCATGTTATATTAGTTGTATGTATCAAGATGATGAAGTGTCTTCACACTCACTATCTGAGGTAAATACTGAATTATTCAATCCTCTTTCTTAAGAAGAGCTACTTGATAAAATAAATGATTATCACGGTGCCTGTCAAGGAGCTGCTAAATTATATCAGAAACACTCTGTTGAAATTTTAGCGCTCAAGAGTGAAAATGCAATGCTCAAGGTTGAGTTGCAACTATGCATTGAGAAAAGTAAATCACTAGAGACTGAAATATCTCAGTTGAAAAGTGATCTTGATTTAATAGTCAAGAGAGAAGTTGAGTTGATTGCTAAACTTACTAAATCAGAACAACTCGTCTCATCATTGACTAAAGTGTCAAGAAAGCTAGAGAATGTGACTGAGGTAATTAGACTCTTTAGTGAAAAGACCATTTTAGGATGCAATAAATGCTGTAACAAACCAAACAAGCCAAAAGTTATGGCACCCAACAAAGAAAAAAGTGTATTCTTTGTTGAAAAAGGTTCAAGTATCTAAACGCTGAATGAACATGAGGACAATGGTAAGAGGCCAAATGAGGAAGTCAAAACTAACTTAGGCAACAAGGGAAAGACGAAAATGAATGATTCACAAAGAAAGAATTATCCAAACGCTCAAATGGCTAGGAAAAAATTATGTACTTGTTAATCAAACGCTAAGCGTCAAGCGCCCAAAGCGCACCCTAAGCCAGTGCTAAGGAAATACCACAAAGATCAAGATCATACTATTAATACTATGATGATTATGATTACGATTATGATTATGACTACAATTTTGATCATGGATATTATTATACACCTCACAAGCACACACCTAAGAATGTGAAACCTAGAAAGGCCAATCCTCTCACGATCAAGATTAGGCAAATATGGGTTCCTAAAGTTTTAATTCAGACTAAACGTTACTAATGTGAAAGGACCCAAGTCACAATGGGTACTTAAAAAGAATTAGAACTGCCCTTTGATTGTAGGTACCTAGAGATAGGGCTAATACATCTGTTCGGTACATTGATAGTGGGTCTTCAAGGCACATGACAGGCTAAAAAGATCTCCTGATCAACTTTCAAAGTACCAATGGTCCTCATGTTGTATTTGGTGACAACTCCAAAGGTAAAACTAAAGGTATAGGTGTCATGCATAGGGGGAACGTCATGATAAGTGATGTATTTTATGTTGCGGGTCTTAAACATAATTTATTAAGCATGAGACAATTTTGTGATAAAGGTTTTAAAGTCGTATTTTGAAGCGCTTATTGCTATATAAATGATGCTAAGACTGGATCCACCAAATTGAAAGGTAAAAGAATTAGTAATGTTTATTTGGTAGGTTGGAGTTCAACAATTGATAACAACCCAACATGCTTTGTAGCTAAACATGAATCTGAAAAGGGTTGGTTATGGCATAGAAAAATGAATCACCTCAACTTTAAAACAATCTCTCAGCTTGTAATGCTAAATCTTGTAGAGGGATTACCAAAATGACCTTTTTATAAGAATTGCTTACTTGACGCTTGTCAAATGGGCAAACAAGTCAAATCATCTTTCAGGAAAAAACCTTGTCTATCTAGGATACTTGAATTACTTCATATGGACTTGTTTGGACCTATTGAAACAATAAAGTATTCTTTAGTGATAGTAGAAGATTTCTCTTGATTTAGATGGGTGGAATTCCTTGCATCCAAAGATGAAACATGTGACAAGCTCACAACACTTATTCGACAACTCCAAACTTTGAAAAATCTTAGGCAGTGTTTCCTTTTATTTTTGGGTTTTTTTTCTAGTGAAAAAGTTTACTGGGAGTTGTGTATTTTGATGAAAATGTGTTTCGTTTTCTGTTTTATTTTATTTTCAGAAGAAACAAAAGTTACTGTAGCAGTTAAATCATGCAAGTTTTTGTCTGAGAAGTTGTGTTTATAATTAGTTTATGATTGAAAAATATAATATAATATAAGTTTTAAATGATTATTATATTATGGTTATATATATATTGTAGTTGATATAATTAGTAGGCACCCTAAAGTAGACACAAATAGGGAGACAATAGCTGACAAATGTTTTGACCAAAAATATTCTTTTTGGTCAAAAAAATATAAAGCAAACAAGTTTTGGCCAAAATGTGTTTGAAAGCAAAAGCAAACACAGCCTTAAAGTTGCAAGAATAAGGAGTGATCATGGTACTAAGTTTTCTAACAAGATTGTTGAGAACTTTTATATAAAGAACGGAATACATCATGAGTATTCAACGTCTAGAACTCCTCAACAAAATGGAAGTCGCTTGGACAATGTTAGCCTAAACCCCAATTTTGAGTATTCAGGTATAAATCATGAAAAGTGAGAAAAAAGGATGAAGAAACAGTAAAAGAAGAAATTTCAGAGCAAAACGCAGAAAGTCTCTGTTGATCATGCACGAACATGCAAGTGCCAATGTTCGAACGTGGAGAAAGACGTACGCATGAATGTGGAGAAGGAAGTACGCATAAATGTGAGGAGTGGTTTACGCACAGACGTAGGAAGACTAATGTTCGGACGTGGATGTCGAGCAAAATAGTTTTGGAAATTTCCAAACTCTAAACCTAAAAGGATTCTCCCAATTTTATATCTATAAATTCCAGATGTTTAGTAGGGTTTGAGAGCTGACTTTTGAGAAGAGAAACAGAGATAGAATAGAGTTTTATCTTTACATTAATTTTCTATACAAGTTTTAGAGTTAGATTAATTTAGATTGGAGGATTGAAGAACACATCTGAGGAAGAGCCAGAAGAAGAAGATTCGTACTGTCATAAGGAGCTTTTATTCTTTACTTTTTACTTTCCTGAATTCTTTAGTAGTTTTTCCATTATGAGTAGCTAAATTTGTAGACTAAGGCCATGTTCAAGCTGACTTATGATTTTTGAGTTAAAGAAAGTATTCTTCGTGTGAATGACTTATATTGCTTTGTGTTATAATCTTGTTCTTAATGCTTTGTGTGTTTGAGATGAGTTAGGTCAGGAAAGGTGGCAAGAGTCTATTCCTATTCAATTATACGATACCACCAAGAGATCGAATTCCTCCTTGCAGGGGATTCCTTCTTGCGAACAACTTTTTCTCGAACTCGTGCTAACTCCTAACAGCCTTATAATAGATGTGTCCAACCATGCCCTTGAGCTATAGCCGCTCGGGAGACTCTGGGAGTGCTATCGAGTGTTTAGCCAACATATGTATGAATTTATGCTTAAATTATCTATTCGGGAGAAAGTGATTTAAGGTACAAAAAGGATTAATAATATCTTCCAAGTTAGTTGATGCTAGGGATGGCTACATACTCCGGATATTGTTATCCGGATTTATTCGGGGAAAATTCTAGTTTTTAATGCATGCAAGAGAGATTGCTGCACCCAATCTAGCCTAGGTTATCAGGAGCGTGGGATCGAATTGATAATAATCTTAAGGTATTTTTCACCTTAACATTATTTATCTGAAATATGAGAATACTTGTATAACAAGAATTGATTAATATGTGTCAACGCATGTGTCTTAGTTGCTTTTTATCTATCGATTTTTTGCGTATCTTTAATAAATTGTTTTAATTGTTAGTTTATGATTCTTTTACTTTAAATTTACGATTGCTTGATTTAAATTGTTGTTCTTGCTGAAACACAAATCTCTGTGGGTTTGACATCTCAGACTTAATTGTCCACTTTATTATTACCCACGATCAGTCCTCTTGCCATTAAATACACGAATGAATTTTCGTGCATCAAACATCATATGAACTGTGAAAGGGACGTAAGCCAAATGTTTCATACTTTCATGTTTTTGGTTCAAAATGTTTTGTTCATAATAATGGATCACCTAATCTTAAGACATTCGCTCCTAAAATGGATGAGGTAATCTTTCTAAGCTGCTCTAGGAATGGAAAGAATTTTTGCATTCTAAATATGTGAACTAAAAAGGTTAAGGAATCCATTCATATTGTTTTTGATAACACTAACCAAGAGCCGATTAAGGTTAATGCTACTGATGTAGGAGTTGAAGACATTTTTCATCAAGCGTCCAAAATTATCATTAAAGATGAAAGTCACGATGATGATGAAATCTTTGTGCTCCCTCCTAAGAAAATTACTCCAGTTAGTGTTAGTAATCCTATTGTAAGATTTGCTGATGATCATGAAGAGAATGATCATCAAGAACAAAATGAAATTTGTGAAGATCAAGCGCTTGCGCAAGAGGTTAATGATGGTGAAATGAGAAATAAAGTACCTCAGCAACCTCTAAACCCATTCCAACCAGACAGACTATGGCTTCGTGATCATCCACCAGAGCTAGTAATTGGAGATATTGGAGCACATGTTTGGACTAGAGCAGATACATTTAATGAGGTCATGTTCGCAAGCTTCTTATCACAAATAGGACAAAAGAAAGTGAATGAAGAGATTAGTGATTCAAGTTTAGTTGAAGCTATGCAAGAGGACTCAATCAATTTGAAAGAATAAGGTTTGGACTCTAGTTCCTAGGTCAACTCACCAAGGAGTTATTGGGATTAATGCGTATTTAGGAACAAAATGGATGAGAATGGTGTTGTTACAAGAAACAAAGCCAGATTAGTCGCTTAGGGTTATTGTCTAGAGGAAGGTATTAATTTTGAAGAAACTTATGCCCCCCACAGCGCATCTGGAAGCGATTAGAATGTTCCTAGCATTTGCCACCTTGAATAAGTTCGCTATGTATCAAATGGACTTAAAGAGTGCAGTCCTGAATGGTAAACTGCAAGAAGAAGTATATAAGGAGTAACCGCCAGGACTCATTGACAACCATGGTAAGAGTATCGTCTACAAGCTAGATAAGGCACTTTATAGCCTTAAGCGAGTACCAAGAGCATGGTATGACACTCTTTCTATTTTCCTTATTAGTAAAGGATTTTCAAAAGGTAGCATTGACACAACATTATTTAAAATTACTAATGATGAAGATATTCTCTTAGTCCAAATCTATGTTGATGATATTTGATATGGCCATAAATATCATATTTACTATTTAGGCTTATGCACGAATTGGGCCCCGAGAAACACTAATTACTTTGGCCGATGAAACAATTGGATACTTAAGGAAGGATCGAGGTCAAAGGCTGTCAAAAACTTGACACACTAGAACCTAACATGCTTTTATAGCAAGCGCGCTAGCTGTGTACATAGTAATAATGAACTCAAGTCTGGATCTCGAACCAAAAGGACATGTATTTTAGTATAAGATTTCGTAATAAAATAAACAATTAAAGTAAAAAGTAAATTCAAACAAACGTGCAAAGAACAAAAGCGAGGACAAGCAAATGATTAAAACTTCAAGTATGAAAGGTAACTAAGGCGCATGAGAGGCTCAATTTGATCTGTTATCCTTATAAAGAAGCTTGTTGAATCATTAGACCTATGTTGCTATTGTGGAAGTGTTAGGTGTATGCCCTCAATGGCGATGAGGCATTAGATTTAGTAGGGCATTGATAAGTTATTTTGTAAAAACATTTATATTTCTATTTATAGAATAAAAGTTTTGATTTTGTTCTTGTAAATGTAAATGGCATTTAAGTGTGTTGAACAAATAGTCCTTGACATTTGAAGATAGACTTTCTACGTCTTATAGATAAGAGGAGGCACTGGAAGAGTCAACTACTTAATCTCTTAATGATGGTTTGTGAGTTAAGAAATTTTAATTGGGTATTAAAATTCAACTCGCATAACACCTGCTTTGACAAGGAAGTGCCAGTCGAACACTGATTAGATAGTGGGAGCTGGTGTCGTGAATATAGTTAATGGAATTAACATATTTGAACTTGATTCGCATTAATCCGATCACATGGGTATTTAGTCTTTGACAGTGATTGGGATTAAGACTGAGATAGTATGTGTGAACTTTAAACCTGAGGAGTTATTTACAATGTTCTTGTATTATTGGATATGTTACCAGAGTAGTTAGACCCGTATCACCTGATAGGTGGGGTTAACATCGAAGTACAATTCACATGGCGCATTCGACATTGTATGATAACTCCCAATATGGGATTCACCGTCTCGGTAGTAAACAAGTATGTGACATGTACGATCATAAGTAATTAAAATTACAGAGTCTTTAGCCAAATCATATAAACTAACTAGTGATGGTCATTGAGGACAATTTGGTAATTTCACATTATTATGATTACTGAGTAAAATATCAAGTTCTATGAGTTTGACGTACCATGGCTCTTACTTGATTGGGTCACGTCGGTGAAGAGTTTATATGCATATGGTAATTGTAATCAAGGTTGATGATGACATATTCATCTCATCTTCAATTGGGCTACGATTGTTAGGATTATGCCCTCAGATGCCATAGAGGATAGAATGATATGACATCTCACTTGTAATAAACTTATTCTAATTTAATAATAAAAGGCATTGTTTTGTTTTTCACTTAAATCTTATCTGCATTTATAAGTAATGTAAACCGTTTTGTCCATGTTTTCAGTGCAAGCTCTCTACATTTGGCACTAGAGAGACTGATCTTGATTACTTAAACACATTCACAAGTACTATGAAGTCTTTAATAGACAAATAATGACTTGGAATACTTGTACAACCTGAGCTTTGACATGAGAGTGCCAGTCGAACACCATTTGATGACGGGAGCTTAAGTTTGTAGGCACATTAGTGGAACTAATATGCTCGAACACGACTCGTATCGGTTCTGTCACATGGGTTTCACTCTGTGACTGTCAATGACAGAACTGATTATTAGTAATAGGTATAA
This sequence comes from Buddleja alternifolia, assembly GCA_019426215.1. NCBI lineage: Eukaryota > Viridiplantae > Streptophyta > Magnoliopsida > Lamiales > Scrophulariaceae > Buddleja > Buddleja alternifolia. The sequence continues at coordinate 10,561,908 of CM033406.1, forward strand.
GTGAACCTTTAACCTTAAGTATCAAGCTGAAGATACACGTGTGACGTCAAGTCTGTCACTAGAGTAGTTAGACCCAATTCACCCGTTGGTGGGGTCGACCTCGAAATGCGGCTTGATGGGCAAGTGGTAGTCTTAGCTGATAACTAAAATGGGATTTGTTCTCTCATAAGTGAATGGGAAAGTGTGCTATGTGATTGTAGATAATAGATATCAAAGTCTTCAGCCAAAGCAATGGAGACGATTGTGTGAGGCACTAAATCAAACTCAATGATCTCGTATTATGATAATTAATACATATGGTCAAGTTCAGTGAGTTTGACATCACCATGACTCTCACTTGACTGGGACACATGAACAAAGGGTTTATACGTATACGAAATTTACGATTGGAAGGTTGTGGAATGGTCCATTCATTCGATTTCGTTTGGGCTACGAAGTGGGCCACGTGACTGGTTAGGTGTTACCCATTTCCTTTAGATTCCTCTCATTTCCAAATGAAACGAACCTAAAGAGTCACGCTAAAGGATTGATAAAGAAAAATAAAAGGATATTTCTATTTGGAACTAGGAGATTTAATTTATGGGATAAATCCCATAAATTAAATGTGATTAATTAATTGCTCATTAGATGAGATAATTAATTATAAAGATAAGATTAATTATTGATTAATTTCCCATGAAAATTAGTTAATGAATTAATTAATCTAATTAATTTGGTTATTTAATTAATTAATTTATTTAGTGGATGTAATGAGTAATTAATTAAATAATAGAGAATTAATTAAAAAAATAGACAAGTCGGGCCAAATAAAGAGGGTCCATATGGACGTCTCATATGGCGGAGTTGGGCGTCCACTAGGATGCCCAACATGGGCTTTTGCCTCTTGTCTTGGTCAACCATCAAGTGATATTAAATACATCAGTTAAAGACTTTTGACCTAGATGAATTTCATAATTCACATAACTCTCCTAGAAATAAAAAGAAAAACTCCCCCTCTTTCTCACATAGCTAGCTTTCGGTAAAGTTGAAAGAAAACAAAAAAATTTCGTCAAATCAATCCGCATGATTATTTAGAGACAAAGTGTGTTCGTTGTTCGGATCAAACTTCAAGAAATAACTCAAGGAATTCAAGAAGAGTTGATCACGCAAGGATTGAAGATTTCGAGACTTTAACCAATCGAATTTTTGAAGGAGGGTCAAGTTCTTCAACCACTTCGCTTCAATGAATAAGTTTTAGCGAGTTTTGTTATTCATGTATGCAAATCGAGATAACACCGTGGGTTAAATTTTATTCCGCTGCGCAATTTTTTGCAAAACCCAACAACGATTTGGTTGCACTGTGCTAGCTAGGTGACAACCTTATCCTTTGGTATCTTCCCATTGCCAATTGAATCGAGCCTCGAGAGTCGCGCTATGTGAGAAAAAAGAATTATTTTCTATGCTAAGGGTATTTTAGTAAATTCACATTAGATGTGAATGACTAACAAAATGGATGGCATTATTTAATTAAAGATATTTAATTAGATTAAATAAATTAATTAAATCATTTAATTCATATGTTATGGTGGTCCTAAGTGGCATACCAAAGGGTCTAGAGGGGGGGGGGTTGAATAGACCCTGAAGTCTTTTTTGACTTAAAAAATTTTCGTATCACTTTTAAAGGTTAGAACGCTTAGGCAACTGAATGCTTGGGTCAGAAGCTTCAGTAAAGATAACTTAGACTTAGTGATTTTATCAATTTACCAAAGTAGGTAACGCTTAGATCACTTAATCAGGGTTAGCACAGCGGAAATAATTTTAAAGCTTTAGCGTTCGTTTTGGTTAAATAGTCGCTTAGCAGATTAGCTTGTCTTTTTCAAAGAATATAATATAATGTAAAATAAGACGATAATTAAAGTAAATGACACAAGAAATTGTAAGGTTCACTGGGTGATGTAATCCCAACTACGTCCTTCTTCTCCTTTTTCATTTGGAGGCAATTTACTAATATGATTATCAAAGAATCACACAAAATCTTCTACAAGATAGTAAAATAGGTGAAAATGATCTCGGGCTCCTTGATCAGACAGATGTCAGCACCAATGAAGATCATCTTCTACAAGCTTCTCTCACTCAGAAATAATGCCTGTAAGAGGTATCAACAACTTTCTCACTCAGATGAAAGGTTGAAGATTTTATCACAAGGATTTGTTTGTTTATGGAAAGATCAAACAACTTGGAATATCTCAGTAAAAATTTAGGTTTCTTCTTTAGAAGAGACTTGAGATATTTGTGACTGTCTGGAATGTATATAAAAAGCTTGAAAGATTTTAGCTATGGAGTTTCTAAGCTTTTTCTTTGAACGAGAATTTCAGCAGAGTTTCTTGCGCATGTACGTATATCTCTGTTTTTTGGGTTTACTGAAGGTAGGGTATTTATAGGCAAATCTTGGGATCTTTCCGTTGGACACATGTAGGAGCATGTCTATCACGCAGCGCGTGATTCTACCTTTTCTCTGACATTCCTGAAAATTCGCTGGTTCCGATTGGACGGGGAGCAACTATAAACTATGAAGTTCTGACAGTCTAGTAAAAAAGGTGGCTTGTCCACAAGTTATATTGGCTTATCACATTTAATGCTCTTATGAGGCATTTAATGCTTTTGAATTTATTTTCCGTTGGAAATAAATGTCCCTTGAATGATTGCATTTAAGTCCTTCATGACTTGAGTATTTAATTCAGGTGAATCTGATATATATCGCTAGAGTGGTTTGAGCGCTTGATCCATGAATTCTGAAATAGTCCTTTAGCGTTTGACAGTCGCTAAGAACAAATCTTCATCTTCAGTTGACTTCAGACGCTGATCTTCAACTTCTTCTCTAATAAACTCACCTAGAATTTTATTAGCGATTCGGTATCTAATACTTAGTCTAAAGTCTATAAAGATAAAAATTACAAGCCTAATAAAAAATTACATACTTTCAAAAGCTTATACATAGATCTATTAAAACAGAAACTTACATTATATTTGGGGTCTAACATGAAATCCTATCTTGTCATCATCAAAACATCTAACATGATGTTTCCTAACAATTTCCCCCTTTTTGATGATGTCAAGACTTTTAACTCTTTTATAGATTTAAGAGTTTAAAAAAAAGCCCAAATCAGTATAAGTTAGCGTATGGAAAGTTAGTAAAGTTAGCTAAAGTTAGATTACCCTCAACAAGGTGTTTCAGCAATAAATCATTCATTCATATAGAAAGATAAGCATACATGATTTATACTGAATATAAGATAATTAAAAAAAATAAAGCATTCATTTTTTCTGTCGCTTTATGCTTTCTTCGGTTTGGTAGATCTCATTTGCTAAGTCAATGAGGAGTTGGTCAATGTCTATCATGGTTGTATGTTGAAGTTCATCATAGTCATGCCTTCGTTGTTAAGCGCTTTCATTGAGTTCCTTCAGCCTGTCCACCATTCCCTTGGAGGAATACCAAGTTCACGAATTAAATCGTAATAGATATCTTATCTTCTGTCGTTGGATGGTTTCCAGTTGATAGGTCTTCTAAGCGGTCCGGCATAAGGATGAAATCCCATACTTTCCAAAAAATCCACGTCCAAGTCCGGGAGCAAGTACCTTCCTAGATAATACCTTGGCTTTCTCTTTTTAGTTAGAATTTTCTTTATGCTCGCTATTTCATCAAACATTGATCGCCAGTGTTTATTATCTGTTTTAGATATTGCCTTGGACTTTTCTTTCTCTTCTCCCTTCGTGACATCAGCAAAAGAGGTTTTCAAATCAGTGATATCTCTGCGCAATAGCCGAACTTCGTCAACAAGTAGAGCGACTTGTTGAGAAATACTTTGGGCAGCGGCATCTGAAGAAATGTGCCTCTCCGTATCAATTGAAGCGCTCTGGGCTAGATGATGATTGAATTCTGAGCAGAGTCCAGCGATTAGAGGAGAGATGCTGTCCATGATTGCGATTGTGCTCTTGTTAGCCGCGTTTGAGATATCACGGCTTCGAGTATTAGAAATAATTTTGATTTGCCTATCAGCTGTATCCAAAAACTTGGAGCAAGAACCCTCAATGTTGTTAAGTGAGTTATGTACTGCTTTTTTGAAATCTCGAGCGTCTGAATCATTATCCGAGTCTGAGTCGGAGGAGAAGCGCTTAGGGGACAGAATAAGTCCGTAAGAGCTAGAAACTGCAGCCTTGCCTTTGGTTTTCTCTCTGATAAATGGCTCTTTATCAATTTCAGCGTGAACTTCCTCTGTCGCCTGGTCCATGGAAGGATCTACATTCGCTGACGGGGGCTCAAATACTGGGGCACTAGAAGTGTCTGGCAAAGAGGCCTCGGGAATCTGAGCATCATCCACAGTAGGAGAATCGACTGTTTCAACTATTTGGACGGAAGGAGAAAGTTCTTCAATAGCAATGACCCAGAGTGGGCTAATGGCTTCCATCACATGCCTTGGACTAATTACGTTTGTCTGTGGGATGAAAAACATAGCGTCTTCGCGCGCTTCATTGCTTAGTGCAAGTTGCACTCCTTCTGGAAGATCAAGTCCTGAAGTATAAGAATTGTAGAAGTCGAAAAAAAATGGCATCAGCGCTTGAGCTGCTTCCTGGTCCACTGGCCTGATCAGTGATATCATTTTGGCCACTTGAATATTCTGTTGACAAAAGAGGTCAGGATGAAGAGTGTATCCTCGGAAGTCGCTCAACCCTAAATAGTGGTTGAAAGTGATGTCTAACGCTTGTGCATTTTGTATCACTGCTCTGCTATCTCCGTGGAGTTCAGCAAACTCAGCGTGCTCATTTAAAACATCGACAAAAATTTCACTTTGTCTTGGAAGAAGCGATTGTTTACTGGTGGAGGCTTCTTTGTTCAAATCCGGAAAGATGCGCTGAACAAACGCTTGACGAGGGTGAAACACATAGCGTCGCCCTTGACTGAATAAGACTAGATGGTAGCGTATGTAGCTCTCAATTGGTTTCCTGTAACCTGGGAAAGTGTTAACATTTCTGGCAATATGCTAACGCTATTGCAGCAAAAAGGTAGCAAACCCTCGGCGTCTGTACTCGATTCCAAATTCAAAAAGGAATGGATATCTCATGAGTTCTTCAAGAGTGTAGAAGTGTAAAACAAACTATTGAGCCCATCTGGCTGTGTCCATCATCCATCGCTTTCCAAACTTGTTGGCTTTCTTTTGATCTTTTCTAGCGGCAAGGAATTTCTCAAAACGTTCAGTTTCTTCATCGTAATCCTCAGCCCATAATCTTGCAAGGTATTCTCGGGCTTCATCTTCTATCCACGAGTTGATAGGATTGGGATGCCCAGCAACTACTGGTCCTTTTCCTTTTCGAAGCTTGAGTGTATTAGGAGAGAGAGCATTCTGAGGAGATTTAACGATTTTGGGATAGGCAGAGTATCCGATCCTGTTGAGAATTTCTTCTTCTGGATTCTTTGACCAATCACCCATATGGGGATTCTTGATGACAATCTTATTCTGGCGGATGGGATAAAAGGACTCATCAGAGCGATCGGTGAAATTAAATCGCTTCTCGTCAAATTCTGTTCTGTTGAACGCTGGTCTTCGGATATACTCAAGGCGAGAATGAAGACGCTCCAGATTGTAGAGACCAAGGTCGGCGAATCGCTCGAAGAATTCAAATTTATCAGAATTGGAAACATTAGGCCGATGAAGAGTGGTTTGAAAACTGATTTCTGACTCAGCAAGGGTCTGGGTGTCTCGTTCTCTAGCGGCATAAGAAAATTCAATTTTGGAAGAATATCCATGAGGAAAGAAATCGATGGCACGAGGAGGAGATCCAGTTGGAGTAAGGACATAAGCAATAGACTCTGTTGGGATAGGGGCCACTTCTATCGACTGCTCAGCATGCTCAATCGCTTCACGGACTGGTGATGTCTCAGCGTCAGGGAGGTCTTGAGCTACTTCCTTAGCTATATCCACAACAATTGCCATATCAACATCTATTTCAATGGGAACCTCTGAAGGTGAAGGTGCATCTTAAGCTGATACATGTAAGCATTTGAGAAAAACAACTTAAATTTATACTAAGTACAAATTACAAAAAAGTACCACAACGCTTACCCTGAGGACTATCACGAACTTTGTCAGTCGCTTGATCTATTTTAACATTTGGTACAGTTACCTCAGGCTCCGGAACAACTTCTTCTGGATCTAAATCGAGAAAAGAAGTAATAGGATCAGCACGATGGGAATATGCAAATCCTCAAGAGTGTTAAGAACAGTCTGAATATTTGCTTAACACTCGGCTGAAAAAGATTTTATCCTAGCGTTAGGGACTGGAAAATAACGAAGAAAGGATAAATGACGTTGCTTAGCACAAGTACTTACCCTGAACACAAGAAAGCCTTTCAGATTGAGCATAGGCTTTAGGATCTGAGCTGATTTCTGAAACATCGTCAGAAGGAGGTGGAATACTCACTGGCTCTTCAAGCACTGGCTCTATTGGAGCGCTTATCGAAGCAGCTAAAGTGTATGAAGGAGTACGCCTTTGGGCAAGCGGTACTTCTTCTGCCTCTTCTTCCTCTTCTAGAGAGATGATGAAGGCAGGTGGAGGAGAGGGAGATTTAGGAGAAGGAGAAGGAGACTTTTGTTTCTTCTTGGGCTCCGGCTTCTGCGTCTGCTTCTTTGCTGGCTTGGCTGGCTCAGCGACCTTAACAGCGATATTTCGTTTAGGTCGCTTAACCACCACCTCTTCTTCTGATGAAGATGATGATGAAGACGAAGTTGCTTGCTCTTCATCATCACTGTGAACAACTCCTTCGGCAAGAAGTCGCTCACGCTCTTCTTTGGGAACTGCTGCACCACCTCGTTTTCTTAGTTTGAGCAGCTCGCTGATCATCTTTTTTCCATAAAACTTGAGCGCTGGGATCTTTTTTCTAGCGGAATTGGTGTAACGGCTAGCACTAAGAATTCGACTTAAAATAATCTCGTAAGGCTTGGGGTTAACTGATTTGGTCATCGTTGCCTTGAAGCGATTAAAAACGTAAAGTGACTAATTTATCTTCAGTTTGGTCAGAATGGCTACCATCATCTTGTAGTGGAGGTTTGAAACTTTATCGAAGCTTCCCTTTCTTCATTCGATCATCTTGGCGCATATGTCCGCAAGAATGGCATATTCACCCTTCTTGTCATTTTTCTTGAAATTAAGTTCATAGGTAGCTTCAACTTCATCTTTCTTTATCAATGCCCAGACCTTAGTGGCATCCCCAAGAGTTACACTTTCCACTTCAGCACCATCGATTGGCAAATTTAGTAGAGATGAAATCAGAGAAGGGGTGAGGACAAAGGTCTCACAGGCGAAGGGGAAGACGCAGGAAATGGAGTTTCCGTCATCAGAGACTTTTGCGTTCTTGAAGAAAAAGAGGGTTTCTTCCTCAAAGAAGTTGAAAATGGCAGTTATCATATCACGTAAACCAGACTCTTGGACAAGTGGAAGAACTGTCCGGAGAGGGAAGTTCTGGTTATCAAAGAGATAGTCCCAGTTAACAAGAAAATCGGCGTTAACAGTGACTGGTTTCTCTGGTTTGGAAGATTTTTCGGCAGCAGATTTTGAAGACTTTGGTGCCATTGATGAACTAGAAAATCTTCGGTTGAGGAGAGGAAAGATATTATTTTTGCTTTTAGAGAGAAAGAACTTTTACAGTAGAGGAATTTGGAAGTGATAAAGTTTTACTGTAAAGGTTTTGAATGGTTTAAATAGAAGGCAAAAATAACTTCTCAACTAGTAGATGAATGACACGTGTACAGAAGTTAATGAAAAAAAGAAATCTGAGCCGTTGATACATAAATACGAATGTCAAAAAATGCGGTAAAATAGGTTAACTGCTGTGAAATAAAAAGTTTTTCGGATCCGCAGTTACTTTTTGAAAAAGTTTGAATTTTAAATTTTCAGCGTGAAATGCATGCACCTGATAGTACACTGTCACGTACTCAGACTGATGCAATTACTGAACCACCTAGTTTTTAGATAGGAATCATTATCCGTCAGTTTGATTGGATAAGCACGTGTGAGCAGTCGTCAAATCTGATCTTTTGGACTTATCCACACGTTACTTTCAGCGATGAAAATTATGCATGATTTTTAGAAAAGAGTTACTTAGCGTTAATTTGGGAATCTTTTTAACGCTAAAGTCCTTTTGAGATACACAATTTAATTTTTTAAAGCTTAAGGATAAAATCAATCGCTTAGATTAAAAAAAAATTTATTTATTAGGGATTGATTTTGTCATGCATAATAGATAAGCGCTAGTAATCAATGCATAATTTTTCAAAGTCAATTTTGATCACAGTCGCTTATGAATTGAGATAAGTATAATTTTAAAGTTCCCTTTAAAATTAATAACTCATTTCAATTTGAAAAATGATTTGGACATAATCATAAAATGGAGTCCCCCTAAATTATATGCCTATAAAATATGATGCTCTATGATTTAAGCGTTTAAATCGATTATACCTAATTCACTTCTCAAAGTGAGAAAGCGTTGTTCGTTGAGCACTTTGGTGAAGATATCTGCTAATTGTTTGTCAGTTCCAATGAAGTGCATGTAGATATTTTCTTTTGAACATGGTCACGTAGGAAACGGTATCGAATGTCAATGTGTTTGGTTCTAGAGTGAAGGACAGGATTTTGGGTAATAGCTAAAGCGCTTTGGTTATCACAATGGATTGGGGTAGGACCTAGGATTGTTCCATAATCTCCAAGTTGTTGCCTCATCCAAAGGATTTGTGCACAACAGCTCCCAGCGGCTACGTATTCTGCCTCCGCGGTAGAAATCGCTATGGATTGTTGTTTCTTACTATGGCACGAAATTAGTCTATCACCTAGAAATTGACATGTACCACTAGTACTTTTTCTATCTATTTTGCATCCTGCAAAATCTGCGTCTGAATAACCAATTAGTTCAAAAGGAGAGTTCCGTGGATACCATAAGCCCACATCTTGTGTGCTCTTTAGGTATTTAAGGATTCTCTTGGTAGCATTTAAGTGTGATTCTCTAGGATCAGCTTGAAAGCCTGCACACATGCGTACCAAAAATATAATATTAGGTCTACTAGCGGTAAGATAAAGAAGTGATCCAATGATACCTTTATAGTTAGTGATATCAATTTTCTTTCCACTTTCATCTTTATCTAACTTGAGCGTTTGGCTTATTGGAATTTTTGAAGATGATGCATTTTCCATACCAAATTTTTTAATCATATCTCTTGTATATTTAGCTTAGTTTATAAATATTCTATTAAGGAGTTGTTTAACTTGTAATCCTAAGAAGAAAGTTAATTCACCCGTCATGCTCATTTCATATTGTTCTTGCATCATTTTCGAAAATTTCTCACACAATCGCTTATTAATAGAACCAAATATAATATCATCAACATAGATTTGGGCTAAGAGAATATCTTCATTATGGATCATTTTAAATAACGTTGTGTCAACGCTGCCTTTTGAAAAGCCTTTACCTATAAGGAAGATAGAGAGAGTGTCATACCATGCTCTTGGTGCTTGTTTGAGGCCATAGAGTGCCTTATCCAATTTGTAGACCATACTTTTGCCATGGTTGTTGATGAATCCTGGTGGTTGCTCCACATAGACTTCTTCTTGGAGTTTACCATTCGGGAATGCACTCTTCACGTCCATTTGGTATACTGTAAATTTGTTGAATGCTGCAAACGCTAGCAACATCCTAATCGCTTAAAGACGGGCTACTGGGGCATACGTCTCATCAAAATCAATACCCTCTTCTTGACAATAACCCTGAGCGACTAATCTGGCTTTGTTTCTTATTACAATGCCATCTTCATCCATCTTGTTCCTAAAAACCCATCTAGTCCCAATAACTCCTTGATGAGTTGGTCTTGGTACTAGCATCCAAACCTTGCTTCTCTCAAATTGGTTAAGCTCCTCTTGCATAACTTCTACCCAACTTGAATCACTGAGCGCTTCATCCACTTTCTTTGGTTCCATTTGAGATAAGAAACTTGTGAACATGGCCTCATTAATTGTAGCGAACCTAGTTCTAACAGGTGCTTCAATATCTCCAATTACTAGCTCTGGTGGATGATCTCTAAGCCATTTACGATCTGGTTGGAAAGGGTTGAGAGACTCTCGGTTATCAATCGCTTGACTTTCATTGGTCTCTGGCGCAGTCGCTGCATTATTCATAGTTCCAATTTGCTCTTGATGATCATTCTCTTCATGACATCAACAATTCTGACATTATCATCATTTGTAACCTCACGAGTAGCCTTAGGAAATGGCACAAAGATCTCATCATCCTTCTCATCATCACTATCATCACCAAGATTGATTTGTGACGCTTGTTGGGCAAGATCTTCAATTCCTACATCATCAGGATTAACCTTACTCGGTTCCTGGTTAGCATCATCAAACACAACATGAATGGATTCTTCAACCTTTGATTTGATCTTCTTTAGGATGCGAAAACTCTTTCCATTCTTGGCATAGCCTAGAAGGATTTCCTCATCTGCTTTAGGATCAAATGTCTTTAGGCTGTGGGATCCATTGTTATGAATGAAACATTTTGAATCAAATACATGAAAAATATGAAACATTAGGGTTACGTCCCTTCCACAACTCATATGGCGTCTTCTCATGTTTCTTGTTGATCATACACCGGTACTGAGTGAAGCAAGCGGTACTGATAGCTTCGGCCCAAAACCTTTGAGGCAGCTTGGACTCTGCTAACATCGTCCTAGCGGCTTTTTTAAGCGTTCTGTTTCGTGGCTCGGCAACTCCATTCTGGTGAGGTGTTCTTGGAGCAGAATACTCATGAAGTATTCCAAGATCTATACAAAACTTCTCTACAAATTGGTTAGTAAACTCAGTTCCTCTATCGCTTCTAATTTTGTCACCTTTAAATCTTTTGAAGTTTGTAATTGACTAATTAGCGATGTGAGCTTGACACTGATTTCATCTTTGGTCACTAGAAATTCTACCCATGTATAGCGAGAGAAATCATCAACTATTACTAGCGAGTACTTTTTACCACTAACACTCATGATTTGAATAGGACCAAACAAATCTAGATGCAATAGTTCAAGAACTCTAGAAGTAGATAGGCAATGTTTCTTCTTAAAAGATGATTTAACTTGTTTACCCATCTGACATGCATCACATAAGCAATTCTTTTGAAAGGAACCTTTAGGTAATCCCTCTACAAGATTTAGCGATATTAACTGAGAGATTGCCTTAAAGTTGAGGTGATTCATTTTTCGATGCCATAACCAACCTAATTCATTTTGACTTTTGGCAACAATGCATGTGGGGTTGTTATCAATTGTAGAATCCTAATCCACTAAATACACATTGTTTGTTCTTTTACCTTTTAATTTAGTAGACTTAGTCTCAGCGTAGTTAACATAGCAAAAGTCGCTTGCAAATTTTACTTCAAAGCCTTTATCACAAAATTGACTAATGCTTAACAAATTATGCTTAAGACCCTTAACATAATATACATCACTGATCATGTTGTTCCCCCTATGCATGATACCTATACCTTTGGTTTTACCGTTGGAGTTATCACCAAATATAACTTGAGCACCGTTGGTAGCTTGATAGTTGACGAAGAGATCTTTGGAACCCGTCATGTGTCTTGACGATCCACTAACAATGCACCAAACTGAAGTATCGGTGTTGGCTCTAGGTACCTACATTTAAAGGACAGTTCTAATTCTTCTTAGGTACCCATGTTGTCTTGGGTCCTTCATTGTTAGTGACTTTGGTTCGAATTAAAACTTTAGGTACCCATATTTTCCTAGTCTTCAATGTAGGAATACTGGCCTTCTTCGGTTTCACATAGTGTTGTGTGTGCTTTTTCTTCACCTTGTGCTGTGTGTGCTTTTTGGGTGTATAATAATATCCTCAATTATAATAGTAATCATAATCATAGTCATAATCATAATCATCATAGTATCGATAGTATGATCTTGACTGTCTTGGATATTGACGCTGGTATTTCCTTGGCGTTGGCTTGGGTTGCCCTTTTGGTGCTAGACGCTTAGCGCTTGATTCACAGTGGTTAGGTTTATCCTTAGCCTTTTGAGCGTTTGGATGAACTTTTCTTTGTGAATCATTTGTCTTTGCCTTACCCTTGCCTGAGTCAGCTTTGACTTTCTCATTTGGCCTCGTACCATTGTCGCTTGGTTCATTTAGCGTTTGACTTTGGGAACCTTTCTCAACAAAGAAAACACCCTTTCCTTTGTTGTTTGCCATAACATTAGATTTATTTGGTTGCTTACCGAATTTATTGCATCCTAAACCGGTCTTTTCACCAAACATTCTTGTTACTTCAATCACATTATCCAACTTTCTTGAAGCTTTTGATAATGATGAGACGAGCTGCTCTGATTTGGCAAGTCTAGCGATCAGATCAGCTTCTCTCTTGACTATTATATCAAGATCGCTTTTTAATTGAATAATCTCACTCTCAAGTGATTGGTTCTTCTCAATGCATTGTTGCTGAACTTTCAACTCTGTCAAGTGTATTTTGGCGGCATCTTGACAATCTTTATAATATTCATTAACTTTGTTAAGTAATTCATCATAAGAAAGAGGATGAGATAATTTTGTGGTTACCTCTGGTAGCGAGTCGTCAGACGCTTCATCATCTCTTGCCACGAGATAAATCAACACTGAGTCGCATGTAGGCTCATCATCACTGCTTTCATCTGGTGATTCCAAATCCTCTTCAGGTGCGGAGAATGATTCAGATTTCGCTAGCAATCCTAGTTGGCGAAGGTTGCTCCTGAATTGGTTTCTATCTACATAGTTTTGCCTTGTGGGCTTAGACACATTTGGATAAGGGCAATTTACCTGGTAGTGCCCTGTTTTCCTGCAATTATAGGACAAATTAGTTTTCATTTTCTGTTCAGTGGTTAATCGCTTGGAAATGACTGGCGTTGAGAGATTCTGAGTAGGAGTTGTAGGCACTTGATAAGGGATTGGCGCTATTGGTTGAGGTGCAAAGTAAACTGGCGCTTGATACTGAGGCACTGGAGCAGGTGCTGGGGGAGGAGTTTGAAATGAAGTTTGTCCAATAGGATTTCTCTTTTCATATCTTAGAAATTTCTTGAATTTCTTAACCAATAAAGCCATTTCCTTTTCTTCATTTGATTCCGTTGATTTAACCTCACTAACCACTTTACCCTTACTTTTGGTAGTAGCGATTAAAGCTCCTGATTCAGTCGCTGAAGTCGATGTGTCGCTGACTTCACCCAATTCGAACCCAAATGCCTTTAACTCTAAAAAAACATGTTCTGGAGTAAGAGTCTCCAATGTCTGTGATTCTCTCATAGCAACAGTTTTAATCAAATACTTGCTTGAAAGACTTTTGAAAATCTTATTGACCATTTCCTTGTTAGTCAACTTCCTGTCTAATGACGCTAACTCTGTAATGAGCATAGTAAATCTTGCGTCCAATTGTTCTAGCGTCTCATTGGGCTGCATCTTGAAATGTTCAAATCTTTGCATGGCTATGGAAAGCTTGTTCTCCTTCATCTGTGCTAAGCCTTCGCACACTATAGCCAACTTATCCCATATTTCTTTGGAAGTTTTACATTACTTGATCTTGTTAAACAATGCATCATTATCTCCTAACACTGAGTAAAGTGCACTTCGTCCAACATTATCTAGATTTGCTCTTTTCCGATCATCAGGCGTCCATTCTAACTTCGGTTTCTCGACATATCCATCTGTAGTGGCTTCATCAGCTCCAGTTGCACGAGTTATCAGTTTCATGATCTTAATGGGTCCATCTTTAATCACATCACACATTTCATTATTGCAAGAGCATAAATAAGCGAATGCTCTAGTTTCCAAGAATCATAGTTTGATTCTACCACCTTAGGCATTTTGTTAAAACCCATAATGAGATGTTTTAGGAGAAAATTTAACGCGACTAAGTTTTAGAAAAATGGATCTAAACAAACAGTTACGCTCGAAAATGCTTATGTTTCTAATTCAACTGCTCTGATACCACTTGGTGGTCCCAAGTGGCATACGAAAGGGTCTAGAAGGGGGGGGGTTGAATAGACCCTGAAGTCTTTTTTGACTTCAAAAATTTTCGTATCACTTTTAAAGGTTAAAACGCTTAAGCAACTGAATGCTTGTGTCAGAAACTTCAGTAAAGATAACTTAGACTTAGTGATTTTAGCAATTTACCAAAGTAGGGTAACGCTTAGATCACTTAATCAGTGTTAGCACAGCGGAAATAATTTTAAAGCTTTAGCGTTCGTTTTGGTTAAATAGTCACTTAGCAGATTAGCTAGTCATTTTTCAAAGAATATAATATCATGTAAAACAAGACGATAATTAAAGTAAATGACACAAGAAATTGTAAGGTGTTGGTCCCACAATGGCATACGAAAGGGTCTAGAAGGGGGGTTGAATAGACCCTGAAGTCTTTTTCTACTTCAAAAATTTCGTATTAAAATATCTTTTGAACGCTTAAAGATAGTAATCGCTTGACTAGTCGCTTACCAGTGTAGGCGCTTGACTAGTCGCTTACTCGAAGACTGTTTTGATAAAGTTAACTTAGACTTAGTGATTTCAACGGGTAAGTAGTTATTCGTTACGCGAAATTAAAGATTTGGATATGTGATCAAAGAATTTAAACTTTGGGTTTTAAATTTAAATTTTTGAAATCCTTCCACTGTGTTTATTTGATTTTTCGCGAGACCCAACAAAGGGATCTTTCCTCTAGTTTCTCTACCTTAGTCTTCTTAACATATGCGAGGCAACCCCATATTTTTATGTAATTAAGAATAGGTTTCCTTCCACACCACAACTCATATGGTGTTTCGGGAACAGATTTCGAGGGACACTTATTCAATTTATGTACAGCTGTAAGCAAAGCATGCCCCCATAATGAAATAGGTAAATCGGTTTACCTAAGCATAGATCTCGTCATATCTAATAGGGTACAATTTATGCATTCAGCTACTCCATTAATCGTGGGGTTGCTGGAGGAGTAAGTCGTAACACTATGCCATGTTCTTTTAAGAACTCATCAAACCACGATTAGATCGTAGTGCCTTAATACTGTGCCTGATTTTTTTTTCTAGTCATAGTCTTGAACTCCTTGAACCATTCAAGATCTTCAGACTTATGTTTCATTAAGTACATGAGTCCATACCTGGTATGGTCGTCAGTGAAAGTAATGAAGTACTGAAAACCTCAGTAGGCCACATCCTTGAAGGGCCCACAAACGTCTGTATGAACTAAACCTAAAACTTCCTTGGATCTTTCAAAATGTCCGGTGAAGGGTGACCTAGCCATTTTACCTTTTAGACAGGATTCACATGTTGGATATGGATTAGATCCAAGTGCGCCAATACACCCTCTTTTCTCCAACTCGTGAATCTTGAATTCATCAACATGTCTAAGTCACAAATGCCACATAAGTCTTTGATTTGTATCATTCATACTACGCTTTCTAGTCATAATGTTAACCATACATTTGTTTTGAACATTAATATAATACAATCCATTAACTTAAGATGTTGAGCCAACGTTTTTATTTCTAAAATAAATATCACAACCATTGTCATTAAAAGTAAACAAGTACCCGTTCCAAACCAATACGGGAATAGAAACAATGTTCTTAAGCCTATTAGAGTTTATGCTCGACACACTAATTTTGGACGCCATTCTATGTAATAATAACTTTAGCTAAACGATCTTTTTCATATAAATAAAGTTAATCTTTGGCATTCTTTATTCAAGTATATAGCTTGGTCTTCACTTAGAATAAAGTCCCGAAGGATCACACATAGCTATGGGACATCATTACACATCGGGAATGGCAATGATGGAATATGTCTCCAAGGCTGTGATCCCTAAGCATATGTTCCAAGTCGTGAATGGGCTCGTCGAGATGAAGGGATATCAATGAAACCCAAAAGACTTGCTTATATGATGCATACTCTTGATAGAGTGTATCTTGTTCCATATATATTTGCACTGTGAAAGCCTATGCATATATGAGGGTTTCCATTGTGGGAATAGGTAGACTGGACAACCCTATGGAAGTTCTATTAAATGGAATCCTAGTCGAATCTGGAACTTCCAGTGGTCTTGTAGTATAAGAGTAATCCATAGAAGTGGAGGTTCCATTGGATGTCTTATACACAATCGAACATGTCTTGATTTGTTACATGATTACCTAGATGATCACAAATGGGCCAAATCAGACATGGGCTGATTGTGTATGAAGGCACGTGAGAATCAAGATGGGATCTATCTTTGACATTAGTCTTGTCAGTGGATCTCCTATGTTTACATAGTGAATCCACTTTAGGAATCTTCGACCGAAGTATGATATCTAAAGAGGCGTAAGATTTCCTCATTTAGATAGTCGAAAGTCGATCTCACCGTATTTGGGAAACATAGTTATTGAATTAATAGAACTTCGACCTTAGCCACTGCTTTAGATTCAATCGGGAGATTAGATGGAGGGATCTTACTTTTACAAGGATCAAGATCACGAAAGGTGTATCTTTATCTAGGTCTTCATGGCCCGTTGGTAGACAGTAACCACGATTTGTAAGTGCTTAGAATTAATATGGTGATTAATTCGAGGCTTGATTAAATCAAAGGAATGATTTAATCTAGTGCTTTCTATTTAAGGAAAGCACACTAGCACTTTCGGAAAGTTTACTTACTACTAGATAGTAGACGAACCTAAGGTGTCACACACTTAACTCGTGAGAGTCACTGCTTATATGATGTGATTAATCAATTTGAGGAAATCAAGGAAATTAGAAAAGTCTAGTCCTTTCCTAATGTGGAATATGAAATTAATTGAGGCGATTCAATTAATTGGGTCGCACACTTAACTCGTGAGAGTCACTGCTTATATGATGTGATTAATCAATTTGAGGAAATCGAGGAAATTAGAAAAGTCTAGTCCTTTCCTAATATGGAATATGAATTAATTGAGGCTATTCAATTAATTAGACTATTTTAATTTATCTAGTAGAATTAATTAAATTAATGGACCTAGTAGAGTCCAAGTATTTGATTTAGTTGGGCTTGATCCAAGTTAAATAAATAAGTCAATTGGAATAAGTAAACATAATTAAATGAGTTTTAATTATATGAGAATATTTAATTGATGGGTTTAGCTCATAATTAAATATGGAGTCAAGAATTAATTTTTGGACTCCAAATAAGGATGATGGCTGATTTTTTGGGCCCTTGGTAGCTGGATTCAAAATCTAGGTGAAGAAGGAAAGGGTTTTCTTCTTCTCCAAGTTTTGCAGTTGAATAAGGACTCTAGGGTTCCTATTCTATATATATGTGAGTGCAAGACTAAAACGCTAAGCTTTTGAGGAGTGCAAAATTCGAAACCCCAGCTGCAAAATTGGGAGAGAATTTTCTTTGTCGTCCTTAAGCCAAAATCGCCCCCTTCCCTTGTTCCAACAAGACATCGTTTTGTTCATGTGTTGAACTTAACGATTCACATATTCCATTTCTTCACATAATCAAGCATATGTTTTAGACTTAGATCTATTTCGTTGGCTAGCACCAATAACAAAGTAGGTGATGACTTGAATGAGGTGTGGATACATCTTAGAGGTGCGATGTTTGGAGCACTAAAACTGCGGATACAATGGACGGGCGATTTCCTCCAAGAAATCATGTGGAATTGTACCACAGGGTTGAAAAGATCCAAGATTGTTGCTGCGAGAATATAATCAAGAGGTAAAATTCTCGCAACTTTCTCTATAACATAATCGAGTACACCATTATTCCTGTTTCGGGAGGTTGTACGTTTAAAATTTTTAATTCCGCTGCCACTAGCCACCCGGGGAATAGAACCTAACTCAACAAAGCCCATTGGGAAAAACGAGGCAATTATATGAAGTAATAGAATGTTCAGACGTTAATGTAATAGAAGTGCTTCCAATGTGTGTAGCCGCGACACAATGCCCGCTTTCCACATTGATCATCACTTTTCTTTCTCCCAACTTTCTACGAAGTAGAGAATATAGTCATAAAACAATTAGTTTTAAAAACAAAAAATGGTATACCTGCTTTGTTCATCTTTCAGCTTAGGACAATTGCGCTTCCATTGGCCCATCTCCTTGCATAGAAGGCATATGTCCTTTTTGTTCTTTGAGCCCTTGGTCTTTAACTTCCGAACCTTTGTTATCTTGGGTTCTATAATTTTTCCAGCTAATGTTTTGTTATTCAAAATTATAGGAATTTTTTGTTATTCTATCTCGAAGCAATTGTTTGGAGCAAGGATGAGCGAAGGTGCATCTGTCAGTGATCACGTCTTTAAGATGATTAAATTGATTCACAAGATGAACGATTTGGACGTGGTACTTAACAGAGACCTTTGCATCGACCTAGTCCTTCAGTCTCTCCCAAGGTCTTATGAGTTGTTGAACATGTTAACAAGTGCTGAGAGCACCATCAAAAAGGACAAGCCGGTGCTTCTTATGAATTCATCTTCTAAACCTGAGATGGGTAAGAAGAAGAAGAATAAGACTAAGAAGCTAAAAGGTACTGATGGTGTTAAGAAGGTGAAAAAGGCCAAATCGGATAAGTGCTTCAAATGTGGGAAGACTGGGCACTGGCAAAGGAACTGCAAAGAGCCACCTACTCAAGGTACGTTTTTTGTTGAAGTTAACTTTTCAGTTAACGATTCTTCTTGGATTCTAGACACTGGATGTGGAGTTCATATCTGCAATAACTTGCAGGAGATGACAAAAATCAAGGAGCTAAGTAGAGGAGACATGACCTTGCAGATGGGAAATGGAGCACGGGTTGCTGCCAAAGTCATGGGGACGATCTACTTAGGGATAGGAGATAGAAGTTTAGTATTAGATTTTGTTTCTTTTGTTCCTGAAATAATAAGAAACATTATCTCGATTCCGACTTTGGGTCGAGAGGGTTATTGTTTTGAGATTCGTAATAAAAATTTATTTTTATCTTATGAATCGTCTCTTATTATGGAATGAAAATTGCAAGATGGAGTTTATACTATTTTCCCAACAATTTCTAATCTCAATATTCAACAAAGAAATAAACATGAACGAGATAATCAAGCAGACAGACTAATGTGGCACGAGAGACTAGGTCATATCTCCAAAGAAAGAATTCGAAGCCTTGCAACTCATTTAGGTCTCCAAAACTTAGATGAATTGACAACTTGCGAATCATGTCTCAAAGGGAAAATGACTATGTTGCCATTTTCGAGTAAAGCGGAATGAGCCACAAGTCCATTGAATTTGATCCATACGGATGTGTGCGGGCCTATGAGCATAAATGCTCGAGGAGGGTTTAGCTACTTCATAACCTTCACCGACGATCACTCTTGGTATCGTAAAGTATATCTGATGAGATATAAATTTGAATCCTTTGAGAAATTCAAGGAGTTTAGATGTGAGGTAGAGAAGCAACTTGGAAAATGTATTAAAGCTCTTTGATCTGATCGGGGAGGAGAATACTTGTCTTCCGAGTTCATTGATTATCTTAAAGAGACTGGGATTCTCTCTTAGTGGACTCCTCCTGGCATGCCTCAACATAACGGGGTAGCTGAGCGAAGGAATCGAACGTTGTTGAATATGGTTCGATCCATGATGAGTTTCACTGAAGTTCCTAAGTCCATGGGGGGCTATGCGCTTGAAACGAAAACCTATCTGTTGAATAGGGCGCCGTCCAAGGCTGTGCCCAAGACCCCATATGAAACTTGGTGTGGAAATTCACCCTCATATGCTCACTTGAGAATATGGGGGTGCCCCGCTTATGTAAAGAATTTAGTGGAAGACAAATTAGATCCCAAATCCTCTTTGCGTTATTTTATAAGGTATCCAAAGGAAACTATTGGATACTACTTCTACAACCCTGTGGAACAAAAAGTGATTGTTTCAAGAAATGCCAATTTCCTAGAAAAAAGGATTCCTTTTGGATAGGAAAGGTGAGGCTGTAGAGCTTGATGAGATGAATCAAAGTGATTCGAATCAAGGAGTACAAAATAACCCACCTGACACTAGTGAAGCTTATTCCGATATACCTACTGAGAACACACAACCCTTGAGAAGATCTGAAAGAGTTCCAAAGGCACCTGAAAGATGGCTTGGCCTGTTGGAAGAAAAGAACTCAGAAGATCCTCCCTTAGACTCTGATCCAAAGAGTGATAAGGAAGCAATGTCAGACATTTATTCGGGAAAATGGCTTGAAGCCATGAAGTCTGAAATGGACTCCAACAAGGTATGGACCTTGGTGGACCCACCTGAGGCGTGAAGCCCATCGGCTGTAAGTGGATCTATAAGCGGAAGCTTGGTGTTGATTGAGAGGTGGCTACCTATAAAGCACACCTCGTGGCAAAAGGATTCACTCAGAGGCAAGACATTGACCATGAGGAAACCTTATCGCCAGTGGCGATGCTGAAATCCATTAGGATTCTGCTTGCTATATTTGCATTTCTCGATTTTGAGATCTAGTAGATGGATGTAAAGACTGCATTCCTCAATGGAGAGATTGAGGAAGATAAATACATGCAACAACTAGAGGGCTTTACATCCTAAATGAGCGAACACAAAGTGTGTAAGCTCCAAAAGTCCATTTATGGATTAAAGCAGGCTTCCCAAAGCTGGAATAAATGGTTTGTCATTGTCATACATGAGTATGGATATGTGTAAAATGTTGAAGAGGCTTGTGTGTATAAGAAGGTTAGTGGGAGTGCGGTTACGTTTCTCATACTTTACGTTGATGATATTCTTTTGATCAGAAACGACATTGGAATGATGCAGTCGACTAAAGTATGACTGTCTAAACATTTTTCCATGAAGGATATGGGAGAGGCATCCTATGTACTTGGTATGAAGATATACCGAGAGAGATCGAGTAGGCTGCTGGGACTCTCCCAATCTGCATATATCGATCGCGTACTTAAGAGATTTAAGATGGAAGAATCCAAGAGAGGATTTTTGCCAATGGGACATGGGATTACATTTTCCAAGTCGATGTCTCCTAAGACTCGAGAAGAAAGAGTAAGAATGTCCCAAATACCTTATGCCTCGGCTATATATAGCATAATGTATGCGATGATATGCACAAGACCCGATGTGGCGTACGCATTGAGTGTGTGCAGACGTTATTAGGCTGATCCCGGTGAGAAGCAATGGAATGTAGCAAAAGAGATCCTTAAGTACTTTAACAGGACTAAGGACATGTTTTTGATATACAGACGTGGAAAATTGGAGTTAGAGGGATACACCGATTCGAGTTTCCAAACAGAAGTGGACGACTCGAAGTCTGTCTCGGGATTTGTCTATCTGCTCAATGGAGGAGCTGTTAGCTGGAAAAGTTCCAAGCAAGCAACTGTGGAGGACTCCACCACTGAATCAGAATATATCGTAGCTTTAGAGGCTGCGAAGGAAGGTGTTTGGATAAGGAACTTCATCCAAGAATTGGGTGTAGTTCCATCTGTTGTAGACGCAGTACCTTTGTACTGTGATAACAACGGGGCTATTGTGCAAGCAAAGGAGCCAAGGTCTCACCGAAAATTCAAGCACATACAGAGGCGATACCACTTGATCAGGGATCATTGGGAGAGACGACGTTTGAGTGGAACGTTTGGACTCGACAGACAATGTGGCGGAATCGCTCACCAAACCCTTAAGACAAAAAGCAATTGAAGGACATCTAGGGAGAATGGGCCTCAAGTACATAGGAAATTGGCACTAGGGCAAGTGGGAGATTGTTAGAGTTTATGCCCGGCGCTATAATTTTGGGCGCCATTCTATGTAATAATAACTCTAGCTAAACGATCTTTTTCATATAAATAAAGTTAATCTTTTGGCATTCTTTATTATGTATACAGCTTGGTCTTCACTTAGAATAAAGTCTCGAAGGATCGCACATAGCTATGGGACATCATTTCACATCGGGAATGGCAATGATGGAATATGTCTCCAAGGCTGTCATCCTTAAACATATGTTCCAAGTCGTGAATGGGCTCATCGAGATGAAGTTATATTGATGAGACCCAAAAGACTTGATTATAATGATGCATACTCTTGATAGAGTGCATCTCGTTCCATAGATAATGGCACGGTGATAGCCTATGCATATTTGAGGGTTTCTATTGTGGGAATAGGTATACTGAACAACCCCATGGAAGTTCCATTAAATGGAATCCCAGTCGAATCTGGACCTTCCAGTGGTCTTGTAGTATAAGAGTAATCCTTAGAACCTGAGGTTCCATTGGATGTCTTATACACAATTGAACATGTCTTGATTTGTTACATGATTACTTAGATGATAACAAATGGGCAAAATCAGAAATGGGCTGATTGTGTATGAAGGCACATGAGAATCAAGATGGGATCTATCTCTGACATTAGTCTTGTCAGTGGATCTCCTATGTTTACGTAGTGAATCGACTTTAGGAATCTTCGGCCGAAGTATGATATCTAAAGAGGCGTAGGGTTTCCTCATTTAGATAGTCGAAAGTCAATCTCACCGTATTTGGGAAACATTGCTATTGAATTAATAGAACTTCGATCTTAGCCACTGCTTTAGATTCAATCGGGAGATTAGATGGAGGAATCTTACTTAGACAAGGATCAAGATCACGAAAGGCGTATCTTTATCTTCGTCTTTGTCGAGGACTTCGTGGCCCGTTGCTAGACAGTAACCACGATTTGTAAGTGCCTAGAATTAATATGCTGATTAATTCGAGGGTTGATTAAATCAAATGAATGATTTAATCTAGTGCTTTCTATTTTAGGAAAACACACTAGCACTTTCGGAAAGCGTACTTACTACTAGATAGTAGACGAGCCTAAGGGGTCACACACTTAACTCGTGAGAGTCACTGCTTATATGATGTGATTAATCAATTTGAGGAAATCAAGGAAATTAGAAAAGTCTAGTCATTTCCTAATATGGAATATGAATTAATTGAGGCGATTCAACTAATTACACTATTTTAATTAATCTTGTAGAATTAATTAAATTAATAAACCTAGTAGAGTCCAAGTATTTTATTTAGTTGAGCTTGGTCCAAGTTAAATAAATAAGTCAATTGGAATAAGTAAATATAATTAAACTGGTTTTAATTATATGGGAATATTTAATTAATGGGTTTAGCCCATAATTAAATATGGAGTCAAGAATTAATTATTGGACTCCAAATAAGGATGATGGCCGATTTTTTGGGCCCTTGGCAGCTGGATTAAAAATTTAGGTGAAGAAGGAAAGGGTTTTCTTCTTCTCCAGGTCTTGCAATTGAATAAGGACTCTAAGGTTTCTATTTTATATATATGTGAGTGCAAGACTAAAATCCTAAGCTTTTGAGGAGTGCAAAATTCAAAAATCCAGCTGCAAAATTGAGAGAGAATTTTCTTTGTCATCCTTAAACAAAAATCGCCCCTTCCCTTGTTCCAACAAGACATTGTTTTGTTCACGTGTTGAACTTAACAATTCACATATTCCATTCTTTCACATAATCCTAGGTTTTCGACTTAGATCTATCTCGTTGGCTAGCACCAATAACGAAGTAGGTGATGACTTGAACGAGGTGTAGATACATCTTAGAGGTGCGACGTTTGGAGCTCTAAAACCGAGTATACAATCGACGAATGATTTCCTCCAAGAAATTGTGTGGAATTGCACCACAGGGTTGAAAAGATCAAAGATTGTTGTTGCGAGAATTTAATCAAGAGTTGAAATTCTCGCAACTTTCACTATAGCATAATCGAGCACACCATTATTCCTGTTTCGGGTGCTTGTATGCTTGAAATTTTAAATTCCGCTGCCACGATCCACCCGGGGAATAGAACCTAACCCAACAAAGCCCATTGGGCAAAACGAGGCAATTATATAAAGTAATAGAATGTTCAGATGTTAATGTAATAGAAGTGCTTCCAACATGTGTAGCCACGACACTATGCCCGCTTCCCACATTGATCATCACTTTTCTTTCTCCCAACTTTCTACTTGTTTCCAGATCTTGGTTCAAAACACAGATGTGAGCACTATGTCACGGACTTAGCCTCAATACTAACGTCTCGTGCGGCACTTAACCTCGACCCGCCTCTTGCGTGACTCGTGCTAAGTCAGTCTCGCCCACTCGTGCTCGTGTGCTAAGGGAATTTGGCAAAGTGCACCAAGAAGCTCTTTAAGTAAACACTCTATATTGCTCTCCAAACTTGGTTGGTTACAAATGAAATGGCTACCACCTATTTATAGTGATCCACCTCCTCAATGGACGGTTGAGATCATCTTGATCCTACGGCTAATATTGATCATCTAGATAATTCTTCTAGATATTTTACAAGACTAATCTAGAGAATTCTACCAACTAACACTCCTACACAATTCTAGAGAATTCCTACCATTCTCTACACATCTAGATACATTCTAGGTTATTCTATCCTCAACTATATATACAAGGTTATGTAGCTCCATGGAATTTTTGGAGCCTCATATGGTGGGAGGAGTTCTTGAAAACTCCTGGGGCGTGACAACTAGCTCCCGAATCTAGAATCCTTGAAGTAGAGAATATAGTCATAGAACAATTAATTCCAAAAACAAAAAGTGGTATACTTGCTTTTTATGCTTTCAACTTAGGAAAATTGCGTCTCCTTGCACAGAAAGCATATGTCCTTTTTGTTCTTTGAGCCCTTGGTCTTTAACTTCTGAACCTTTGTTATCTTGGGTTCTATAGTTTTTCCAGCTAATTTCTTGTTATTCAAAATAATAGGAATTTTGAATGCACCCTGTTAGGAATTTCATGTTAGAAGTTTTGATGATGACAATTAGGATTTTTTTGTTAGACC
Organism: Buddleja alternifolia; assembly: GCA_019426215.1. Lineage (NCBI taxonomy): Eukaryota > Viridiplantae > Streptophyta > Magnoliopsida > Lamiales > Scrophulariaceae > Buddleja > Buddleja alternifolia. The sequence continues at coordinate 10,586,759 of CM033406.1, forward strand.
CCAAAAATATGGAAGTTTTATTTTTGGTAAAAAAAATTATATAATCTTTGAAAAGTTAGATTTGTAATAGGCTTATTAGGCTTTGCTTTATTTTATTTTAGATTGTTAGGCAACGTAGTCTTAGGCCGAGCGTCTGATAATTTGTGAGTGAGTTTATCAGTGGTAAAGTTCGAAGACTCAAGCGCCTGTTCTCTGAAAGAAGATACAGTCTCCAAGCGTTCAATTGACCAGCTATATCAAGCGTTACCTTATGGGACAGATGTGATTTCACCTTAATTTATTTCCAAGTCCAGAAGGAGTTTAATGCAAATATTCTCAAAATATTAAGTACCAACGGGTATTTAATTCAAATGCATTAAATGCTGATAAGAGCATTAAATGTGATAAGCACTTTCAGACGTACAGAGAAGCCACCCTATTAGACTGTCAACTATCTCAGACTGCAGCACCAACTTTTGTGCAGCAGATTTTCAGGAAAAAGGACAAAAGTTGTTCACTCGCGAAAATGAGAGATACGCGCCAGTGCATGTGTCAAACGGACACTTTCTCCAAGAATGCCTATAAATAAAACTTCAACAACAAGCCAAAGAAGAGAACAATTATCAAGTCGAATTGCTGTTGCATTGAAGTCTCATTCCTTAAATTCTCATAAAAGCCAGAATATTCAAGAAAAATATTCCACTTGCTTTTCTTCAAATGCTGAGACAGTCAACAAATATCTCAAACATTCTTTTCGAAGAAACCACTTTCCTATTGAGATATTCTCAAGTTGTTTGAACTTCATCAAAATCAAACAAACCGCTTTAGAAAACTCCATCCAAGCCTCGCGATCTGTGTGAAGTCGAAGTTGGATACTTGCATTATTTCTGGGTGAAAGAAGCAAGGGGATTGAAGTGATTTGGAGCAGAAATCTGTGTGATCAAGGAGCTCAAGTCATCGACATCCATCTCTCCCTAATTTGTAGAAGATTCTGTGTGATTCTTTGAGAATCATTTTAGTGGATTGCCTCCGAGTGCAAAGGAGAAGAAGGACGTAGTTGGGATTACATCACCCAACGAACCTTACCAACTTTGTGTCATTTACTTTTCAGTCAATTCCTTCATCTATCATATCATTGCATAAGTAAAACCCAATCAAAAGCTAAACAACTAAGAAAACTCTTGTGACGCTAAAACTTTCAAAGAGAAGACTCCAAAACTCTTTCCCCTGTGCTAACACTGATTAAAATAACTGAACGCTTAACCTACTTGGTCAGAGTATTCAATTCTTGAAGTCTGAGTTAACTTTATAAAATAGTCTTCATCAGACGCTTCGCTAAAGCACCAATATTTTAAGTGAACGCTTAAGTCAAGCGTTAGACACTTCAAGCGTCTATCTTTTCAAGAGTCCAATAGCCTTTAATACGAGACTTTTTGAAGTTGAAAAAGTCTTAAGGGTCTATTCAACCCCCCCCCCTCTAGACCCTTTCGTATGCCACTTGGGACCAACAAGTGGTATCAGAGCGGTTAAAATTGAAATTTTAAAATTTCCAAGCGTAATTGCTTGTTTTGATCCTTTTCTTTCAAAATCTAGTTGCTTTTAAAAGTTTCGATATGGCATTCGCTAAAGTTCCCAAACTGACTGAATCAAATTTTGACACATGGAAGGTCAAAGCATTTACATATCTCTGTTCATGTGATGATGACATGTGTGATATTATTTCAGATGGGCCAATCAAAATATACAAAGTTATCGCAAGAGCGGCTGGAGCCACGGAAGAAACTCCTGATGGTTACGTTGAGAAACCAAAACAAGAATGGACTCCAGATGAGCGTCGAAGAGCCAATTTGGACAATGTTGGTCGTAACGCTCTATATACGGCTATTGGTGATAATGACAACTTATTTAACAAGATCAAATCTTGCAAAACTACTAAAGAAATATGGGATAAGTTGGCTACGATTTGTGGTGGTTCAGCCCAAATCAAAGAAAACAAACTTTCCATTGCCAAGGAAAAGTTTAACGGATTTAAGATGCTACCCAATGAAACGTTAGAGCAATTGGATATAAGATTTACAGCTCTAGTTACAGAACTTACATCGTTGGGAATGGACTTACAGAACCGAGAAATGGTGGTTAAAATCTTTAGAAGCTTACCAAGTAAATTCTTGATGAAGACAACCCCTATGAGAGAATCAAATATGCTGGATCTCCTAACTCCAGAAGACGCCTTTTCAGAGCTAAAAGCATTTGAGTTCGAGTTGAACTCTACTAGTGATATTGTGAGTAATCCAGTGATTGAATCTGGAGTGCTCATTGCATCAATCAATGGTAAATCGGGTAACAAAGGAAAGAATTCACATATCAATGAGGAAGAAGAGTTGGCGTTGCTGAATAGATTCAGGAAGTTCTTGAGATATGAAAAGAAAGGAAAAGGTTTCAATAATCAAGGACAAAGTTCATATCAAGCGTCGTCTCCTGTGCAACAACAGTTTCAAGCGCCTCAGTATTCTGTTCCTTCACCCCAAGCGCCTGCTCAATACCAAGCGTCTACTCAAAGTCTCCCAGCTCCAGTGGTCTCAAAACCACACATTGCAAGGTTAACAAATGAACAAAAGATGAAAACTAATCTTTGTTATAATTGCAGAAAACCAGGGCACTACCAGTTAAATTGATCTTATCCAAACGTATCCAAGCCCTCAAGGAAGGATTACTTAGATAGAAACCAATTCAGGAGCATCCTTCGTCAACAAGGCTTGCTAGCAGAATCAGAACCAGCATCTGCACCTGAAGATTTAGAATCATCAGAAGAAAGTAGTGATGATGATGAGCCATTAGAGGACTCAGCGCTCATATGTCTCATGGCCAGATATGATGAAGCGTCTCCTGAAGTAATCAATGAATTATCAATTCCTCTTTCTTACGATGAATTACTTGACAAAGTCAAAGAATACTACAATGAATGTCAAGAAGCTGCCAAAATATATCAAAATGATCTCGCTATTATCTCATCACTCACAAGAGATAAAGTAACGCTCAGAGCAGAGTTGCGAGTTCAGCAATAGTGCATTGAGAAGAATAAATTGCTTGAGAGTGAAGTCATTCAATTGAAAGGTGATCTTGATATAATAGTCAAGAGAGAAGCTGATTTGATCGCTAGACTTGCTAAATCAGAGCAGCTCATCTCCTCATTATCAAAAGCTTCTAGACAACTAGATAATGTGACTGAAGCAACCAGATTATTTGGTGAGAAGACCGGTTTAGGATGCGATAAATTCGGTAAACAACCAAATAAATTTGATGTTACGGCAAACAACAAAGGAAAGGGTGTTATCTTTGTTGAAAAAGGTTCATAGGGTCAAACACAAAATGAACCTAGTGACAATGGTAAGAGGCCAAATGAGAAAGTCATAACTAACTCAGGCAAGGGTAAGGCTAAGGCAAATGATTCACAAAGACGGGTTTATCCAAACGCCAAAAAGCTAAAGATAAGACTGACAACTGTGAATCAAGCGCTAAGCGTCTAGCACCAAAAGTGCAACCCAAGCCAGTGCCAAGGAAATACCAGCGTCAATATCCAAGACAGTCAAGATCATATTATCAATAATATGATGATTATGATTATGACTATTATTATAATCACGGATATTATTATACATCCAAAAAGCACACACAGCACAATATGAAACCCAAAAAAGCCAGTATTCCTACAATGAAGACGAGGTAAATATGGGTTCCAAAAATTCTAATTCAAACTAACAAGCATACTAATGTTAAAGGACCCAAGCAACAATGGGTACCTAAACATAAATAGAACTTCCCTTTTTGATTGCAGGTATCTAGAGCTAAAGCCGATACAACTGTGTGGTACTTTGATAGTGGATCGTCAAGGCACATGACAGGTTCCAAAGATCATGATAAGTGATGTTTATTTTGTTGAGGGTCTGAAGCATAGTTTATTAAACATAAGTCAATTCTGTGATAAAGGCTTTGAAGTCATATTCTCAAGTGACTAAGTCTACCAAATTGAAAGGAAAAAGAACTAACAACGTATATTTAGTAGATTGGGGTTCAACACTTGATAACAACCCAACATGTTTTGTTGCTAAAAATGAATCTAAAATGGGTTGGTTATGGCATAGAAAAATGAATCACCTCAACTTTAAGACAATCTCTCAGCTTTTAAGTCAAAATCTTGTAGAGGGATTACCAAATGGACCATTTCACAAGGATCGTCTTTGTGACGCTTGTCAAATGGGTAAACAAGTTAAGTTATCGTTAAAGAGAAAACCTTATATATCTACTTCTAGAATACTTGAACTACTTCACATGGATTTGTTTGGACCTGTTCAAACGATCAGTGTAAGCGGTAAAAAGTATACTTTGGTGATAGTAGACGATCTCTCTAGATTTACTTGGGTGGAATTTCTTTCATCCAAAGATGAAACATGTGACAAGTTAACAACGCTTATTCGGCAACTTCAAACATTGAAAAATCTTAAGGTTACAAGAATAAGAAGCGATCACGGTACTGAGTTTACTAACAAGGTTGTTGAGAAGTTTTGTGCAGAAAATGGAATACACCATGAGTATTCGGCTCCCAGAACTCCCCAACAAAATGGTGTTGCTGAGCGCCGGAACCGAATGCTTAAGGAAGCCGCTAGGACTATATTAGCAGAATCCAAGCTTGCTCCTAGATTTTGGGCCGAAGCGATCAACACTGCCTGTTACACTCAAAACCACTGCATGATCAACAAACAGCATGGAAAAACTCCATGTGAATTGTGGAAGGGACGTAAGCCAAATGTTTCATACTTTCACGTCTTTGGTTCTAAATGTTTTATCCACAATAATGGATCCCAAAGCCTAAAGACTTTTGATCCTAAAGTGGATGAGGGAATCTTTCTAGGTTACGCCAAAAATGGAAAGACTTTTCGCATTCTCAATAAGATCAAATCGAAGGTTTTTGATGATGCCAACCAAGAGCCGAGTAAGGTTAATTTAAATGATGTAGGAGTTGAAGATCTATGTCATCAAGCGTCTAAGATTACTATTGATGAAGATACAGACGACGATGATGAGATCTCAGTGCCACCTCCTAAGAATACTCGTGAGATTACTCTAAATTATCATATAAGAAATACTGATGATCATGAAGAGAGTGATCATCAAGAGCAAACAAAGAATTGTGAACTTGAAGCGCCTACGCAAGAGGGTGGTCAAGCGTATGATTCTCAAGCGCCTGTTCAACCTCTTAATCACTTCCAACCAGATAGACTATAGCTGTGTGACCATCCACCTAAGCAAATTATTGGAGATATTGGAGCACCAGTTAGAACTAGAGCCGCTACATTCAATGAGGCAATGTTCGCAAGCTTTCTATCTCAAATGGAACCTAAGAAAGTGGATGAAGCTCTAAGTGACCCAAGTTGGATTGAAGCTATGCAAGAAGAGCTCAATCAGTTCGAACGAAATAAGGTTTGGATGCTAGTACCAAGACCAACTCACCAAGGAGTTATTGGAACTAGATGGATATATAGAAACAAGATGGATGAGAATGGTATTGTTGTAAGAAATAAGGCCAGACTCGTAGCTCAAGGATATTGCCAAGAGAAGGGTATTGACTTTGATGAGACATACGCTCCTGTCACTCGTCTTGAAGCAAATCGTATGTTTCTAGCGTATGCAGCGTTTAACAAGTTTACAGTATATCAAATGGACGTAAAGGGTGCCTTCCTGAATGGTAAACTCCAAGAAGAAGTATATGTGGAGCAACCACCAGGATTCATTAATAATCATGGTAAGGGTATGGTTTACAAGCTAGAAAAAGCACTTTACGGGCTTAAGCAACCACCCCGAGCATGGTATGACACTCTCTCTATCTTTCTTATTGTTAAAGGCTCTTCAAAAGGCAGCGTTGACACAACGTTATTTAAAATTATCAATAACGAAGATATTCTATTAGTTCAAATTTACGTTGATGATATTATATTTGGTTCTACTAACAAGCGTCTGTGTGATAAATTTTCGAAAATGATGCAAGAACAATTTGAAATGAGCATGATGGGTGAATTAACTTTCTTCTTAGGACTACAAGTTAAACAACTCCCCAATGACATATTTATTAACCAAGCTAAATATACACGAGATATGATTAAGAAATTTGGTATGAAAAATGCATCATATTCAAAAATTCCAATGAGCCAAACGCTTAAGTTAGATAAAGATGAAAGTGGAAAGAAAGTTGATATCACTAATTATAGAGGTATCATTGGATCACTTCTTTATCTCACTGCCAGTAGACCTGATATTATGTTTTCGGTATGCATGTGTGCACGATTTCAAGCTGATCCTAAAGAGTCACACTTAATTGCTGCCAAGAATATCCTTAAATACCTAAAAGGCACACAAAATGTGGGCTTATGGTATCATAGGAATTCTCCTTTTGAACTAATCGGTTACTCAGATGCAGATTTTGCAGGTTGCAAAATAAATCGTAAAAGCACTAGTGGTACTTGTCAATTCCTAGGAGATAGGTTAGTTTCATGGCATAGCAAGAAACAACAATCCATAGCTACCTCTACAGCCGAAGCTGAGTATGTAGCTGCAGGAAGTTGTTGTGCACAAGTTCTATGGATGAGGCAACAACTCAGAGATTACGGAATAATCTTAGGTCCAAACCCCATTCATTGTGATAACCAAAGCGCTCTAGCCATGACTCAAAACTCTGTTCTTCATTCCAGAACCAAACACATTGACATTAGATACCATTTTCTTCGTGACCATGTTCAAAAGAAAGATATCTCCATGCACTTCATTGGAACTGACAAACAATTGGCAGATATCTTTACCAAAGCACTCAATGAACAACATTTTCTCACTTTGAGAAGTGAACTAGGTATGATTGATTTAAACGCTTAATCATCAAGCATCATACTTTATTAAACATATAACTTAAGGGGAATCCACTTGATTTATGTCTAACAACCTTCTTTGAAAAACAAAAATTGGTACAAGTTATCCAATTTAGGGGGAACCTTAAAATTGTACTTGAACATACCTGTAAGTGTCAATGATCAAAATTTTCAGATGCATGATCATCAACGCTCAGTATTATCTTTGCATAAAATATTGGACGCTCAAACATAGAAAGGACTTTGACTTTAAGCGTCTATATTACAACAGTTATAATGAATAATGAATACCAACCAATGGTATCAGTTAAGCGTTGAATCAAGTCCAATCAACTCTTAATATAAAAATATAATTTTCTTTACAAGTCATGCATAAAGTTCCCAAACATCTTTCGAAGTAGTGGGTAGACTCAACAGTGTATTTTGTACTCTACTCGCACGCTTCTATCACATCAAACAGGCGGGTAATCAAAAGTTTCTTTTCAAAATGACGGTTCAGAGATAGCACGTGTCTGTGTATGTGTCAGTGTACAAACGAGCGCGTGCGCTACACTCTGAAAATGCCAATCGTTTTAAAATAAAAAATAAATAATTTTTTTTTAACTCGGATGTCAAATCTTTATATCTGAGAATTACCAAATGTAACTTCTCTCGATTTCACAAAACTCGCGTCCACAGTTAATGAATTTATGGCTGAGATTCAACAATTGATACACGTGTCTAAATCCAACATAGACTAGAAAACACAAGTTTCAAAACTTCTTCACTGTATCATTTAAAACACAAATTCTGCAGAATGACAATTCACTTTTACTCAAAACATATCTGCAAAACTTAGTTTCTCTCTCAAAGCAAAAGAAAAATCTCAGTTCATCTATTTCACAAAAATGGCACCAAAGAAATCATCGTCTACTTCTGCTGAACTTACCATCAAGGTGACTGAAAGCCTTGTTGTCTACTGGAAATTTCTCTATGAACGACCTCAGATCAACCTGACGGACATGATGGACATGGTCGTCAAAGCTGGGCTCAAACCATTCTTGACCCAATACTCTTACATGTTTCCAACTGAAGTTGATACCTTTTGGAAGACGGCTACACTTTCAGAGGACAAGAAGTCTATTTCTTGTCTCATCTCTTTATCCAAGAAGGAGTCTCCAAAGAAATTTTTCTTATCTGTTTCCACCATTGCCAAGAACTTCAATCTTCCAAATGAGGGTGAGGCATTGGATTGCGTTACATTGAAACAGATCAAGGAAGCATGGGCAACCATGAGTGCGTACGACGATGTACCCTACACTCAATACTTCGAAAAGAAAGACCTGGTGTCCAAATACCGGCTATTGGCTGATTTCTGCAGCAAGATCATAGAATGCCGAGTGGGAACCTTTGATAAGGTTAACCCTGTACAATTTCAGATGATGACTGCTATACTCCTCAACATCAAAATCAACTGGAGTGAGTACATCTTTGGAAGGTTTCGGGATAGTTTAAGCACTTCGAATAAGCCTTATGGACTCATTCTAAGCGACCTATTGTACAAATCGAAATGTGTATACTCGTCTGGACTTCGGTTGAATAAGTCCAAATTATTGGGAAAAAGGATTCCGAACAATCTGTTCAATCCTCCAAAAATTGGTGGTGCGGCTAAACCACTATCTGAGCGTCTGGAAGTACGTCAAGCGTCCGATAAAGAAGCGGATCGTCCAGTGCCAGAAGAAGCTGTGAAGCGTCCAGCTGCAACAAAGAAGAAGGCTCCCAGAAAGTCAAAAGTTCAATTTGCCGCCTCCTCTCAAAAGGTTGGTGAGTAAACCGATGAGGATGCCGAGGACAAGCTACCTCTCAAAAGAAGGAAGCTGGAAGGGATCTTCAAACAAATAGACTTTGCAGAACCAGCTGCTAATCCTCCCGCTCCACCGTCTAAACTCGTTGAAGGAGTCAACATAAAGAAAATCTTCAAGCGTTCTAGGACTCGCAAGCGTCGAGTTGATCCTGAAGAGCCTGAGACTGATGAGCCAAGCGCTCAAGTCTCTGTTGAGCCAAGCGCTCAAAGAATTGCTGTTGAGACTAGCTCTCAGGGTAAGTTTATCTCTTCCCACAGCATTTCTATTCCTACATCTGTAGAAGATCCTGCTCTTATAGAGGATAGCTCTTGTATTTCAGCTATAGTACCAGCTGCTGTTGAAGCGTCCACAGATATCCTCTTGGATGTTGATTTGACCGAAGTCGTTACTATCGCTAAAGATGTTGCCGCAGAAGTTGCTACAATTGAAGCTGAGGAACCTGCTGCTATAACAGAGGCACGCTTAGAAGGTCAGAGCGATGCTGAAGATGTTCCAGTTCCTCGTCACTTTTTCCAACTCGATCTGCTGAAGACAATTAATCATTCAATTAACTTCACGCCCCCAGCGCTCGAAGAAGATTTCATTCCTGCAGGATACAATGAAGCGAGATATATTGCTGCAAAGACTGATGTTGCCCGACTGATTGATTTTGACAGTCGAATCAAAGCCACCATATTCAATGCTGCTCTAACAGAGATAGAGCGGAAGTACTATTTGGCAGTTCAACTGGGAAAGACTCCTCGCCAAATACCGTCTTCTCTTATTCTTCAACAAGACAGAGAAGGAGGCAGAACTCCTAGATGTGACGTGGACTTGGCATACTATCTGGATTATGGGCACAGCAAGCCAACCGGGTTCGCTCTAAGGGATTACAGCATTCATGTGTATGAGCCTTTACGTCCTAGCTTTCTCAATCCTTCAGAGTCAGTATTGAACAGAGAAGGTTACACACATTTCCCTCGGACTGCTCATAGTCCTGAAAATCTTGCGTCGGTCCATCCACTTCGTTTGTGGAAGAATAAAGTTGTTCATGCCGATGAGCGTCTTGAATCGTTGACAGACTTGCTTCAGACTGAAGCTGATGCATATTTTGATAGCGTCTGGAATGCAAACTATCAGCCTGATAGACACCTCTTTGAAGCTATCAGAGACATTCATCTTGAAGGCATTCGCGCTATGGTGACTGCTGGCACAGACTACTGCATAAATGAAGTCAACTGGGTTGAAGCGTATATGGGACATAAATATACTTTCTTAGAGTAAGTCCAAGCTCCCCATCTTTTTGGCATAGGCATGCATGACAAGAAACGTCAGTTCGCCAAGTATAGCCTCAAGCAGCGTCAACAGAGAGTCGGACCTGTTCTCAAGCTCCCAATTGTTAGACATCAAATTGAACAGTGGAAGCGTCAAGAGCTTCACAGATTATCTTCTACTCCTCTTCTGTTCAACGCTCAAGCCTCTTCCAGTGGTACATCTGGTGTATTGTGCTTGAATTTTGCTCCAAGCCACTGTGAAGAAAATTTCAATCTGATGGTGAAGATTTTAACTCTTGTCTCTCTTTTCGATAAGATCTTCACTGCAAATCTCAGACTTTGGAATGGCTCAGTAATCAATCCATTCAAAGGATATCCACTGCTCCCTTCAATCCTCAGCGAGGTACTCGATCACTATGAGTTTGTCCTCTCCCTGCTTGAAAGGAATCAAGAGCTGGCTCAAGCAATTTATCCATATCTTGAAGAGTACTATGCTGACTGTGTACCTGAACATCGGCGTCCTACGTCTCTTCCCTCCGACTGCTTGATTGGATTTTCTAGACATTACTGTCCAGATTCACTCTTCTCAATTGCTCAAGCGCCGTCCAAAGTCTTCCCAAATCATATGCTTGATATCATTGGTCCAATGCACATCAGGGCCATTGATAGTCCTCTTCGCACATTCATCTCTGGTACTTGTGTTTCCCGAATCAGACTCACTGAACTCTTGGACTCTGCATCCACTTCTTATGCCGAGTTAGCAAGCTGGAACTTCCAATTCGATGACTTTCGTCAACCTGAGTCAATGCTTGAAGAAGCGCCTGCTAAGTCAGCCGAAGCGTTCACGTCTGCAGTTACAAGTATTCCAGTGCCTACTGAAGACCCTGTTCAAGCGTCTCCCCCAGAGGATATTCCTGACGCTCCTCAACATGTTACTGATGATAGTGCTGAGAATCTTTCCGTTGCACTTCGAGGTACTGTTTTTGACCCAGCCTATCAAGTTTCCTTTGACTCTCTCAAACACTCATCAAGGTTCAAGCGACCGACTCCTCAAGCGGTTCAATCAGATGAGAGTCAATCCTTTGGTCCTTTGCTCAAATCCGTCTTGGAGACAATTAGCGACCACGCTACTCAGAATGCAGAATCTCTCCATTGGATTAAAGACGATCTGGCAAAGATTGAAACTCACGTAATGAGCGCTCAAATTGCTCATATGCGTAGTTCAGCTCAAGCGGCTGTTGGTGAGTGCAAACAAAATTTTCAAGAAATGCATGATGCCACTCACGTAACCCAACTTGCCATGAAAGAAGAGCTTGGAAAGCGCATTGAAACCCTTGAGACCTCTGTGAATGATGCTACCAGCACCAAGCTTCTCGCTCTGCAGGAATGCTTCGACAAACGTCTGGATGACATCATAGCGTCTATGTCTCAGATTGCTCATCAGGTCAGTGTACTCACAGACCATTTCTTAAAATCTGATGATGGCAATAAAGGGGAAAAGAAGAAGAAAGGAGAAAAGAGGAAAGAGTCTAGTTCAAGAGCTGAAGAGCCTCCGTCTCCTAAGCGTTAAGTGCTTCCTTCTCATTCTGCGCTTAGTCTTCCGTCCTGGATAACTGCTCTGAAACAAAGTACATCTGGAACGCCCAGTAGTACACTAAGGGAACTTCCAAGAGCGTTATATCCAAATCTACCAATACCTACAAGAGCACTGCTTGAACAGGTTGACATCCCTCTTCAAAGAACGTCCATTCCAGAACCTACAGATCCAAAAATCTTAGCTAAAGAGAGGAAGATCACTGACTTTATCCAAGCTTTTCGAATCTGCCTAAGGTATATTGGTATTGACCCAACTGACTGGGACAATCATTTTACTGCCTTCAAAAAGAGACAACAAGAAGAAAATAAGCTCATAATCAACAAATATCATGAAGCAATGATGACCTTGGAAGACAATCTGACTTAAGCTATCCGAGCTGAAATTCCCAAGCGATACACAGTCAGACCAAGACGTTAAAACTTTCGGATTTTACATTATCTATATTCTTATCTTTTATATCTTTACTTGTTCAGTTGTAAAAATGCTTGTAATTCTCGATATATATAAAATGCATTGTTCTTAGCTGAAACATCTCGTTGAAGCGTAACTAACTTTAACTAACGTTATCTAATCAAAGCTAACTTTTACTTTTGGCTGTCTAACTCTTGAACTATAAAAGAGTAAGTATTGCCATCATCAAAAAGGGGGAAATTATTAGGAATTTCATTTTAGAAGTTTTGATGATGACAATTAGAAGTTTTTTTGTATAAGCTTTGAAGCGTTAGATTTGTAATAGGCTTATTAGGCTTTGCTTTATTTTATTTTAGATTATTAGGCAACGTAGTCTTAGGTTGAGCGTCTGATAATTTTTGAGTGAGTTTATCAGTGGTAAAGTTCAAAGACTTAAGCGCCTGTTCTCTGAAAGAAGATACAGTCTCCAAGCGTTCAATTGACCAGCTATATCAAGCGTTACCTTATGGGACAGAAGTGATTTCACCTGAATTTATTTCCAAGTCCAGAAGGAGTTTAATGCAAATATTCTCAAAGCATTAAGTACCAACGGGTATTTAATTCAAATGCATTAAATGCTGATAAGAGCATTAAATGTGATAAACACTTTCAGACGTACGGAGAAGCCATCGTATTGGACTGTCAACTATCTCAGAGTACAGCACCAACTTTTGTGCAGCAGATTTTCAGGAAAAAGGACAAAAGTTGTTCACTCGCGAAAGTGAGAGACACGATTATCACTAGTGCATGTGTCAAACGGACACTTTCTCCAAGAATGCCTATAAATAGAACTTCAACAATAAGCCAAAGAAGAGAACGATTATCAAGTCGAATTGCTGTTGCATTGAAGTCTCATTCCTTAAATTCTCAGAAAAGCCAGAATATTCAAGAAAAACATTCCACTTGCTTTTCTTCGAATCCTGAGACAGGCAACAAATCTCTCAAACATTCTTTTCGAAGAAACCACTTTCCTACTGAGATATTCCCATGTTGTTTGAACTTCATCAAAATCAAACAAACTGCTTTAGAAAACTCCATCTAAGCCTCGCGATCTGTGTGAAGTCGAAGTTGGATACTTGCATTATTTTTGGGTGAAAGAAGCAAGGGGATTGAAGTGATTTGGAGCAGAAATCTGTGTGATCAAGGAGCTCAAGTCATCGACATCCATCTCTCCCTAATTTGTAGAAGATTCTGTATGATTCTTTGAGAATCATTTTAGTGGATTGCCTCCGAGTGCAAAGGAGAAGAAGGACATAGTTGGGATTACATCACCCAACGAACCTTACAAACTTTGTGTCATTTACTTTTCAGTCAATTCCTTCATCTATCATATCATTGCATAAGTAAAACCCAATCAAAAGCTAAGCAAATAAGAAAACTCTTGTGACGCTAAAACTTTCAAAGAGAAGACTCCAAAAATCTTTTCGTTGTGCTAACACTGATTAAAAGAATTGAACGCTTAACCTACTTGGTCAGAGTATTCAATTCTTGAAGTCTGAGTTAACTTTATAAAATAGTCTTCATCAGATGCTTCGCCAAAGCACCAATATTTTAAGTGAACGCTTAAGTCAAGCGTTAGACACTTCAAGCGTCTATCTTTTCAAGCGTCCAAAAGCCTTTTATACGAGATTTTTTGAAGTTGAAAAAGTGTTAAGGGTCTATTCGAACCCCCCCCCCCCCCTTCTAGATCCTTTCGTATGCCACTTGGGACCAACACACCCCACTTTTCCCTTTTTCATTGTTGTGCAGTCATTAGCTTGCCCATAAGTACTGAAATTGATCATTCAATGTCATCCATATCAAAATTGATAAGAAAGTCCGAGAATGATCTAGGGAGTGATTGGAGAATTAGATCTACTTGAAAGTGGATGTCCACATAGAAATCCATAGACCGAAGTCTCTCTAACATGGAGATCATAAACATCCTCATGCACTTTCATCGTAGTGTTGAATAATTCTATTGATACAAAGTATCTAATAAACTTACCATGTTCCCTGAATAGTTCCTCCAAGTGCAACATGATTGATCTAGAACTATCCATATTTTCATGTGTGTGCTACAATTCGTTGCACATGGAGCTCCACATATAATCCCTTACCTTTCGAGCATCAGATACTTAATCTGAATACGCCATCTTCACTTAATCTACCTTATCCTAGGTCTCGGTGGTGGATCCAACTCCAGCATATATTCAAAATTTTCTTCATTAAGGATAGTCCTCAATCCTCTGTTCCATTCAGAGAAGTTTTGTCCATTTAGAATTTTTTTTTCAAATAATGAGCGGGTTAACAATTTTAGAGAGTAATTATCAAACTACAGAAAATACCAAGATTATTCAATTAGATACTTTTTATTATTTAAAACAAGTAATTTTAAAGGACTTGTACAATTACTTGTCTCCCACTATTTTTCTCAATTATTGTACTCCCACTGCAATGATCGGAAACTTCATTGGATTGGTTTCATAGTGAGCGATTGAGGTCCTCAATGTCTAGATGAGTTGTAACCTTTTTCTATATATGGCCCATCTAGGAACTGAGGTGGCGCCTAGTGCCAGTTAATCCAATTAACGATTCAATCCCTTTGACTCATGAATCACTTAACCTCAACCTTTTTCGATATATAGGTGATGATTCATCTAAATCTATTCCCATCAACTCATATCAGTCTAACAATTTAATTTTGCCTTGCAACCTCTTTCGATATATGAGGCAAAATTTGCTTCGACCGAAAGCATCAAATGCACTAAAGAAGATCAAGTATATTATCTTTATTTATATATGAACCCCTAATACCGGGACGATGCCATATGCAAGACACAAACATCTCATTCTAAAGTTTGATGAAGAGTCAGGATATCAAATACCCTTTACTTAGTATTATTTGATTAGGGAGATTTAATAAATTATTAAATAGTTATTATATTTTGGGTCTCACTTTGCACATCAATTTATTAAGCACTAGTTATCGAAATGCATAAGAGAAATGCCTAGCAATTTGTAACAACACACACACGTATGACCTTTAATCTAGATTGTCTCGAGCCAACGAGTCCATGGAGGGGTTCTAATCTACTACAAAAGAGTTTCTTGACTATGATTAAAGCTTGCCACCGACTTCTCTCTTCATTGGACCTGTCTAATATTGTTATTACAATGGTACATGTCTATACAATTATTCTAAATAAAAATAAAGATACAAACCGGGGGGGTTCAAACTCTAAGCCCATACAACCAAAAGAAACCAACCCTAACCCCATACGAGGTGTCACCATCACATAATTATAAAATGAGCACATAAACAAATCAAACGCAATATGTGATTATTATCAAATCTTATGTAATATTTAATTAAATCCAATTTAATTATTTTCAATAATAAATCCGATCAATTTCGAATTTTAATTTTATTGGGCCAAGCCCAAACATTCACTTTTATCCAATTAAAGTGGACTCTATCAAATAAAGCCCAAGATGGGTGAAATAATTTAAAGGCGAAATTAAATTCTAAGATTTCAAAAACACATAATTAAATCTGATTTAAATTAAGTTAGGCTAATTCAATTTAATTTAATCCATAAAGCGACCCAACATGTTTTGTTTAGACACTTAAATCCAATTTAAATATCAAGGATTAAATTTGATGATTAATTTTCAAGTGGATAAAAAATCTAATTTTTGACCTTAGAAAAATTCAATTTTATAATAAACTAATCAAAATTAAATCGAATTTAATCTCAATTAAAATCCAATTTTAAAAATTGAAAAAGATTTTATGGGGCTTTTAATTTTAAAATTAATCCACATAAATAATTTTAAAAATGTTAATTGGGTTTGAGCCCAATTTTATTTTCAAAATCATCCATTGGGTTCAAAATGCATCCAATGGACTAAATGGGCCAAGCCCCAATTCAAAAATTTAACTTTAAACATGTTGGATTAATTTTCCAACGTTGGGGCACGACCCGACTAAGATCAAAATTACATGTCGGGCCAAGCCCGACGCACAGCGCTGCCCTAGCTGGCAGCTCTAGCCACCCCACACACACATGCACAACACGGTGTCGTGCGATCCAATCGCACGGCGTCGTGCCCGAGCGGCGGGGCCGCATCTTGCAACGCGGAACAACGTGCTGTTTGGCCCCCGGTCTGCGCACCGGCAACTGTTTTTCGGCGATTCCACCGTGGTTTAGCCTCGTCTTTTACTATCATGCTAATTTAATCATTAAAACTCAATTGTTTAATCATGCATAATATTAAATCAAAACACTCAATTTTTGCATACAATACAAAAAAATATAAAAACCTGCATTCATATTTGTCAAATAATATTGACATATAAACATGTATTCATATTCATCAAATAATATATTAAATACATGAACGCATGGAAAAAATTATCAAAGACATGAATTGTTGGGTTCCGCAAAAAATCGAATAAACGCATCGGAAGTTTTAAAAATTAACCCAAAGTGAATTATCTGTTTGCATAGTCGAATTAATTAATCGCAAAAATGAATAATTACTTACTTGTTGAAGCGAAGTGGTTGAAGACTCAATTCCTCCTTAAAAAAATTTGAACTATGTTGACTTGATGACTTCAAGAACACTTGCCATCCAATCTTCACGAATCCTTGATCTTTTCTTGAATTCTTGATTCGAACAACGAACGTACGTTGCCTCCAAATTATCACGTGGATTGATTAGACGAAAAATCTCACTTGTTCTCTATGGAGGCCGATGGCTAGAGTGTATAGAGAGACAGAGGAGGTTGTTTTTTCTTTTCTTTTCTAGGAGAGTTATGATTTCGTATGTCTTGTTTAGGTCAAGTAATCCTTTGTTAGGAATTTCATGTTAGATGTTTTGATGATAACAATTAGGACCTTTTGTTAGACCCCAAAATATGTAAGTTTGATTTTAGCTTTGAAGCGTTAGATTTGTAATAGGTTTTGTTTTATTTTTATTCTAGATAATTAGGTTAAGTTGTCTTAGACTGAGTGTCTGATATGTTCTGAGTGAGTTTATCAGAAGTAAAAGTCTGAAGACTCAAGCGCCTGAAGTCTGAATAAAGATGAAGATTCCAAGCGTCTAGAATGACCAGCTACATCAAGCGTCACCTTATAGGATAGAAGTGATTCAAGGATGAACAAGCGTCTATCAATAACTGATTTCACCTGAATTTATTTCTAAGTCCAGAAGGAGTTTAATGCAAATATTCTCAATGCATTAAGTGCCAACGGGCATTTAATTCAAACGCATTAAATGCTGATAAGAGCATTAAATGTGATAAGCACTTTCAGACGTACGGCGAAGCCACCCTATTGGACTGTCAAGATTTCATAGACTGCAGCACCAATTTTGTGCAGCTGATTTTCAGGAAAAAGGACAAAAGTTGTTCACTCGCGGAAGTGAGAGACACGCGCTCGTGCATGTATCAAACAGACACTTTCTCCAAGAATGTCTATAAATAGGACTTCAACAACAAGCCGAAAATGATTGATTTCCAAGCCAAATTCCTATTGCATTAAAGTCTCATTCTTAAACTCTCAGAAAAGCCAAAATTTTCAAGAAAACATTTTCTTTGCTTTTCTTCAATTCCTGAGACAGTCAATCGATATCTCAAACATTCTTTTCGAAGAAACCCACATTACTACTGAGATATTCCTAGTTGTTTGAACTTTACCAAAATCAAACAAACCTTTTAGAAAAACCCCTATTCAAGCCTCGCGATCTGTGTGAAGTCGAAGTTGGATACTTGCAGTATTTCTGGGTGAAAGAAGCAAGGGGATTGAAGTGATTTGGAGCAGAAGTCTGTGTGATCAAGGAGCTCAAGTCATCGACATCCATCTCTCCCTAATTTGTGGAATATTCTGTGTGATTCTTTGAGAATCATTTTAGTGGATTGCCTCCAAGTGTTCAAGGAGAAGAAAGACATAGCTGAGATTACACCACCCAACGAACCTTACAAATACTGTGTTCTTTACTTTATTTTCAGTTTTCATATTGTCATACCATAAACTGATCAAGTAAAACTTAATCAAACGCTAAGCAACGAAATACATTTTCCGTGACGCTAAAGCTTTTAAAAAGAAGACTACGAAAATCATTCCGCTGTGCTAACACAGATTAAAGAACTGAACGCTTAAACCTACTTGGTTAAAGTATTCAAATCTTAAAGTCTAAGTTACCTTTCTAAAAACAGTCTTCATCAGACGCTTAGCCTAAGCGTCTATATTTCTAGTAAACGCTCAGTCAAAGCATCTACATTTCAAGCGTCCAAAACCTTTTTAATACGAAACTATTTGAAGTCGAAAAAGACTTCAGGGTCTATTCAACCCCCCCCCTCTAGACCCTTTCGTATGCCACTTGGGACCAACAAGTGGTATCAGAGCGGTTAAAGTTGAAATTTTAAAATTTCCAAGCATAACTGCTTGTTTAGATCCTTTTTCAAACTTAGTTGCTTTAGATTTTAAAAAAAATGGCATTTGCTAAAGTTCCCAAACTGACTGAGTCAAATTTTGACACATGGAAAGTCAAAGCATTTACATATCTCTGTTCATGTGATGATGACATGTGTCATATTATTTCAGATGGGCCAATCAAAAAATATAAAGTTATCAGAAGAGCGCCTGGAGCCACGGAAGACACTCCAGATGGTTACGTTGAAAAACCGAAACAAGAATGGTCTACAGATGAACGTCGAAGAACAAATTTGGACAATATTGGTCAGAATGCTCTATATACGGCTATTGGTGATAATGACAACCTATTTAACAAGATCAAATCATGCAAAACTACTAAAGAAATACGGGATAAGTTGGCTACAATTTGTGGTGGTTCAACGCAGATTAAAGAGAACAAACTTTCCATTGCAAAGGAAAAGTTTAACGGATTTAAGATGTTACCCAATGAAACGTTAGAGCAATTAGATATAAGATTTACAGCTCTGGTTACAGTTACATCGTTGGGAATGGATTTACAGAATCGGGAAATGGTGGTTAAGATCTTTAGAAGTTTACTAAGTAAATTCTTGATGAAGACGACTGCTATGAGAGAATCAAATATGTTGGATCTCCTAACTCCAGAAGACGCCTTTTCAGAGCTCAAAGCATTTGAGTTTGAGTTGAGTTCTGCTAGTGATGTTGTGAGTAGTCCAGTTATTGAATCTGGAGCGCTTATAGCATCAATTAAAGGCAAATCGGGTAATAAAGGAAAGAATTTCGATATCAATGAGGAAGAGGAGTTGGCTTTGCTGAATTGATTCAGAAAGTTCTTGACATATGAAAAGAAAGGAAAAGGTTTCAATAATCAAGGACAAAGTTCATATCAAGCGCCTTCTCCGGTGCAACAACAATTTCAAGCGCCTCAGTATTCTATTCCTTCACCCCAAGCGCCTGCTCAATACCAAGCGTCTACTCAAAATCTCTCAGCTCCTGTGGTCTCAAAACCACACATGGCAAGGTTAACAAATGAACAAAAGATGAAAACTAATCTTTGTTATAATTGCAGGAAACCAGGGCACTACCAGGTAAATTGCCCTTATCCAAATGTATCCAAGCCCTCAAGGCAGGATTACTTAGATAGAAACCAATTAAGGAGCAACCTTCGTCAATAAGGTTTGCTAGCGGAATCAGAACCAGCACCCGCACCTGAAGATTTAGAATCATCAGAGGAGAGTAGTGATGATGATGAGCCATTAGATGACTCAGTGCTCGTATGTCTCATGGCCAGAGATGATGAAGCGTCCCCTAAGGTAATCAATGAATTATCTATTCCTCTCTCTTATGATGGATTACTTGACAAAGTCAAAGAGTACTACAATGAATGTCAAGAAGCTGCCAAAATATATCAAAACGATCTCGGTATTATCTCATCACTCACAAGAGATAAAGTAACGCTCAAAGCAGAGTTGAAAGTTCAGCAACAATGCATTGAGAAGAACCAATCACTTGAGTGTGAGATTATTCAATTAAAAAGCGATCTTGATATTATAGTCAAGAGAGAAGCTGATTTGACCGCTAGACTTGCTAAATCAGAGCATCTCATCTCAGCATTATCAAAAGCTTGTAGAAAGTTGGATAATGTGACTGAAGTAACTAGATTATTTGGTGAAAAGACCGGTTTAAGATGCGATAAACTCGGTAAACAACCTAATAAATCTAATGTTACGGCGAACAACAAAGGAAAGGGTGTTATCTTTGTTGAGAAAGGTTCACATGGTCAAACACAAAATGAACCTAGCGACAATGATAAGAGGCCAAATGAGAAATCCAAAGCTGACTCAGGCAAGGGTAAGGCTAAGGCAAATGATTCACAAAGACGGGTCTATCCAAACGCTCCAAAGGCTAAAGATAAGTCTGACCACTGTGAATCAAGCGCTAAGCGTCCAGCACCAAAAGTGCTACCCAAGCCAGCGCCAAGGAAATACCAGCGTCAATATCCAAGACAATCAAGATCATATGATCGATACTATGATGATTATGATTATGACTCCTGTTATAATCAAGGATATTACTATATACCCAAAAAGCACACACAACACGCTGTGAAACCCAAAAAGGCCAGTATTCCTACAATAAAGACCAGGCAAATATGGATTCCTAAAGTTCTAATTCAAACTAACAATGTTACTAATGTTAAAGGACCCAAGCAACAATGGGTACCTGAACAGAAATAGAACTTCCCTTTTGATTGCAGGTACCTAGAGCTAGAGCCGATACATCTGTGTGGTACTTTGATGGTAGATCGTCAAGGCACATGTCTGGTTCCAAGGATCTTCTGATCAACTATCGAGCTGCCAATGGTCCTCAGGTTGTATTTGGTGACAACTCCAAAGGTAAAACCAAAGGTATAGGTACTGTGCATAGGGGGAACATCATGATAAGTGATGTTTATTATGTTGAGGGTCTAAAGCACAATTTATTAAGCATAAGTCAATTTTGTGATAAAGGCTTTGAAGTCATATTCTCAAGCGACTATTGCTATATAAATGACGTGATAAGAGGTGTTTTTACGTGTTTTTAAGACCGTAAATCTTATGATTTGGATTTACTTATTGCTTAAATCATGTCACATTTGCATTTAATAGGTGTGTTAAGTGAATACAGGTAATAAATGAGAATACATGAAGAAAAGGGAAGAAAAACGATGTACAAAACAAGTTCAAACATGTTTTTCAACACCTAGGCGGTTTATGCATCTCCTATCACATTCGAGCGATATTTTCGTACGTTTACAGACCATATTAGATAAAGCTTCCTTCTACAAAGTTTTATATGTATGTCTTAGCTTCAAATGCGAACTTGAAACACCCAAATCGAAGGTCTATAGAGAGAATTGTGAAGGAAATACGATTGCTGCGCCGAACAGAGAAGTACATGTGCCAGGATACGCCCTAGCGCCCTCCTAGTCATGCCTAGGCATGGATAGTCTGAATGTTACTCCTTTTCAGCCTAAATTCCAGCATTATATGATGGGTAAGAATCACTTTTGGCCATAATTCAGCACATGTGTTGAGGGGTTGTCATAAGTGTGTTTCTTGGTAAATTTACTTTATGGGCGCCAAATCAGAAACAACCTCCATGTTGAAACGTAATTTAGGTATATGTAGCGACCGAATTGGACAAAATGTCCTTCTGAAAAGTTGTAGATCTATGTTTTATCGGAACATGGGGACTTGAATCATACAATTTGGAGATCTGTGGAGAAGTTTAGGAGGAAACTACTAAGACTGCGCTGGAAAGCAAGAAAATGGCAGCATGCATGTGTTTTGTTGAAGTTTTCACATGGTTATGCTTGGTGGAATTCTTAAGGGCCGAAAGTTCAGCATTTTTTAGCTGGTTGGAATCTTAAAAGCCAAACTTTAAGCATCACCTTAGGTGGAATTCTCATTGGGGAACTTTAATGGGAATTCTTAATGCATACTTTAGTGGAATTTTGGCTATAAAAGGAGAGGAACCCATACTCTTCATCATTCACTATCAATTTCAGATTTTTGGAGGAGAGGGGGGCAGCCCCTAATCTGATTTCTCCACCATTCATCACCATTCTTCATCACTCTTGGAGGGGAAAACTAGAGGAAGGAAAAGAGCTTGGGGATTGAAGGCTCAACCTCAAGATCCATCATCATTCACCATTTAGGGAGTTTTTAAGAGCTTTTCATTTCATTTATGTCTATGAATATTCCTCTTATGTCTTTTATGCTTTCAATTATGAACTAAATTCGTAAGACTAGGGCCATGTAAGGCCAAATTGTGATATATGCTTACAATAGATGATTGTTGAGGTTGTTCTTATATTGTTATGTGATGTGAATTGTGTTTTTGTCTATCTTGCATATACTTGATCACTATATGCTAGAATCTTACGCCTAGGTTAATATTTCGGGAGAAAATTGACTTAGGGTGCAAGAAATTCACATCATGACCCGCAACTAATGAGGAATTGCCCTAGACATAGGTAAAGATTCCCGAGTGAAGTCGTTCGATTCAAATCGAGTGAACTCTAGTACATTAATGCATGTTTAGTGGTTAGATTTCCGGATAGGGATATTTGGGAAATCACGATCTAAGTATAGGAGTTTATATGCGAGACATCGGTTATTCTCTACCTTAGGAGTTTTCACCATAACAATATAAGAGTAATTCTACAACAAGAGCCTTTACAAGTATATTTGATCAATTTGGACCTAGCATGTGCCTTAGTCTCCCTTTATAATTGGTTTTAATTCATTTGCATAACCTTGTTCTTATTGTACACGTTTTTACATTTAAGTTACTTTTATTGTAGTTGTTTTTTGTATAAAATCAAAAACTAGAATTCAAGTCTCCGTGGTTCGACAACCCGGACTTTTCGTCCACACTTATTACTACACACGACTAGTGCACTTGCTACAATAGCACGTTAGCTTTTAGCGTGTCATGACGCTAAGACTAAGTCTACTAAATTGAAGGGTAAAAGAACTAACAACGTATATTTGGTAGATTGGGGTTCAACAGTTGATAACAACCCAACATGCTTTGTTGCTAAAAATGAATCTAAAATGGGTTAGTTATGGCATAGAAAAATGAATCACCTCAACTTTAAGACAATCTCTCAGCTTATAAGTCAAAATCTTGTAGAGGGATTACCAACTGGACCATTTCATAAGGATCGCCTTTGTGACACTTGTCAAATGGGTAAACAACTTAAGTCATCGTTCAAGAGACAACCTCATCTATCTACCTCTAGAATACTTGAACTACTTCACATGGATTTGTTTGGACCTGTTCAAATGATCAGTGTAAGCGGTAAAAAGTATACTTTGGTGATAGTAGATGATTTCTCTCGATTTACTTGGGTGGAATTTCTTTCATCCAAAGATGAGACATGTGACAAGTTAACAATGCTTATTCGACAACTTCAAATATTGAAAAATCTTAAAGTTGCAAGAATAAGAAGCGATCACGGTACTGAGTTTACTAACAAGATTGTTGAGAAGTTTTGTGCAGAGAATGGAATACATCATGAGTATTCTGATCCCAGAACTCCCCAACAAAATGGTGTTGCTGAGCACCGGAACTGAACGCTCAAGGAAGCCGCTAGGACAATGTTAGCAGAATCCAAGCTTGCTCCTAGGTTTTGGGCCGAAGCGATCAACGCTGCCTGTTACACTCAAAACCATTGCATGATCAACAAACAACATGGGAAAACTCCATATGAACTATGGAAGGGACATAAGCCAAATGTTTCATACTTTCACGTTTTTGGTTCTAAATGCTTTATCCATAATAATGGATCCCAAAGCTTAAATACATTTGATCCTAAAGCGGATGAGGGAATATTTCTAGGCTACGCCAAGAATTGAAAGAATTTCCGCATCTTAGATAAGATCAAATCGAAGGTTGAGGAATCTATTCATGTCGTTTTTGATGATGCTAGCCAAGAACCGAGTAAGGTTAATGTGAATGATGTAGTAGTTGAAGATCTATGTCATCAAGCATCTAAGATCACCATTAATGATGAGAGTGATGACGATGATGAGATCTCAGTGCCACCTCCTAAGATTACTCGTGAGGTTACTGTGGATAATTATGTAAGAAATGCTGATGATCATGAAGAGAGTGATCATCAAGAGCAAACAAGGATTTGTGAACTTGAAGCGCCTACGCAAGAGGATACTCAAGCGTCTGATCGTCAAGCGTCTGTTCAACCTCTTAACACTTTCCAAACAGATAGACTATGGCTGCATGATCATCCACCTGAGCAGATTATTGGAGATATTGAAGCGCCTATTAGGACTAGAGCCACTACATTCAATGAGGCTATGTTCGCAAGCTTTCTATCTCAAATGGAACCTAAGAAAGTGGATGAAGCGCTAAGTGATCCAAGTTGGATTGAAGCCATGCAAGAAGAGCTTAATCAGTTTGAACCAAATAAGGTTTGGACGCTAGTACCAAGGCCAACTCACCAAGGAGTTATTGGGACTAGATGGGTTTATAGAAACAAGATGGATGAGAATGACATTGTGATAAGGAACAAGGCCAGATTCGTATCTCAAGGGTATTACCAAGAAGAGGATATTGATTTTGATGAGACATACGCTCCTGTCCCCCGTCTTGAAGCAATCCGCATGTTTCTAGCGTATGCAGGGTTCAAAAAGTTCATGGTATATCAGATGGACATGAAGAATGCTTTCCTGAATGGTAAACTCCAAGAATAAGTATATGTGGAGCAACCACCGGGATTCATCAACAATCATGGTAAGGGTATGGTTTACAAGCTAGACAAAGCACTTTATGGGCTTAAGCAAGCACCCCGATCATGGTATGACACTCTCTCTATCTTCCTTATTGGTAATGGCTTTTCAAAAGGTAGCGTTGATACAACGTTATTTAAAATTACCAATAACGAAGATATTCTCTTAGTCCAAATTTATGTTAATGATATTATATTTGGTTCTACTAACAAGCGTCTGTGTGAGAAATTTTCAAAAATGATGCAAGAACAATTTGAAATGAGCATGATGGGTGAATTAACTTTTTTCTTAGGATTACAAGTTAAACAACTTCCTAATGACATAATTATTAACCAAGCTAAATATACAAGAGATATGATTAAGAAATTTGGAATGGAAAATGCATCATATTCAAAAATTCCAATGAGCCAAACGCTTAAGTTAGATCAAGATGAAAGTGGAAAGAAAATTGATATCACTAATTATAGAGGTATCATTGGATCACTTCTTTATCTTACTGCGAGTAGACCTGATATTATGTTTTCGGTATGCATGTGTGCACGATTTTAAGCTGATCCTAAAGAGTCACACTTAAGTGCTGCCAAGAAAATCCTTATATACCTAAAAGGCACACAAAATGTGGGCTTATGGTATCCAAGGGACTCTCCTTTTGAACTAATTGGTTACTCAGATGCAGATTTTGCAGGATGCAAAATAGATCGTAAGAGCACTGGTGGTACATGTCAATTTATAGATGATAGGTTAGTCTCGTGGCATAGTAAGAAACAACAATCCATAGCTACCTCCACAGCCGAAGCTGAGAATGTAGCTGCAGGAAGTTGTTGTGCACAAGTGTTATGGATGAGGCAACAACTCAGAGATTATGGAATAATCCTAGGACCAACCCCCATTCATTGTGACAACCAAAGCGCTTTAGCCATGACTCAAAATCCTGTTCTTCATTCCAGAACCAAACACATTGACATTAGATACCATTTTCTTCGTGACCACGTTCAAAAGAAAGATATCTCCATGCACTTCATTGGAACTGACAAACAATTGGCAGATATCTTCACCAAAGCACTCAACGAACAACGTTTTCTCACTTTGAGAAGTGAATTAGGTATGATTGATTTAAACGCTTAATCATTCTGCATCATACTTTACTAAACATATAATTTAGGGGGAATCCACTTGATTTATGTCTCAAAGAAAGTTTTTTTTTCGTACAAGCTATCAAATTTAGGGGGAACCTTAAAGTTGTACTTGACATTAACTGCAAGCGTCAATGATCAAACTTTTCAGATGCATGATAATCAACGCTCAGTATTACTTATGCATAAAATATTGGACGCTCAAA
The DNA here is from genome assembly GCA_019426215.1 of Buddleja alternifolia. Taxonomy (NCBI): domain Eukaryota; kingdom Viridiplantae; phylum Streptophyta; class Magnoliopsida; order Lamiales; family Scrophulariaceae; genus Buddleja; species Buddleja alternifolia. Next base: position 10,612,871 of record CM033406.1, read on the forward strand.
CATAAAAAGACTTTTCAATCCTAAGCGTCTAATTTTCTAATGTTATATCAACTAGTGGTATCAGTTAAGCGTTGAACCAATTCCATTCAACACTTAATACAAATTTTTTTTTAAAAAAAGTCATGCATAAATTTTACAAGCTTTTTGAAGTAGTGGGTAGACTCAAAAGTCTATTTTGTACTCTACTCGCACGCTTCTATCACATCAAACTGGCGGCTAATCAATTTTTTTAAAAATGACGGTTCAGAGATAACACGTGTTTGTGTACGTGTCAGTGTATCATCAGGAGCGTGTGCTACACTCTGAAAATGCCAAACGTTTTTTTAAAATTTTAACTCGGATGTCAAATCTTTATATATGGGAATTACCAAATGTAACTTCTCTCTCTTACACAAAACTCGAGTCCGCAATTAATGAATTTATGGCTGAGATTAAAATAACTTTACACGTGTTTAACTCTTGAAGAGATGAGAGAACACAAGTTTCAAAATCTCTTTACCGTGTCATTTAAAATAATCTCTACAGAAAAATCATTCACTATTCTCATAATTTCTGCAAATTTTACTCTCTCAAAAGAAAATCTCAGTTCACTCTATTTTCAAAAATGGCACCAAAGAAAGCTTCGTCTACTTCTGCCGAGCCTATCATCAAGGTTACTGAAGGCCTTGTTGTCGACTGGAAATTCTTGTATGATCAACCCCAGATCAACCTGCATGACATGATGGACACTATTCATATTTCTTTCCGACCGAGGTTGACATTTTTTGGAGGACTGCTAAACACTCGGAGGACAAGAAGTCTATCTCTTGTCTTCTTCCTATGACCAAGAAGGAGGCACCTAGGGAATTTGTATTATCTGCTGCATCTATTGCTAAGAACTTCAACCTTCCCAATGAGGGTGATGCACTGGACAGTATTACTCTGGCACAAATCAAGGAAGCATGAACGATTATGAGGGCCTATGATGGTGTTCCCTACACCCAGTACTTTGAAAAGAAAGATATGGTATCACAATACCGTCTGTTGGCTGATTTCTGCATCAAGATTATTGAATGCAGAGTGGGCACTTTTGATAGGGTCAACCCAACGCAATTTCAGATGACGACAGCGATACTCCTCTCTATTCAAATCAACTGGAGTGAGTACATCTTTAGAAGGTTTCGGGACTGTCTGAGCACCCCAAATAAACCATATGGGCTTGTCTTGAGTGACCTTCTGTATAAATCAGACTGTGTTTACTCATCTGGTCTCTCCTTGAATAAGACCAAATTTTTGGGGAAAAGGATTCTGACCATTCTATTTAATCCTCCCAAAGTTGGTGGTGGTGCTAAACCACTTTCTGAGCATCAGACTGTACGTGAAGCGTCTGATGAAGAGGATGAGCGTCCTGTTCAAGAGAAAGTCGTGAAGCGTCCGGCTATTAACAAGAAGAGGGCTCCTAGAAAGCGCAAGGCACAAGCTGTTCCTGGTCCTCAAAAAGATGATGAGGAAACTGATGAGGATGCACAGGACAAGTTACCTCTCAAGCAGAGGAAGCTGGAAGGAATTATTAAACAAATTGAATTTGATGAACCAGCTGCTGCTCCTCCCGTTCAAGCGCTCAAACTCGTTGAAGGAGTCAACGTGAAGAAAATTTTGAAGCGTTCCAGGACACGCAAGCATCGAGATGCTCCTGTTCCTGAAGAGCCTGAGACTGTTGAGCTAAGCGCACAAGTTGCTGTTGAGCCAAGCGCTCAAAGTATTGCTGATGAGACAAGTTCTCAGGGTAAGTTTATTTCTTCCCACAACATTTCTATTCCTACATCTGTAGAAGATCCTGCTCGTATAGAGGATAGTTCATGTGTTACAGCTCTAGTTCCAGCTGCTGCGGAAGCAACAACTGACGTCAACCTAGATGTTGAGATGACAGAAGTTGTGGCTATTGCCCAAAACGTTGCCGCAGAAGTTGCTGCAATTGAAACTGAGGAACCTGCTCCCAAAGAGGTTCAAACATCAATTCTTGTTCTGGCTATAACAGAGGCATGCTCAGAAGGACAGAGCTTTGCTAAAGACGTTACAAAGCCCAGGCACTTCTTCCAACTGGACATGCTGAAGACGATTGATCATTCAATCAACTACATGCCCCCAGCGCTCGAAGAAGATTTCATTCCTACAGGCTATAATGAAAAAAGATATATTGCTGCTGAGAATGAGATTGCCCTACTGATTGATATCGACAGTAAAATGAGGGATATAGTATTTAACACTTAGATGACAGAAATTGAAAGGAAGTATTATATGGCCATTCAACTACAAAAAAATCCTGGTCCTATACCATCCTCTCTCATTCTTCAACAAGACAGACAAGGAGGAACAAATCCTAGATGTGATGTGGATCTGGCATACTACCTCGACTATGGTCACAACAAGCCTACAAATTTTGCTCTCAGAGACTACAATATTTGTGTGTATGAGCCACTTCGCCCTAGCTTTCTCAATCCATTAGAGGCAGTCTTGAACAGAGAAGGCTACACACACTTTCCTCATATTGCCAATAGTCCTGAAAATCTAACCTTGGTCAATCCACTCCGCCTATGGAAGAATAAAGCAGTTCATGCCGATGAGCGTCTTGAATCTCTCACAGATTTGATCCAGACTGAAGCTGATGCGTATTTTGATAGTGTCTGAAATGCTAACTATCTGACTGATAGATATCGCTTTGAATCTATCAGAGATATTCACCATGAAGGCATTAGAGCTATTGTCAATGCTGGCACAGACTACTGTATGAACGAAGTAAATTGGGTTGAAGCGTATATGGGTCATCAATATACCTTCACAGAGTTAGTTCAAGCTCCCCATTTATTTGGCATAGGCATGCATGACAAGAATCATCAATTTGCCAAGCATTGCCTGAAGAAGCGTCAACAGAGAGTTGGACCTGTTCTTAAGCTCCCAATCATTAGACATCAGATTGATCAATGTCTACGTCAAGAGCTTCACAGATTGTCCATTACTCCTCTACGTTTCAATGCTCAAGCGTCCAACAGTGGCAGTACTCACATTACTAGCTTAAACTTCGCTCCAAGCCACTGCGAAGATAACTTTAACTTGATGGTGAAGATTATGACTCTCTTATCTCATTTTGACAGAATCTTCAATGCCAATCTCAGACAATGGAACGACTCAGTAATCCATTCATTTCGAGGATATCCACTGCTCCCTTCTATCCGCAAAGAGGTACTCAGTCATTATGAATTTGTCCTCTCACTACTAGGAAGAAATCAGGGACTGGCTCAAGCGATCTATCCATGTTTAGAAGAGTACAATGCTGCTTATGTGCCTAAAGATCAGTGTCTCAAGTCTCTTCCCTCTAACTGCTTGATTGGATTTTCTAGAAATTACTCCCCAGATTCCATTTTTTCTATCTGTCAAGCGCCGTCCAAAGTCTTTCAGCATCATGTGCTTGATATCATTGGTCCCATGCACATCAGGGCCATTGATAGTCCCCTTCGCACATTCATTTTCGACACTTACATTTCTAGAACCCGACTCACTGAACTTTTGGAAGCTGCATCCACTTCTTATGCCGATTAAGCAAATTGGAACTTCCAATTCGATGACTTTCGCCAAACAGAGTCAGCACTTGAGGAAGCACATGCTAAGTTAGTTGAAGCGTCCACTTCTGAAGTTGCAAGTATTCCAGCGTCTGCTGAAGAACTAGTTCAAGCGTCTCAACCAGAGGATATTCCTGACGCTCTTGAACTCGTTACTGATGATATTGCTGAGGATCTTTCTCTTGACATACGAGGTACTGTCTTTGATCCCGCGTATCAAGTTCCCATAGACTCTCTTAAACACTCATCCAGGTTCAACCGACCGGCTCCTCAAGCGGTTCAATCAGATGAGAGTCACTCTTTCGGTCCTTTGCTCAAATCCGTTTTGGAGGATATCAGTGCTCATGCCACTCAGAACGAAGAATCTCTCCACTCGATTAAAAATGATTTAGCAAAGATTGAGTCTCACGTTATGAGCGCTCAGATTGCTCATATGCGTAGTTCAGCTCAAGCGGTTGTTGGTGAGTGCAGACAAGCTTTTCAAGAAATGCATGATGCTACTCAAGCCAACCAACTTGCCATAAGAGAAGAGTTAAAAAAGCGCCTCGAAACTCTAGAGACATCTCTGAATGATGCTACTAGCGCCAAGCTCCTCGCACTGCAGGAACGCTTCGACAAGCGTCTGGACGACATTACAGACTCTATGTCTCAGATTGCTCATCAGGTTAGTTTACTTACAGAACACTTTCTAAAGTCTGATGATGGCAATAAAGGGGAGAAAAGAGGAAAGCGTCTAGTTCAAGAGCTCAAGAGCCTCCGCCTCTTAAGCGTCAAGTTTTACCTTCTCCTTCTACGCTAAGTCTCCCTTCTTGGATAACTGCTGTTGGAGTAAGTGATTTTGCTGGAGCGCCTAGTAGAACGCTAAGAGAACCTCCAAAAGCATTATATCCAAATCTACCAATACTTTATAGAGCACGGCTTGAACAGTTTGACATCCCTCTTCAAAGAGCATCTATTCCAGAACCTTCAGATCCAAAAATTTTAGCTGAAGAGAGGCAGATGTCTGACTTCATCCGAACTTTCAGAATTTGCCTTAAGGTATATTAGTATTAACCCAACTGATTGGGACAAACACTTTACTGCTTTCAAGAAAAGACAACAAGAAAAAAATAAGCTCATAATCAACAAAGATCATGAAGCAATGATGACCTTGGTAGACAACCTGATTGAAGCTATCCGACCTGAAACATCCAAGCGATACAAAGTTAGACCAAGTCGTTAAAGCTTTTTGATTTACATTATCTATATTCTTGTCTCTTATATTTTATTTTTTTTAGTTGTAAAAATGCATGTAATCTTTGATATATATATAAAGTGCATCTTTCAGTTGAAACATCTCGTTGAAGCATAACTAACTTTAACTAACCTTATCTAATCAAAGCTAACTTTTATTTTGGCTGTCTAACTCTTGAACTATAAAAAAGTAAGTATTGCCATCATCAAAAAGGGGGAAATTGTTAGGAATTTCATGTTAGATGTTTGATGATGACAATTAGGACCTTTTGTTAGACCCGAAAATATGTAAGTTTGATTTTAGTTTTGAAACGTTAGATTTGTAATAGGCTTTGTTTTATTTTTATTCTAGATTATTAGGTTAAGTTGTCTTAGACTGAGCGTCTGATATGTTCTGAGTGAGTTTATCAGAAGTAAAAGTCTAAAGACTCAAGCGCCTGAAGTCTGAATAAAGATGAAGATTCCAAGCGTCTAGAATGACCAGCTACATCAAGCGTCACCTTATAGGATAGAAGTGATTCAAGGATGAACAAGCGTCTATCAATGACTGATTTCACCTGAATTTATTTCTAAGTCCAGAAGGAGTTTAATGCAAATATTCTCATTCCATTAAGTGCCAACGGGCATTTAATTCAAATGCATTAAATGCTGATAAGAGCATTAAATGTGATAAGCACTTTCAGACGTACGGAGAAGCCACCCTATTGGACTGTCAACATTTCATAGACTGCAGCACCAACTTTGTGCAGCAGATTTTCAGGAAAAAGGACAAAAGTTGTTCACTCGAGGAAGTGAGAGACACGCGCTCGTGCATGTGTCAAACGGACACTTTCTCCAAGAATGTCTATAAATAAGACTTCAACAACAAGTCCAAAACGATTGATTTCCAAGCCAAATTGATGTTGCATTGAAGTCTCATTCCTTAAAGTCTCAACAAAGTCAGAATTTTCAAGAAAACAATCTCTTTGCTTTTCTTCAATTTCTGAGACAGTCAACCGATATCTCAAACATTCTTTTCGAAGAAACCCACATTACTACTGAGATGTTCCTAGTTGTTTGAACTTTACCAAAATCAAACAAACCTTTTAGAAAAACCCCTATCCAAGCCTCGCGATCTGTGTGAAGTCGAAGTTGGATACTTGCAGTATTTCTGGATGAAAGAAGTAAGGGGATTGAAGTGATTTGGAGCAGAAGTCTGTGTGATCAAGGAGCTCAAGTCATCGACATCCATCTCTCCCTAATTTGTAGAAGATTTTGTGTGATTCTTTGAAAATCATTTTAGTGGATTGCCTCCAAGTGTTCAAGAAGAAGAAGGACGTAGTTGAGATTCCACCACCCAACGAACCTTACAAATATTATGTTCTTTACTTTATTTCAATTTTCATATTGTCATATCATAAAGGGAAAATTGCATAACTTACCCCTTTGAAATACGGAATTTGCACGAAATCCACCTGTGTTAAAAAAATAGCCTTATATACCCCTGTGTTTTTTAAAACCCTGCACGAAAACCCCTGTCCGTTAGAAACTAACGGAAGGTAGCATCCACACGCGTTTTGTGCGAAATGGGATGTATTTTAGGGTTTTTAGTGGTTAAAATGGATGAGTAATTGAATAAAATACCCCTTCTTTCATTCTTTTTCCTTTTTCCTATTTTTCTTTTCCCTTTTCTCCTTTCCTTTTCCTTTTTCTTTTTTCTTTCCCCCAATTTTCTTTGTTCATCTTTTGCACAGCAACAGCAAGAGACACAAAAACAGCAACATGCCCTTTTTGAATCGTCGGTGCAAACCCTCCACAGACCACGCCTAACAACCTCGAGCCTACCGCGCCACCACCCACACTGAAAATTACCCCATTGGCGCTGCAAACATCCCTCCACCGCTGCAAATTCTTTAACCCACCATCGACATGCTTTCAAAACGCCGGAGGTCCTCGTCATGCCTTTATCAGCTTAAATTTTGCCTAGATCCGTCGTCATACCAGCCTCGCAATTTTTGTAGTTATTTTCTGAATTTCTATTAAATGTTTTATTTTCAACATTTAATTTCTTAATTTTTCCATCGTCATATCAGCTTTTAATTTCTGAAATTTTTATTAAATGTTTTATTTTCATAAATTAGATATAAATATTGCTTTGGAATTTTCAGTAATTTTTGTAATTATTTTCTGGATTTTCTCTAAATTTTTAGATTTTTATTTATTTAGGAAATCTTTTGGAACTTTTTTCTTTCTAGAAATTTTGTAATTATTTTATGAATTTTAGCTAAATTTTCAGATTTTTTTTTGTATTTTTGTATATTTTCCGGAATGTTATTTATTTTCATATATTTCATAATTTTTTATGATTTTCAGCATTTTTTTGTAAATATTTTTCTGAATTTATAGATTTTTTTCCCTGAATGTTCACGGATTTTTCTATTTTTAAAATTTTGTGCAATTTTTTTTTGCAATTTTATGTATTTTTTATTTTCTGAAATTTATAAATATATTTTTTGTGATTTTCATAAATTTCTTAATTATTTTCTGAATTTTTATTGAATTTCAAATTTATATTTTTGTTGAATTTCAAATTTATTTTTATATTTCTGAATTTTTATGGATTTTTTTATTTCAAAATTTTATAATTAATTAAGATGTCTTTAAGATTTTTTTCATAATTTTAATTATTTTATTCTAATTTGTTTGATCCAATGGCTGAGATTAAATGAGAATAAAGATAAGGTTTATTAAAACTAGGGGGTATAACAGTCACACAAGACAAAAAAGTAACGACGTTAGTGTGCACTAACGGAAGGGGAGAGTGTGCAAACTAAATAATAACATAGGGGTATATAAGACTATTTTTTTAACACAGGTGGATTTCGTGCAAATTTTGTATTTCACAGGGGTATGTTATGCAATTTTCCCTATCATAAACTGATCAAGTAAAACTTAATCAAACGCTAAGCAACTAAATACACTTTCCGTGACGCTAAATATTTTAAAAAGAAGACTACGAAAATCATTCCGCTGTGCTAACACTGATTAAAGAACTGAACGCTTAAACCTACTTGGTTAAAGTATTCAAATCTTGAAGTCTAAGTTAACTTTCTAAAAACAGTCTTCATCAGACGCTTAGCCTAAGCGTCTATATTTCAAGTAAACGCTCAGTCAAAGCGTCTACATTTCAAGCGTCCAATACCATTTTAATACGAAACTATTTGAAGTCGAGAAAGACTTCAGGGTCTATTCAACCCCCCCCTTCTAGACCCTTTCGTATGCCACTTGGGACCAACAAGCTTCAACAAGATGTTTGCGTTCATTCATTCATTCATATAGTAAATTTGAAGTATACAATGATTACACTGAAAAACATAAAGCAACAAAAGATAAAACGAAAATAAAGCAAGATAAGTGATCATTTTTTCTATCGCTTCTTCGACATCTCTTCCTGAAAGATGTCATTCGCTAGATCTAGAAGAACCCTGTCAAGGTCAATCATTATTGTATGATAGACTTCGTTGTAGTCCTCATGATTTTCTTTAGCGTTTACATTGAGTTCTAACAACCTTCCAACCCAATCTCTTGGAGGAATTCCAAGCGTCCGAATAAGATCATGATAAAGATCTTGGACTCGATCATTTCAAGCCTTCCAGTTAAGAGGTCTTCTCAAGGGTTCAACATAAGCGTGAAAACCCATACCCTCAAGAAAATCAACATCCAGATCGGGGAGCCTATGCCTACCTTTAAAGTATCTTGATTTTTACTTCTTTGTGAGCATCTTTTTCAGACTCACAAAATCTTCAAACATGGAGTGCCAATTTTTATTATCAGTTTTGGACATTGGCTCGGCTTTGGCTTTGGCTTTAGGATCTTTTGGATTTTCTTCTTCTTCCTCCTTCTTGACTTCATCAGGGGAAAAGCGTAGCTCAGCGATATCTCGTCGGAGTAGTCTGACTTCATCAACGAAGAGGGCTACTTGCTCAACAATACTCTATCCTACTGAATTTGAAATATTGTGTCTTTCAGTATTCGCTGAAGCATTCTGAGCTAGCAAGATAGGCCGTTGATTAAGAGAACCACGCAGTCCAATACTGATGTAGTACTCTTGCTCATAGTGTTTGAAACATCTCTACTTCTGGTATCTGAGGCAAGCCTGATGTGTGTTTCATCATTGGCTATCATTTTAGAGTAGGAACCATTAATACTTTGGAGCGAGTTCCTTATTACTTTTTTGAAATCTTTGGCCTCTTGATCGCTATCTAAATTTGAGTCTGAGGAAGGAGGATGCTCAGGAGATGGAATGAGTCCATATGAGCTTGAACTGCTGCCTTGCTTTTTGATTTGTCTCTGATAAAAGGTTCCTTGGGGACTTTAGCAATCTCGTCTTGAACTTACTGAATCGCTTGATCAACAATTTGAGTTGCAGTGTCTAATTGTGCAACTTGATCAACAAGTGAAATCACGGCTTCGGGAGAACTGGGGGCATCGACCATTTGGATATCAGTGTCTTGAATCGGAGCGTCTTCAACAGGAGGAGGCTCGTCCACTTGTAATTTTGTGATTTCCACAGAAGACGGTCTTTGAACAGGGATGACTTAGATTGGGCCAATCGCTTCCAAAACGTGCCATGGACTTAGGTTGAATGATCTCGGGATGAAAAACAAAGCGTCTTCGCGCTCTTCAGTACTGAACTCTAAGCGTCTTCCGGGATCACTACACCAGATATGTAAGATTTGACGAAGTCCATTAAAAAAACATCAGCGTTTCAGCTAGCGCTTGATCCACTGGCCTAATAAGAGAAAGGATTTGAGCCACTCGGATGTTTTGCTCTCACATCATGATATGATACAGATTGTAGCCATGGAAATCACTAAAACCAAAGAGATGGTTGAAGGTGATATCCTGCGATTGAGCATTCTCAACAATCGCTCTTCTGTCTCTATGAAATTCTGCATGATCATCAGTTAGACACATATGCGCTTCACTGGGACTTGGAAGGGCATCTCTCTTGCTGGTGGAGGCATCTTCATTCAGATCCAGTTGGATATGTTGATCAAAGTGTTATTGTGGATGATAAACAGAGCGTTCTCCTTGACTGATTTGAGAAAGCTGATGTCGAATAAAACGTTGCATGCCTAGTCTAAAATAAGGCAATGCATTCACTTCTCCCACTAGTGATTCCCGCCTTTAAAGCAGAAACGAAGCGTAACCACGACGCCTGTACTCAATTCCAAAATTGAAGAGAAAAGGATACTTGAGCATCTCTTCAATAGTATGGAAATGCAGTACGAGATCCTCAACCTATCTGAATATGTCTAGTATTAAGCGTCTTCTGAGTTGCTTAGCCACTTCTTTGTCTTTCTTGGCTTCAAGTAGCTTCTTAAATCTTTCTTTTTCAATATCAAAGCTATCGACCCAGAATTTGGCAAGGTATTCTCGGGCTACATTTTCAACCCAATTATTAATCGGATTGGGGTGTTCTCTGAACATTTCTCCCTTTCCTTTCCATAAGCAGAGGGGTTTTGATGAAGACTTATTTGCGGAAGAATGGACGATTCTCGGCAAGGCAGAATAACCCATTGGATTCAACTGTTCTTCATGGGGGTTCTTCTCCCAATCGCCCATATGAGGATTCCAGAATTGAACATGAGTGCGGCGGAACGGAAAATTGCATTCAAAATTGTGGTTGCTTTCAAACCCTGCCAAATCGCTAATAGGAGTCTCCAGATACTCAAGATGAGCAATAATCTCCTTCTTGGACTTGAGACCTAGAGTTGCTAGATTCTCAAAAATCTCTGATTTCTGAGCGTCTGAAAGAGCAGGAGTGTGGAGTGATGTCTAAAAGTTAAGCTCCATCTCAATCATCTGCTGAAGGGTCTTTTCTTTCCAGGCATAGTAGTACTTTAGACTTTCATCCTAGCCTCTTGGAAAGAAATTCACCACAAGAGGAGGAAGACCAGTTGGAGTGGAGACTATTGGGGCCACTTCTATCGATCGTTCAGCATCTACAGTCACTTCCCTGGCTAGAGAGATCTCAGTGTCCAAAAGGACCGTTTCTATTTCCTTAGCAATTTCCACTACTGTTGACATATCAACATCCAACTCTACGGCAACCTCGGGAGGAAGAGGTGCACCAACTTCTGGCACATTTTTAGCTGATACATGCAAGCATTTGAGAACAAAGAAATTTCTAATCAGTCGCTTGATCTTTGGAAACATTTGGTTCCATTGCCTCAAGCTTCAAAAATTCTTCATCATCATGTTGATTGAGGAAAGAAGTGAGAGGATCAGCACGAATGGGAATATCACAAGAATCTAAGGTATTCAGAACATACTAAATATCGAATTCTCTTCGAGTTGAAAAATTTATCCTAGCGTTAAAGAAGATAACAAACAAGGAAAGGATAATGGATATTGTTTATCACAAGTACTTACCTTGATCACTAGCAAAGTCCTGTGAAAGAGGATTAGCTTCAGGCTCTAAAACAGGTTCAAAAGAAGGAGGAAGAGGAACACTCGCTGGTTCTTCAAGCGCTGGCTTTACTGGAGCGCTTGTTGATCCCTTTGGAGTAGACCACGATCTGCGCTTACGAGCAAGTGACACTTCTTCTTCTTCTGTTTTTTCTTCAGTCTCTGGGGATACATTAGTCTCTGGAGGAGGAGAAGGGGATTTTGGAGGAGGAGAGGGAGACTTCTTCTTCTTCTTTGTCTTTTTCTTTTGTTTCTTGGCTGGCTTGGAGGGCTCAGCGACTTTTAACAAGATCTTCCTTTTTGGTCGCTTGACGACCACTTCTTTTTCTGGTTCATCTGATGAGGAAATCGCTTGCTCCTCATCATCACCACGAACTCTGCCTTCAGCAAGGAGTCACTTATGCTCCTCCTTGGGAACTGCTGCACCATCCACTCGCTTAGGGTTAAGCTATTCACCAATCATCTTCTTTCCGTAAAACTTTGGCGTTGGCACTTTGGATCATTTGGACATTACATATCCACTAGTGCCAAGAATAAAACTAAGTAAAATCCCATAGGGCTTGGGATTCATTAACTTCTGCATCGTTGCTTTAAAGCTATTGAAAACATACAAGGCCCAGTTGACCTTCACCTTGGTTAATATGGCAATCATCATCTTGTATTGAATGATTGATATCTTATCAAATGAGCCCTTATGATACTCGATCGTCTTTGCATATACGTCGAACAAAATGATATATTCTTCTTCCATGTCATTCTTCTTAATGTTTGATTTGTACGCGGCATCAACATCGCCTCGCCGGACTTGTCCCAGACTTTAGTAGCAGTACCCATGGCAACTTCTTCAACTTCACACCCATAAATGGGTAGATTCAGCAAATCAGCAAGCAGTTGTGACGAGATAACAAATGGAGTTCAGTAGAAGGAAGATAGCAAGAAATAGAGTTGCCATCGTCAGAAATAGCAGCATGCTTAAAGAAGTATTTAACTTCATCCTCATGAATCAGAGAATGAGAGGTGAGAAGGGTTCTTAAACAAAATTCTTCAATGAGAGGAAGGATTTGTCTCATTGGGAAGTGTTGATTCTCAAAAAGATACTCCCAGTTAACAAGGAGACCAGCATTATAACCAATGGTTCTTTCGATTTTGGGTTTGGAGGTGTTTTCGGCTTCAGATTTGGAAGACTTTGGTGGCGCTATTGATGAAAAAATGAGCTTTCTGAGGAAGTAGAAGAAAAAACAATTTCCTTGGAGAGTTTTTACAACAAAGGGAGTTTGAGAGTGATAAAGTGTTTCTGTAAAAATTTGAAGGATTTAAATAGATGGCAAAATGTAACTCCTCAATTGCTTTGATAAATGCCACTTGTGAGTGCAGTTAATCAAAAATGAAAAATATTGAATCTGAGCCGTTTATCATAAAGACGGATGTAAAAAGGCGCGATAAATTAGGATAACTGTTGTAAAAGATAAATTTTGAAATCCACAATTACTTTTCAAAAATGTTTGAAATTTTTGAAAATATTCAACATGAATTGCACCCGCCTGTTGGTACACTGACACGTACCCTAGGCATGTGCAGTTTCAGAACCACCTATTTTGAGATATGTATCATTAACCGTCAGTTTGATGTGATAGGAGCGCGTGTGCAGTTGTCCAATTTTATCTTTTGGACTTATCCACACGCTACCTTTAGCGATGAAAACAATGTATGATTTTCAGAGAGAGTTACTTAGCGTTAAAGTTGGAATATTCTTAATGCTAAAGTGTTATTTTAATAAATAACATTTAATCGCTTTCAAGAAATTATACTTTTATTTTATTACTGATCAATTTTTCATGCATAAAGGTAAACACTAATGATCAATGCAAAAAGTTTTTCAAAGTCATTTCTTTTAAATCATTAACGCTTACTAATTGGAATAAGAACAATTTTAAAGTTTCCCCTAAAATTGATAACTCATTTCAATTTTGAAATCGCTTTAGACATTATAATAGAGTGGATTCCCCCTAAATTAATGTGCCTATAAAAATATGATGCTTCATGATTAAGCATTTAAATCAATCATACCTAATAATTCATTTTTCAAAGTGAGAAAACGTTGTTCGTTGAGCGCTTTGGTGAAGATATCTGCCAATTGTTTGTCAGTTCGAATGAAATGCATGGAGATATCTTTCTTTTGAACATGGTCACGCAAGAAATGGTAGCGAATATCAATGTGTTTAGTTCTAGAATGAAGGATTAGGTTTTGGGTCATAGCTAAAGCACTTTGGTTATCATAATGGATTGGGTTAGGATCTAAGAGGATTCCATAATCTCTAAGTTGTTGCCTCATCCAAAGGATTTGTGCACAACAGCTTCCAGCAGCTACATACTCGGCTTCAGCGGTAGAAGTCTCTATAGATTGTTGTTTCTTACTTTGCCACGAAACCAATCTATCACCTAGAAATTGACATGTACCACTAATACGTTTTCTATCTATTTTGCATCCTGCAAAATCTGCGTCTGAATAACAAATTAGTTCAAAAGGAGAGTCGCTTGAATACCATAAGCCCACATTTTGTGTGCCTTTTAGGTATTTAAGGATTCTTTTGGCAGCAATTCAATGTGACTCTCTAGGATCAGCTTGAAAGCGTGCACACATGCATACCAAACACATAATGTCAGGTCTACTAGCGGTAAGACAAAGAAGTGATCCAATGATACCTCTATAATTAGTGATATCAATTTTCTTCCCACTTTCATCTTTATCTAACTTAAGCATTTGGCTCATTGGAATTTTTGAAGATGCTGCATTTTCCATACCAAATTCTTAATCATATCTCTTGTATATTTAGTTTGGTTTATAACTATGCCATTAGGGAGTTGCTTAACTTGTAATCCTAAGAAGAAAGTTAATTTACCCATGACGCTCATTTCAAATTGATCTTGCATCACTTCTGAAAATTTCTCACACAATCGCTTATTAGAAGATTCGAGTATAATATCAACACATATTTGGACTAAGAGAATGTCTTCATCATGGGCAATTTTTAAATAACGTTGTGTCAACGCTGTTGTTTGAAAAGCCTTTACCTATAAGGAAGATAGGGAGAGTGTCATACCATGCTCTTGGTGCTTGTTTAAGGTGATAGAGTGCCTAATACAATTTGTAGACCATACTTTTGCCATGGTTGTTGATGAATCCTGGGGGTTGCTACATATATACATCTTCTTGGAGTTTACCATTTAGGTTTGATACATTGTGAACTTGTTGAATGCGGAAATTGCTAGGAACATCCGAATCGCTTCAAGACGGGCCACTGGGGCATAGGTTTCATCAAAGTGAATACCCTCTTCTTAACAATAACCTCAAGCGATTAATCTAGTTTTGTTTCTTATAACAATACCATCTTCGTCCATTTTGTTCCTCAAAACCTATCTAGTCCTAATAACTCCTTGGTGAGTTGGTCTGGGAACTAGCGTCCAAACCTTACTATGCTTAAATTGGTTAAGCTCCTCTTGGATCGCTTCTACCCAACTTGAATCACTAAGCGCTTTATCCACTTTCTTTGATTCCATTTGAGATAGAAAACTTGCGAACATGGCCTCATTAAATGTAGCGGCCCTAGTTCTTACAGGTGCTACAATGTCTCCAATTACTAGTTCTGGTGGATGGTCTCTAAGCCATTTTCGATCTGGTTGGAACGGGTTGAGAGACTCTTGATTATCAATCGCTTGACACTCATTTGTTTCTTGATAAGAGTCATTTTTACGTGTTTTTAAGCCCGTTGTGTTTATGTTTTAAGTTCATTTATCACTTGATTCTTGCCACATATGCATTTAATCTGTGTGTGAAGTGATTTCAGGTTGTAAATGGATGCAAACGAAAAAAGGGCAGAAAAACGACGTATAAAACAAGTTCATGCCAAGATACTTCGCACCTCCACGCCCAAGCGCAGCCACAATCACGCCTGGGCGCCCGAACAAGCAAGAAATAAGCTCAAGTTACGCATAATCGCGCCTAGGCGCGATTTTACCACGCCTGGGCGTGATATTGGCCACACCTTCCACATTTGAGCGCCATTTCTATATATTTAAAGACCGAGTTTGGTGAAGTGACCTTCTACAAAGTTGTATATCTGTCTCGTATCTTCATTTCAGAAATTGAATCACTCAAATCGGAGGTCCGTGGAGAACGTTATGAGAAAAACACGATTGTTGCGCTGAAAAGCAAGAAAACGGTTCAGTGTTCGCACTGTGGCTCCCAGGCGCCGATTTCTCACGCCTAGGCGCCATTATGTGCGCCTGGGTGCCCCGCAACTTATTCCCCAAGCCATTTGTGCCACGTAGGCCGCGCCTAGGCGCCGATTTGGCCGTGCTTGGGCGCCGATATAACCGAATTTTAGTTCTAAAAAGCTAAATTTTCAACACATTAAAAGGGTTCGAAATCTGGGAGATTGGAGGCGATTTGCTGGGTTTTGGGCCATTCTTCATCAACTCTAAGAGGCTAAGAAGGAGATCTAGCTTGGGATTGAAGCTCTTGACTCGGATACATCATCAATCAAGCAATATAGGGAGTTTTCATATGTTTTTCATTACATACTTGTCTATGATTATGTATATGACTACATTAGGATCTTCTATGTTATTGATTATGAGCTAAATTTGTGAGACTAAGGCCATGTGAAGGCCAATTTATGAGTCAATATATGTGAAGTTACTTTTTGTATTAATTCTCCTATTGCTTTGTGTGTTAATTCTATGCTTTTATGCCAATCATGTGTTTGATCACCATATGCTTGCTATCTTGCCTTATCTAGTTGTTCGAGAGAAGATAGATTAGGGTGCAAGGGAATTAACACATCACCCGAAACAAATGAGGGATTGCTCCTAGAAATAGGTAAAGATTCCCGGGTGTTGTTAGCCGGATTTACTCGGGGAAGCTCTAGAACGTTAATGCGTGATTTTTGATTAGATTCTCGGATAGACATATTTAGAGAACCCTCAACTAATCATAGGATTTTTATGAGCCGAGACATCGGGTAATAATTAATTTAGAAGTTTCCACCAAAGCAATAGGAGTCTAATAATTCGAGGAGTAACCCATATATATTGACGAGTAGATTCGGTTGTAGCATGTGCCTTAGTCATTTTATCATACGTGAGTTTTAATCTATAGCTCGTTCCTCTTTCATCCTTCTTTTATCCTTCTTGCAATTTACTTTATTTGTCTTTTCTTTTATTGAAAATCTAAAGCTAACATCCAAGTCTCCGTGGTTCGACAACTCGGACTTATTGTCCATTTCTATTACTACACACGACTAGTGCACTTGCTATACAAGCACGTTAAGTATTAGCGTGTCAAGTTTTTGGCGCCGTTGCCAGGGACTTGTTTTTTTTTAGTTTTTGATTTTCGTTTACATTTTCATAATTCTTATTTTTTTGTTTATTTCTTGCTTATCTTTTATTTTCTTGTTATTCTAATTTTGTTTCTTTTGTTTTCTTTTTCTTTTTCAGGTTCTAATAATGGTTACACAATTCCATAGTCTAACTCTATAGGGGAAGATCGAATGGTTGCCAAACACTATTTGAGGCATGATACCGTTAGTAGTCCCACCTCGCCCATGGGAAGTATCACCAATGATTGAGGCACCTACTCTAACCGTCGTACCAATAGTGGCTACATCTTTGCCACAACAAGGACTATGGGAGTCACAGAGACCCCATATTGAGCAAATTCAAGCCATAAGGCAAAAATTCCTTCCACAATTATGCCAAGTGGATATTCTTGAGGTGGAGGAAAAATCCGATAATATCATGGAAGAGATGCGCCTTATGGCAAAGGACATATGTTTGGGGATGAGGGAGATAAGTTGTCAACTTAAACACCTCACAAAGGAAATCTACTTAAGAGCATCCGAGACAGAGAGCCCAAAAACTGAGAAATCTCTTTCCACTCTCTCTCAACCTTCTCAAATATGTGTCCCATTTCCTTTAGCTCTAAGACGAGAAAAAAGTAAATTTGATCAAGTCTTAGACAATTTGCTAGAGGTGAAGGTTAACGAGCCCCTTGTCAATTCTATCTTGCAAACACAATGTATCTCAAAGCTATCCATGGATATTTTGTTGAACAAGCAACCTTGGGAAGAAGTGCACACGGTTTGTTTGACAAAAATCTGCTTGGTGGGTACTCTCCATGATCCTTCAAGTCAATGCAAGGCCCCAAGACTTCTTTCCATCCCATGCACTATAGGAGAACGAAGTTTGATCGTGTCATTCTGAATTCGGAAGTCGGAGTTAATTTTCTTCCTTATACATGGTTCAAAAAGTTGGGTTTTAATGAGCTTAAGCCAACGTCGATGCGGTTACAATTCGAGGACAAATCATTCAAACACCCAAGGGGAGTTGTCGAGAATGTGCTTGTGAAAATTGACAAATATCATTTCCCGATCGACTTCGTAACTTGTGAGATGGATGAGGCCATTGAAGCACCTCTGATCCTAGGAAGACCTTTCCTAGCCACCGGTAATGCCACGCTTGATAAGGTGAATGGTAAGTTAGTCTTAAATATGGGAAGTAAAAGAGTGTGTCTCAATGCATTCAAAGAAAAACGTAGACTACGCCCTAACACGAACTATTCAAAATTAGATACGTTTAATCTTTTAAGTGTTGAGAAATCACAGGAACACTCTTCATATGATCCACGGAAGATGACGCACAAGGAATTCAAGAAGAAAGGGGTAGTGGGAAGTTTACTCGATATTGCGCAACCGTTACCCACAACGGGTATTGGGACGAAGCTGTGCCCGAAAATCAATAGGACAGTGGAAAAGTTGTCTATTCCACTCTATGATCCTCATTGAGTCGACTTTGAAAAGTCAAGCTAATGACTATAAACAAGCGCTTCTTGGGAGGCAACCCAAGTTTGTAAGTTTTTCTTTTCTTTTTGCTTTTGTTTTTGTCTTGTGTTGTTGTTGTTTCTTTTTGTTTTATTCAAGCATGCACTTTTGACATGCTTCTCTTTGAGTCTTGATGGTTTTGTATTGTGAGTACATAACATGTAGTAGCCGAGTTTTGCATTGGAGATCTCTTGTTGTGGATTTGAGCTTGGAGTGGATTTCACATGATTAAGGTTTGCTTTTCAGCATCCTTGGTGTAAGTACTCTCGTTTACCCTTTTTGAGTGCTTATAGTTGAGCCAACATTGAGGGCAATGTTGAGTTTAAGTGTGTGGGGGGGGGGGGGTTATGAGTAGTGCTTATTGATTTTATGTGTTGTGTGATCTTGTTTTTAGCTCAAGTTTGAGGGAACCATTGCTATTGCATGTATTTTGTGCTAAATTTTGAGAAAAATCAAGCATAATTTTTTTTGTTTTAGGATGGTTAGCTTGCCAATTGGTGCAATGAGACTTGAGAACTCGAGACAATGGCATGAGATCTTGTACATTTCTATTAATGGTCTAAAATGAAAATTACACATCTTGATTATGCTCATTTCAACCTTAGTTGAGAGTCAATCTTCCTTAGATGATACACGTTGCACATAAGTCGAAGGTAGAGGGATTGAAAAGGGCTCCTCATCTCGAGACATGTGAGGAGCACCCTCGGATATATTAACCTAGATTTTTCATGTTGTTTTGAGATGATTAGTTGCTTAGGGGTTCATAATTGTGTTAATGGAACGAATGATTGAGATGAGATTGGTATGACCTTGAAAATTCGGTCAGGCCAACGAGTATTGGAGGTTATCAAAGCACCATTGCCTATATACTATACTCGTTGATCTAATTTGAGCTTTGCTCAAGCCAATCGGGAATGAGTTGAATAAAAGACCTTGTTCTATTTCGTGGCCTTTGCCACTCGGGTGATTAAGTTCGTAGGAGTGTCTTCACACTTAGCATCCTAAAACCCCTCTGGTTTGAGAGTTGTTGACCCAAAGCCCGTTACATGGGTGGCAAACAAGATCTAAAGAGGTTGAACATTGGTATGACTGCAAAAGTCAGGCTTAATAGATACTGGGGGCGAAGAGCACCATGCCTAGAATACTGTATTATTATGCTAATTTGAGCTAAGCTCAAGCCAATGCAAGTGTTAAGTGAATAAGGACCTAGTTTGGTTTTGTGGCCTTTGCACTCAAGCGATTAAGCCCTTAGGAGTGTTTATACACTTAATACCCTAAAGCCGTCCGGTTTGGGAGTTATTGGCCTAAAGCTCGTTACAAGGGTGTCATAGAAAGCCTAAGAGGATCGAACATTGCACATGGTCTAGCCTCTAATGTTTCGAGTTGAAAGTTGCATAAGTTAAAGCCTAAAGTGGATAAAGTGATGGATTTGTAGTGGCTAAGAAGTTTTCTTCAATTCTCGTACCATGTGACTAATCGAAAGTTGATAGATATGAGATTAATGCTTGAAAGTGGTAAGAATGCCACTCGACTATAATACGTGAGATTTATTACACTACACCCTTGGGATGGTATTTTCGATGTTAAGGCGTAACATGAGCAAGTGTGTGACGTGTATATATATGTAATTTTGAGCTTAAATGGATGAATTCATGCCATTGCTTTATTATTAATCATAGTATTTTGCGTTGATTGATCGGGGTTGAAAATCTTTAGATTTTGTGGGTATATCGCATGCAAACCCTCACGAGACTATAACTCGTCCTTTGAGGTAACTCAAGGGTTTAAAGGCTTGTTGCACCCGCTAAGTGCAACCGTGTAACACCCAATATTCTCGGCTCCTAATTTCGTAGAAGTGAAGGTAAACATTACAATCACCGCTAATTAGATGTCGTAAATTATTTGATTGTAGTGATTCGCGTTCAACTAAAAATATTTTTCTACTTGCTTATATAACTATTATTAAATCTATATGTGAAATAGGTTAGTAGTATTTACACCTGGTGGAATAGTTGATGCATTATATCATTTAAGGTGTATATATATATCTATATATATATATTCATCTTCATCAATTGATTACTAATAGTTAAATGGGATCATGCCTAACTACATATATATATATAGGCATAAACACATGCACATGCACACACACACACACACACACATATATATATACATGTACCATTCATGCTCTAATAGAGAAAGGAAGATTAGGAGGTGGCAAATTAAGATAATTACATCTCATCTTGCCTAAAAAACGTGGCTTATGGAGGATTAATCTCCATTTCTTTTTTTCCCTACCTTTTTGACCAAGACCTCCTTATATACTACAATTCAGCCTTTCAAAACTTCATTCATCACCACACCTGAAGAAACTCTGAAAATTAGCACCTATCTCATCTCAAATACATGAAAAGCTGAAGGAGAAGAAAAAAATCCAGTAGGGGAAAGGATCGTCCTTTCTTCTTTCTCTTAAGGTATATGGTAGTTAATCATTGCTTTTGCATGAATATGTTGTATACTAAATGTATTTCAAGCTATATATGACCTGGAATTGAGAGTATCATATCATATATATGTATTTTAGTAAACTTCAATGGCATGATGTTCAGCTGTGTTTGGAACTTTCAGTTTCTGAAAGTTACGTTTAAAGCTGTAATGAGGTGCCTAAACTTGTGAGTTTGATTATGATAAATTTTATGGAATAACTTGATTGTGGTTTAAACATCTATCAAAAATTCGGTAAGGGTTAGAGTCTTGTGGAATTTTCTAAAAATCGTTGAACAAAATCGCCAGTCTGTTCGGCGGAAGTGAAAATTGTTACTGTTTTGAAGATATTTCGTGTACCTGGAAATTTTGGTTTACTCTAAAACTTTTACAGTATCTTGATACATGTGTTATAGAGACTTCATATAAATTTCGGAATTTTTCAGTAAACAGGGGATTTTACAAAAATATTGGAATATAAGGTGTGTGTTCTGAAACAAATCTGCCGGGACACTCCCGTTTCGTTGATCGAATCCCCAATTTGACAAGGAAATTAAATCTGGAAAAATTATGTAGAATTTTTCAGCATCCTATCTGATATCCTGAAAAATTTGAGAAAGAAATTCCAATCCAAGAATGTGTTAAAAAATTGTTGAAAAATATTGCGCATGTAAGGGGGCTAGTTTGAACTTAGTTGCCTATATGTTTGGATAGTATGATATAACCTGTTGTATGTGATTAGCTTAAAAGTGTATTGTTTTGTGAAAATGATGGTATTTTGAATCACAGGATACTTTCGTGATACCTAGGCCGAGGCAACGACGCCGGTTTATTATTGTGAGGGTTTCTCTTATTCTTTCAACTTGATCTTGCTTACCATTTTTCGTTCCCTTTATCTAATAAATCATAGCCAAGTGTGACCTCATAAAGTTTCATTGATCAGACTTTTATTCTCATCTAAGGTAAGTGTCCAACCGTGTCCCAATTTGTAGCCTATCGTTCTTGCTTCCGCTCGCTCTCGCTCGAATACAAATCAGTGTACATATTCTAGTAGGAAACTCGTTGAAACGATTATTCTTCTTGGCTCTATTCTGTTGGCTAAGGGAGCTAAGTGCTATACGGGACAAAGTGCCACGTGACGGCGGGGGCCACCGCTTGAACCCGTAGGAGCCACCTCTAGAATCCCGAATTCTGGCATCCATCCGCGATGTGTCATTTTCTTGATATACAGCTTTGATTCGAAAAAGCAGAGTGAAGGGAGCTAAGTGCTATACGGGACAAAGTGCCACGCGACGGCGGGGGCCACCTCTTGAACCCGTAGGAGCCACCACTAGAATCCCGACATCTGGAACACTTCATAGAACATAAAGGTGTGAAGCCTCCTGCTGGTATGGGACAGTGGAAGGTGGATCACGATCACATGATATGATTACAAAAGTACATGGGTTATGTCCTCTGATTCATACGTAACATACTCGATTAATTTAACTTGTGATATGTTATTCTATTCTTTTGCTTGCCATCGTATATGTCCATGTCGTTATTGATTTTCGCTGCAGATTCTACCTCTCCTGATAAGGTAAAGCAAGCCATTAGCCTACCTCACTGGGTCATTCGGACTCACCCCTCCTTCTTTCTTCCTTTTCAGATAAGCTTAGAATGTCGGATACAAATGGAGAAATGAGAAATAAAGGAAGCATTGGTTTGTTTCTATCAAAGGGAGTAATGTTTTGGGATGTACGATTGGGTATGTATATGTTTTGGCTTGGAGATTTGTAATTGATAGGGTTATTGTTTAATTGTGTAAGACTGATGAATAAGGTATTGTTGGTTTAAGTGGAATAAAATTCTTTTAGTTTTAGTAGATGAAGAATTGGTATAGTTCTGACGCTTAGCGCTAGCTCGAGAAAGGACAGTCTCGTGGATCGAGCTAGTGTCGCGGTGTAGCGGGCCACCAGGTGGTCGGTGGGCGTTACAAACCGTTTACTCTACGAAAGTGAGTTAGGTAGTTTTTCTTTTTGTTTCTCCCGTGTTTGATGATGTTTTCCTAGCCTATAGCTCTTATTGCTCGAGGACGTGCAATTGATAAGTGTGGGGGGGTTGATAAGAGTCATTTTTACGTGTTTTTAAGCCCGTTGTGTTTATGTTTTAGGTTCATTTATCACTTGATTCTTGCCACATTTGCATTTAATCCGTGTGTGAAGTGATTTCAGGTTGTAAATGGATGTAAACGAAAAAAGGGCGGAAAAACGACGTATAAAACAAGTTCATGCCAAGATGCTTCGCACCTCCACGCCCAAGCGCAGCCACAATCACGCCTGGGCGCCCGAACAAGCAAGAAATGAGCTCAAGTTACGCATAATCTCGCCTAGGCGCGATTTTACCACGCCTGGCCGTGATATTGGCCACACCTTCCACATTTGAGCGCCATTTCTGTATATTTAGAGACCGAATTTGGTGAAGTGACCTTCTACAAAGTTGTAGATCTGTCTCTTATCTTCATTTCAGAACTTAAATCACTCAAATCGGAGGTCCGTGGAGAAAGTTATGAGGAAAACACGATTGTTGCGCTGAAAAGCAAGAAAACGGTTCGATGTTCGCACTGTGGCGCCCAGGCGCCGATTTCTCACGCCTAGGCGCCACCACCACCACGCCTAGGCGCCATTATGTGCGCCTGGGTGCCCCGCAACTTATTCCCCAAGCCATTTGTGCCACGTAGGCCGCGCCTAGGCGCCGATTTGGCCGCGCTTGGACGCCGATATAACCGAATTTCAGTTCTAAAAAGCTAAATTTTCAACACATTAAAAGGGTTCGAAATCTGGGAGATTGGAGGCGATTTGCTGGGTTTTGGGGCATTCTTCATCAACTCTAAGAGGCTAAGAAGGAGATCTAGCTTGGGATTGAAGCTCTTGACTCGGATACATCATCAATCAAGCAATATAGGGAGTTTTCATATGTTTTTCATTACATACTTGTCTATGATTATGTATATGACTACATTAGGATCTTCTATGTTATTGATTATGAGCTAAATTTGTGAGACTAAGGCCATGTGAAGGCCAATTTATGAGTCAATAAATGTGAAGTTACTTTTTGTATTAATTCTCCTATTGCTTTGTGTGTTAATTCTATGCTTTTATGCCAATCATGTGTTTGATCACCATATGCTTGCTATCTTGCCTAATCTAGTTGTTCGAGAGAAGATAGATTAGGGTGCAAGGGAATTAACACATCACCCGAAACAAATGAGGGATTGCTCCTAGAAATAGGTAAAGATTCCCGGGTGTTGTTAGCCGGATTTATTCGGGGAAGCTCTAGAACGTTAATGCGTGATTTTTGATTAGATTCTCGGATAGACATATTTAGAGAACCCTCAACTAATCATAGGATTATTATGAGCCGAGACATCGGGTAATAATTAATTTAGGAGTTTCCACCAAAGCAATAGGAGTCTAATAATTCGAGGAGTAACCCATATATATTGACGAGTAGATTCGGTTGTAGCATGTGCCTTAGTCATTTTATCATACGTGAGTTTTAATCTATAGCTCGTTCCTCTTTCATCCTTCTTTTATCCTTCTTGCAATTTACTTTATTTGTCTTTTCTTTTATTGAAAATCTAAAGCTAAAATCCAAGTCTCCGTGGTTCGACAACCCGGACTTATTCTCCATTTCTATTACTACACACGACTAGTGCACTTGCTACCAAAGCGCGTTAGCTTCTAGCGTGTCATCTCTGGTGCAATCGCTTCATCATTCACAGTTC
This sequence comes from Buddleja alternifolia, assembly GCA_019426215.1. Lineage (NCBI taxonomy): Eukaryota > Viridiplantae > Streptophyta > Magnoliopsida > Lamiales > Scrophulariaceae > Buddleja > Buddleja alternifolia. The sequence continues at coordinate 10,637,287 of CM033406.1, forward strand.
CAATTTGCTCTTGATGACCATTCTTTTCATTATCATCAGCGTTTCTTGCAATATCATCATTGATAACCTCACGAGTGACCTTAGGATTGGGCACAAAGATCACATCATCATCCTCATCATCACTATCATCACCAAGATTTATTTGTGACGCTTGTTGGGAAACATCTTCAACTGCTACATCATCAATATTGACCTTACTCGGTTCTTGGTTAGCATCATCAAACACAACATGAATCGATTCCTCAACCTTCGATTTGCCCTTATTTAGGATGCGGAAACTCTTTCCATTTTTGGCATAGCCTAGAAAGATTCCCTCACCTTCTTTAGGATCAAATGTATTTAGGTTGTGAGATCCATTGTTATGAATGAAATATTTTGAGCCAAATACATGAAAATAAGAATGTTAGGCTTACGTCCCTTCCATAACTCATATTGGGTCTTTTCATGTCGCATGTTGATCATACAGGGGTTCTGAGTGTAGCAAGCGGTATTGATTGCTTCGGCCCAAAACCTTTGAGGCAACTTGGACTTGGCTGACATTGTCCTAGCAGCTTTTTTAAGTGTTTTGATCCGTCGCTCGGCAAATCCATTATGTTGAGGTGTTCTAGACGCAGAATAATCGTGTAGTATTCCAAAATCTGTACATAACTTATCAACAATATGGTTAGTAAATTCAGTTCCTCTATCACTTCTAATTCTTGTTACCCTTAGATCTTTTGAAGTATGTAGTTGACGAATTAGGGCTGTGAGCTTAACACTAGTTTCATCTTTGAACATTAAAAATTCTACCCATGTATAGCGTGAGAAATCATCAACTATCACTAGCGAATGTTTTTTACCACTAACACTCATGATTTGAATAGGACCAAACAAATCCATATGCAATAGTTCAAGAATTCTAGAAGTAGATAGATGCGGTTTCTTCTTAAAAGATGATTTGACTTGTTTATCTATTTGACATGCATCACATAGGCGATTTCTATGAAAGGAACCCTTAGGTAATCCCTCTATAAGATTTAGCGATAATAATTTGGATATTTCCTTAAAATTGAGATGGTTCATTTTTCTATGCCATAACCAACCCAATTCATTTTGATTATTAGCAACAAAGAATGTGGGGCTATTATCGATTGTTGAACCCCAATCTACCAAATAAACATTATGAGTTCTTTTTCCTTTCAATTTAGTAGATCCAGTCTTAGCGTCGTTACTATAGCAAAAGTTAATAGAAAATTTAACTTCAAAGCCTTTATCACAAAATTGACTAATGCTCAATAAATTATTCTTAAGACCCTCAACATAATATACGTCACTTATCATGACGTTCCCCCTATGCATGATACCTATTCCTTTGGTTTTACCTTTGGAGTTATCACCGAATAATACTTGAGGATCATTGGTTGCACGATAGTTGATCAAGAGATCCTTTGAGCCTCTCATGTGCCTTGACGACCCACTATCGATGTACCAAATTGATGTATCAGTGCTGGCTCTAGGTACCAACATTTAAAGGGTAGTTCTAATTCTTTTTAAGTACCCATTTTGACTTGGGTCCTTCATCATTAGTAGCATTAGTTTGAATTTAAACTTTCGGAACCCATATTTACCCTGTCTTCATTACGGGAGAACAGGCCTTTTCGGATTTCGGTTTGTGTTGTGTGTGCTTCTCAAGTGTATAATAATATCCTCGATCATAATGATAATCATAGCCATAATCATAATCATCATAGTATCTATAATATGATCTGGATCTTTGAGGATATTGATGCTGGTATTTCCTCGGCACTGGCTTAGGAGCCGCTTTTAGTGATTGACACTTAGCATTTGATTCAATTGTGGAAGGCTTTTCCTTAGCCTTTTGAGCAATTGGATAGACCTTCTTTTGTGAATCATTCACTTTCATCTTCTCCTTATTGCCTGAGTTGGCTTTGACCTTCTCATTTGGCCTCTTACCACTGTCTCTTAGTTCATTCAGCATTTAACTATTTGAACTCTTCTCAACAAAGGCTACACCTTTTCCTTTGTTGGTTGTTGTAACCTTAGATGCTTTTGATTTAGGACCAAATTTATCACAACCTAATCCAGTCTTCTCACCAAAAAGTCTGGTTACCTCAGTCACATTATCTAACTTTCTTGAAGCTTTTGATAATGATGAGACGAGCTGCTCTGATTCGGCAAGTCTAGCGATCAACTCAGCTTCTCTCTTGACCACCATATCAAGATTACTTTTCAATTGAGCAATCTCTGCCTCAAGAGATTTGTTCTTCTCAATGCACTGTTGCTGAACTAGCAACTCGGCTTTGAGCGTCACATTATTACTTTTAATGGCTAAGATCTCATCAAAGTGTTCTTGATATAGTCTGGCGGGACCTTGACAATCTTTGTAATATTCATTAACTTTGTTACGTAATTTTTCATGAGAAAGAGGATGAGATAGTTCAGTGGATACCTCAGATAATGAGTCATCAGACGCTTCTTAATCTCTCCCCATGAGATAAATTAGCACTGAGTCACTAGATGGCTCATCATCGTTGCTTTCATCTGAAGATTCTAAATCCTCTTCAGATGCGGAGAATGGTTTAGATTTCGCTAGCAAACCTTGTTAATGAAGGGTGCTCCTGAATTGGTTTCTATCTACATGATCTTGCCTTGTGGGCTTAGATACATTTGGATAAGAGCAATTTATCGGGTAGTGCCCTGGTTTCATGCAATTATAACATAGATTAGTTCTCATTTTTTGTTCAATTGTTAACCTTTTGCAAACCACTGGTGCTGAGAGATTCCGATTTTGATTTGGAGACGGAGGTGCTTGATATTGAACTGGCGATGGAGGTTGAGGTACTGAATACACTGACGGTTGATATTGAGGCGCTGGTGCAGGGGGAAGGGGTTTGAAATGAGGTCTGTCCATTAAAATTTCTCTTTTCATATCTTAGAAATTTCTTGAATTTCTTGACCATTAAGGCCATTTCCTTTTCCTCATTTGATTCTGTCGCTTTCACCTCACTGACTGCTTTTCTCTTACTTTTGGTAGTTGCAATCTTTGTTAGTAAAAACTCATATTATACCCGTATAATGCACGTACTTACGTGTAATTGAAAACTACTTTTGTTTCCCGCATGCATTCTGAACGTAATGAATAATACTCGTACTTTTGAGTTGAACTGTTTAGTACACGTACTTTACGTATCCCATATAATACTTAATGAATAAAACTCTAATTTTGGTGAAATAAATATTTTTTTAATTTAAAACTTAAAAATTATTATTAATTTTTATAAATACTAATTGAGTATTATACAAGTAAAAACTCTCAACGTTAATAATTTATCAAAATATTAATTATTGTCAATTAATGACTCATATAAAATATTGTTTATATAAATTAAAACCAAATACAAGCAATAAATCTTACAAAGTTATATAGACTAAGCCGTATTTTTACTCCTGAATAATTAATTTATATCAGTATTATACTCGTACATCTACAAATCCATTTATTTCCCATTTTCGTACTTTTTAGTAAAAATTTTCACCGTAACTTTCAATAAAATTTCATAATATACACGTACGTAATAAATGATGAACTTTTCCCGTCCCGTATTTTACTATCTATGGTTGCAATTAAAGCTCCGGATTCAATCGCTGAAGTCAATGTATCGCTGACTTTTCCCAATTCAAACTCAAAGGCCCTTAGCTCCGAAAACATATTCTGGAGTTATAATATCCAGCATTTGGGATTCTCTCATTGCTATAGTCTTTATCAAATACTTGTTTGGAAGACTTCTAAAAATCTTATTGACCATTTCGTTATTGGTCAACTCCTTATCCAATGACGCTAACTCTGTAATAAGGGAAGTAAATCTCGCATCCAATTGATCTAGCACCTCGCTGGGATGCATCTTGAAATGCTCAAATTTCTGTATGGCCATGGAGAGCTTGTTCTCCCTCATCTGTGCAGATCCTTCATACACAGAGGCCAACTTCTCCCAAATTTCGTTTGAAGTCTTACATAACTTGATTTTGTTGAACAATCCTTTATTGTCTATCAACGCTGAGTAGAGAGTGCTTCGTCCAACATTATTCAAATTAACTTTTTTACGATCGTCTGGCATCTATTCAAACTTGGGCTTCTCGACATAACCATCTGGAGTAGCTTCAGTCGCTCCAGGGGCTCGAGTTGTAACTTTCATGATCTGAATGGGGCCATCTATAATTACATCACACATCTCATTATCACATGAGCATAAATATACAAATGCTCTAAATTTCCATGAGTCAATGCTTGACTCAACCAACTTCGGCATTTTGTTAAAAGACATGATATGTGATTTTTCTAAAAGCGACTAAGTTTTGAAATGAATGTATCTAAACAAGCAGTTACACTCGGAAACACTTTGGTTTCTACTTTAATCGTTCTGATACCACTTGATGGTCCCAAGTGGCATACGAAAAGGTCTAGAAGGTGGGGGGCAGGGGTGTTGAATAGACCCTGAAGTCTTTTTGGACTTAAAAAATTTCGTATCACTTTTAAGAATTTGAATGCTTGGTAAGCAAAGCGCTAGGTCATGCGCTAAAGATAAGATAACTTAGAGTTAGTGATTTCGACAATTACCAAAGTAGGGCAGTGCTTAAATCGCTTAATATGGGTTAGCGGAATAGATTTTTAAGCTTAGCGTTCTTTTAGCTAAATAGTCGCTTAACCGTTTTAAAGCCCTTTTAAAGATATGATGTGAATAGTAAAGTAAACCTATAAAACAGTAAAATGACACAAGATACGAAAGGTTCACTGGGTGATGTAATCCCAGCTACGTCCTTCTTCTCCTTTACACTCGGAGAAAATCCACTAAGATTATAATCGAAGGATCACACTGAGGCTTCTACAAATTAGAGGATAAGGAAGATGATCTTGAGCTCCTTGATCAGACAGACTTTAACTCCAATGAACATCTTCTTCAACAAGCTTCCCTCACACAGAAATGCTGCTTGTAGATCAACAACTTTCTCACGCAGATGAAAGAGGTTGAAGGTTTTCATCACAAGTTTGTTTTATTTTGAGAAGTTCAAACAACTTAGGATATCTCAGTAAGATTGTAGGGTTCTTCTGTGTAGATGTTTGAGATATCAGTGACTGTCTTTGGAATGTATGTGAAAAGCTTGAAGGATCTTTGTTATGGAGTTTATATGCTTTTCTTAAGAATATATCAGCAAAGCTTTGACCTTTTTCTTGTGTATGTACGTATATTTTTAGGGTTTGCTGAAAGTTACTATTTATAGAGATTTCTTGGGATTTGTCCGATGGACACATGCAGGCGCGTGTCTCTCACGCAACTTGTAAATAACTACTTTCTCTCACATTCCAAAAATTCTGTTGTTACCTATTGGATCTAGTCAAAAGGTGGCTTGTCCACAAGTCATAATGCTTTATCACATTTAATGCACTTATCAGCCATTTAATGCGTTTTTAATTTATTTCTCGTTAGAAATTAATGTTCGTTGATGATTGCATATAAGTCCTTCAAGACTTGAGAGTTTATTTCGGGTGAATGTGATCCTTGATCGCTTGAGTGTTTTGAGTGCTTGATTCATTATCCCTGAAAAAGTCCTTTAGTGTTTGACAGATGCTCAAGACAAATCTTCATTTTTACTTGACTTCAGACCTTGATCTTCAACTTCATGTCTGACAGACTCACCTAGAATTCGATCAGCGGCCTTGTATCTAATACTCAGTCTAAAATCCATAAAGATAAAAATTACAAGCCTAATAAATTAATAAACTTTCAAACGCTTATGCAAGAATTCTATGAAAGCACAAACTTACATTCTATTGGGGTTTAACATAAAATCCTACTCTTGTCATCATCAAAACATCTAACGTGAAATTTCTTGACACTATCAGCGACTTGGTATCCAATACTTAGTCTAAAATCTACTAAGATAAAAATTACAAGCCTAGTCTAAAAATTACAACTCGATAACTTTGTTAAACGCTTAAACATATTCTAAGAAAGATAAACTTATATAATCTTTGGGTTCTAACATAAGGCCTATCCTGTCATCATCAAAAAATCTAACATGAAATTTCCTAACAATTTCCCCCATTTCGATGATGTCAAGACCTTAACTCTTTTATAGTCCCAGAGCTAAACAAGTAACAAAGATAATAAAGTTAGCGTTTAAACATTTAGAGGAGTTAGCTATAAGTTAGTACATTACAGTGAGGAACAAGATGTTTTAGCAAAGCACATTCATTAGGATAATTCATGTAAGTACAAATGAGTTACAAAAAGATAAAAAATATAAACATTCACAAACATATAAAGCGCTTGAAGAAAATATAATGCAAATTAAGTTTAGCGGTTTCTCTTGGTTCCTGAAGAAGGCTTGCTAGCGTCCTTTTTGCTAGCCTCTTTTTGCTCTTGCTTGAACATTGTCTAAGCAAACTTCCATAGCCTATTATTGGCGATCATCAATCTCCTATGTGTCTCGTTAGCATATTGTACTCCCATACCTTCAGCTAATTCTTCGAAACTATGAAGACACTTGTTCCAGATAGAGGGATCGACTCCTAGCTCACACAGCAGATCTTCGAAAATTTCATAAGTCCTAGTGACTGGAGCTTGATTCTTAAGAGTATAGATAGGAACAAAGATAGCAAACGGAACAATGCCTAACTCTTCTAGAAGTTCCACAGAGAAGTCTGGGATAGGGAAACCTTTGTAGAAACACGACTTTCGTTTCTTAAGGAAGGCCTGCAGAATGGATGAAATAGTCTTCTGCAGCTCTTCCCAGTGACTCTCCTCAGAGCTTGAAGCGCTCTTGGATGGGCCTTTCCCTTTTCCCCTTTTCTTGATATCAGCAAAGGTTTGCTTGATCTCGCTCATATCTTTCCGCAATAACTTCACTTCTTCGATTAAAAGAGCAATCTATGCAGAGATAGTTTGGATAGAATCAGATTGATTATTTCGCTCTGTATCGGCTGAAACATTCTGAGCGAACGATTGGTTGAAAGCGGTAGACAAGCCTTCGATTAAAGGGCGCATATAGTCAATTAAAGTTTCAGTACTTCTGACCGCTGAGCTGGCTTCGATTATTTGAGGCAAGTTTGATGAGACGCTCATCATTCTGAACTATTTTTGAACAGGAACCTTCAATTTTTAGAAGAGTTCATTACTGCCTTTCAGAAGTCCATCGCTTCTTGATCGCTGTCAGAATCGGAGTCTGATGAGGAGGAATGCTTAGGGGATGGAACAAGTCCATATGAGCTGGAAACAGTAGCTTTGCCCTTAGATTTATCTCTGACAAAAGGTTCCTCAGGGTCCTCAACGACATCCTGAATTGCTCTATTCAAAGAATCAGTTGCAGCGTCAATTTGTGAACTTGAAGAGCAAGTGAGGACTCAACTACTGGATCAATCGGGGCATCTGTCCTTTCAGCATTTGGAATTGAAGTATCTTGAATTGGAGCATCTGCAATAGTAGGAGTCTCATTCACTTGTAATTCTACAACCTCCACGGAAGGAAAAGTTCTTTCAACAAGAATGACCCAAATTGAGCCAATCGCTTCCAGAACATACCCCAGACTTAGGTAAAATGATCTCGAGATAAAGAATAGGGCGTCTTAGCACTCTTCGATACTAAACGCTAAGTCAGTGTCTTCCAGGATCACTACACCAGATGTGTAAGAATTGAAGAAGCCTATCAAGAAAGGCATCAACGCTTGGTCCACTGGCCGAATAACAGAAAGGATTTGGGCCACTCAGATGTTCTATTTTCACATTAAGATAGGATGAAGATTGTAGCTACAGAAATCACTAAAGCCAAAGGGATGGTTAAAGGTGATATCCAGCGATCGAGCATTTTCAACAATCAATCTTCTGTCTCTTCACTGGGGCTTGGGAGAGCATTTCTTTTGCTGGTAAATGCATCCTCATTCAAGTCAAGGAGGATTCGCTGGTTGAAATCTTGTCGCGGATGATAAACATAGCATCCACCCTGAATGATCTGTTGAAGCTAACTGTGAATGCAGCGTTCCATACCTTTTATGTAGTATGGTAGATCGCTGATATTGCTAACAAAAGACTTGCTCTGCTCTAGTAGGAACACGGCAAAACCTAGACGCTTGTATTTAATGCCAAAGTTTAAAAGAAAAGGATATCTGACCAATTCTTCAAGCGTGTAAAATTGCAGCACAAACTCTTCAATCCATCTAGCGGTACCTAGCATCCATCACTTGCCTAGCTTAGAAGCTTTGGCCTTGTTTTTTCTGGAAGCGAGATACTTTTCAAATCTCTCCAAATCGCTTTCATACTCTTCTGCCCAGAGTCTAGCGAGATACTCACTGCTTCTTCTTCTATCCGAGAGTTAATGGGATTTAGATGCTCAGGAACGACAGGTCCTTCTCCCTTCCACAGCTTAAGGGCCTTGGAGATAAAGCGTTTGTGGGAGAGCGAACAACCTTTGGCTTTGATGAGTACCCAACTCTGTTTAACATTTCCTCATCGGGGTTTCAGAGCCAATCGACAATATTTGGATTTTTGAAAACTATCTTGTTTTGGCGAGGAGGATAAAAAGCTTCGTCGGATCTGCCAAAACGATTGTAACATGCAGTGTCATAGTCAGACAAGTTGACTGCTGGACATTGAACATAATCCAAACGCGACCTCAGACGCTTCTTGGTTTGCAGACCAAGATCATCTAACTTCTCAAAGATGGCAAATTTTTAGAGGTCAGGAATACGAGGATCGGGGAGAGTGTCTTGAAGTAGCTTCTCCATATCGATCATTTGAGAAGAGTGACGTTCTCTCTCGGCAAAATAAAATACTTCATCAGAAACATAGCCTTTAGGAATGAAGTCAATCGCTTGGGGTGGTCCAGTCGGCATGGGAACAATGGCAATCACTTCAGTTGGGATAGCAGAGGCCACTTCTATTGACCTCTCAGCATCAACAGTCGCTTCCTGTGCTGGAGAAATTTTAGTGTCTGGAAGGACTTGCTCCAATGATTTAGCGATATCCACAACTGTTGCTATATCTATGTCCAACTCAATATTGACCTCGGGAGGGGGAGGTGCATCAGCTTCTGGCAGACTTTGAGCTGATACATGCAAGCATTTGAGAATAGAGAAAAATTTCTACTTAGTAAAAATTTGAGATATAAAATACAGAAACGCTTACCCTGAGGACTCTTTTCGAATATTTCAGTCGCTTGATCTTTTGAAACAGTTAGTTCCATTTCCTCAAGCTCCAAAACTTCTTCATCATCATCTAGATTGAATAAAGTAGTAAGGGGGCAGCACGAATAGAAATTTTGCATTTTTCTAAAGTAGTAAGAACATTTTGAATCACTGCTTCACTACGAGCTGAAAATTTATCCTAGCATTAGGGAAAATAGCGACTAAGGAAAGGATAATGTACATTGTTTATCACAATTACTTACCCTGATAGCGAGCAAAATCCTGTAAAGGAATAGTAGCTTCAGGCTCTGGAATAGGTTCAAGAGGAGGAGCAACACTCGCTGGGTCTTCAAGCGTTGGCTCAGCTGAAGCCAATATTGATTCCATTTAAGAAGGGGGCTGTGTGTGCTTACGAACAAGCGGCACTTTCTTTTCTTCTGTTTCTTCAACCTAGGAAATAAAAACAAACGCAGGAGGAGGAGAAGAGGATTTTGGAGACAGAGAGGGAGAAGGCAATTTCTTCTTTGTCTCCTTCTTCTTCTTTTACTTCTTCGCTGGCTTGGATGGCTCAGCATCCTTCTTGGAAACTTTCCTTTGTGGTCGCTTGACCACCACTTCTTCTTCTAGTTTATCTAATGCGGAAGTCACTTGCTCCACATCATCACTACGAACTCTTCCTTCAGCAAGGAGTTGCTCACGCTCGTCCTTGGGAGCCGCAGCACCAACACGTCGCTTTAGGTTGAGCAGTTCACCAGTCATTTTATTACCATAAAACTTAAGCACTGGGACTTTAGATCCCTTAGAATTGACGTATCCACTAGTGCTTAAAATATTACTTAACAGAATCCCATAGGGATTAGGATTCATCGATTTCTGCATCACTGCTTTGAAGCGATTAAACACACACTAAGTTTAATTGACCTTTAGTTTGGTCAAGATGTCTATCATCATCTTGTATTGAATGTAGGAAACCTTATCAAAAAAGCCCTGACGGAATTCCACCATCTTCGCGCAGATGTCTGCACGAATGACATACTCGCCTTCCATGTCATTCTTCCTAAAATTTGGTTCATACGCGGCGACGATCTCATCTCTCCGGACTCTTTTCCAGATCTTTGTAGCATCTTTCGAAGTAACTTCATTAACTTCTCCACCGTCAGTAGGCAATTGTAACAAAGGAGCCAGAAGTTGGAAAGAAAGAACAAAAGGAGTCTCAGCAGAAGGGAAAGAACATGAAATTGAGTTGTCGTCGTCTAAAATGACAGCATGCTCATAGAAATATTGAACCACATCTCCATGAATCAGAGAATGAGAGGTG